>OX155904.1:3297030-3812190 GCA_944588485.1 Phosphuga atrata
TTTTACAACTAATTTGGCGATGCTGAATCGATTGGTGAAAACCAGAAGTCTCTGTGCAGAGCCGTTCAAAAGTTGTGAAATCTGCATGAGATGAAACAAAACATATTTCCGTAAAATCATTATTTATCAGGCCAATGGAAAATTTCAAATTGCGTCTGAAAGTGTTTTCTCTGCTGTTTGTAAATATACAAATTGCATTTCGCTAGCCGCTTCCGTTCGCGAAACATGACTCGACGTAATGGGCAAAATCGAGCGAAAATCGGGAAATGCGGTCCAGCGAGCACAGATCTCGGAAACTAATTAATATTTTTAAGGAAATCGAAGTGCGCCTGTGGGGACATGACTTCTTGAAAACGACGCCGCAGTCGGTTTTTAATTATAAGCTACCGTTCTCACGATACGGACATGTAAAGTTGAAAGTTCAATTAAGAATTTCACCATGAAAACTTGAAAAAAATTAATATTCTAAATTAAAACCCTCCCAGGAATACGATACATGTTTTACAACTAATTTCGCAATGCTAAATTGATTAGTGAAAACCAGAAGTCTCTGTGATGAGCCGTTCAGACGTTGTGAAATCCGCGTGAGATGAAACAAAACATATTTCCGTAAACTCGTTATTTATCAGGCCATTGGAAAATTTCAAATTGCGTCTGAAAGTGTTTTCCCTGCTGGTTGTAAATATATAAATTGCATTTTGCTGGCAGCTTTCGTTCGCGAGACATGATTTGATAAAATTGGTGTTTTTGTATAATTGATAAAATTAAATCGAGCGAAATTTCGCGAAATTTGGTCGCCCGAGCAGAGAACTAGTAAACTAATTAATAATTTTGAGGAAATGATGGTGCGTCCGCAGGGAAATGAGCTCTTGAAAACGATGCCGTAATCCGTTTTTAACTATCTGCAACCGTTCTCGAGATATAGACTTATGGAGTCAAAATTTTGGAAAATTTAAATTCAGAATTTCGTAATAAAAAAATCAATATTTTCGAACAATTTACACATATATTTGTTCGTCTTGTCGTCTAGTTTTAGTGTGCCGAAAATGGTTTCGCTGGGATTTGTAGTTCCAGAGAAATTGGCAAAAAACCGAAAACGCACTTTTTTCCTGATCAAAACGATGGATTTTTTCCACGATTTTTTCGAAATATTTTTAGGCTTTTTTTCAGTTCATCCGAAGGAAATGGAAATGCTGAAAACGATTTTCCAGTTTATATTGTTCAAATGCTCAAAATACCCGATATATGGCATATTTTACACCTATTTTGCCATTTCTGACCGTTTTCTCTAACTTATTGCAACAGAATAATTTAGTCCGATTCCTCACTCATCTTGCGAGATCAAATTTATCGAAATCGGTTGAAAATTGACCGAGCAGTGAATTAAAATGTAAGAGTCGTCTGCCGGATCGATGGCTTGTGCGGTGAGATTTTCTAAATTAAACCCTACCCAGGGATACGATACATGTATTACAACTAATTTGGCGATGCTGAATCGATTGGTGAAAACCAGAAGTCTCTGTGATGAGCCGTTCAAAAGTTGTGAAATCTGCGTGAGATGAAACAAAACCTATTTCCGTAAAATCGTTATTTATCAGACGATTTGAAAATTTCAAATTGCGTGTGAAAGTGTTTTCCCTGATGGTTGCATATATACAAATTGGATTTTGCTGGCAGTTTTCGTTCGCGAGACATGACTTAATAATTGGTGTTAAATCGAGCGATATTACGCAAAATTTGCTCGCCCGAGCAGAGAACTGGGAAACTAATTCATATTTCTGAGGAAAAGAGGGTTCGTCCTTTGGGAAATGAGCTCCCGAAAACGATGCCATAATCCGTTTTTAACTATCTGCAACCGTTCACGAGATATGGACGTATGAAGTCAAAATTTTGGAAAATTTAAATTCAGAATTTCGTAATAAAGAGTTGAATATTTCCGAACATTGTATACATCAATTTGTTCGTCTTGTCGTCTAGTTTCAATGTGCTGAAAATGGTTTCGCTGGGATTTTTAGTTTCACAGAAATTGGCAAAAAACCAAAAACACTTCTTTCCTGATCAAAACGATGGATTTGTTTCGCGATTTTTTCGAAAAATTTTTGGAACATTTTTTCAGTTCATCCGAAGGAAACGGAAGTACTGAAAACAATTATCAGGTTTATTTTGTTCAAATGCTCAAAATACCTGAGATATGGCATATTTTACACTTATTTTGCGAATTATGACCGTTTCCTCTCACCTATTGCAACTTTTTCCTACACAATAATTTAGTCCTATTCCTCTTGCATCTTTCGAGACGATATTTGTCGAAATCGGTTGAAAATTGACCGAGCGGTGAATTAAAATGTAAGAGTCCTCCGCCGCATCAATGGCTTGTGCGGTGGGAATTAATAAATTAAAACCTACTCAGGGATACGATACATGTTTTACAACTAATTTGGCGATGCTGAATCGATTGGTGAAAACCAGAAGTCTCTATGATGGGTCGTTCAAAAGTTGTGAAATCTGCGTGAGATGAAACAAAACATATTTCCGTAAAATCGTTATTTCTCAGGCCATTGGAAATTTTCAAATTTTGTCTGAAAGTGTTTTTCATGCTGGTTGTAAATATACAAATTGCTTTTTGCTGGCAGCTTTTGTTCGCGAGACATGACTTGATAAAATTGGTGTTAAATCGAGCGAAATTTCGCAAAATTTGCTCGCCCGAGCAGAGAACTGGGAAACTAATTAATATTTTTGAGGAAATGAAAGTGCGTCCGTTGGGAAATGAGCCACAATCGGTGCAATCGATGCCACAATCGGTTTTTAATTATATGTAACCGTTCTCGAAATATAGACTTATAAATTCAAAATTTTGACAAATTTAAATTCAGAATTTCGTAATCAAAAATTGAATATTTCCGAACAAATTACACATCAATTTGTCCGTCTTGTCGTCTAGTTTCAGTGTGCCGAAAATGTTTTCGTTGGGATTTGTAGTTTCAGAGAAATTGGCAAAAAACCGAAATCGCACTTTTTTCCTGACCAAAACGATGGATTTTTTTCGCGATTTTTTCGAAAAATTATAGGGCCTTTTTTTCGGTTCATCTCAAGGAAATAGAAGTGCTAAACACAATTTTCCAGTTTATTTCGTTCAAATGCCCAAATTACCCGAAATATAGCCCATTTTACACTTATTTTGCCATTTCTGACCGTTTCCTCTCATCTATTGCAACTTTTTCCTTCAGAATAATTTAGTGCAATTCCTCACGCATCTTTCGCGACCAAATTTATCGAAATCGGTTGAAAATTTACCGAGTAGTGAATTAAAATGTATATGTCGTCTTTCCTCCGCAGCGAAATAACCTCCAAATAACTGACAACCGAAGTTGTTCCAACATGAAGTTGTTCCAACGCGAAGTTGTTTCAACAGAAACTTGATTCTTAAAATATCGTTTATTGTAAATAAATTAATATTAAATTATCATTACAATATGTTTATTGAGACTTTGACTTTCGCCGACGCGAATCAAGATCAACGTGTTTTGTTTTTGTGCAATTATTTACGCGCGAATTTCATCAACGTTGCTTTTTACACAACGCGTGTATTTTTTGGATTAATGGATTGTAAGTGGATCAAGATTTGAATTTCTGTGCAAACCGTTTACTAATGTCTGCCCAATTCTATTACGAAACTTTTGAATTTGTTATAGAAAGTTACAACCGGTCAAACTATCAAATACTCAAACTACGCTTACCACCCTATACTACTCAAACTACCCTTCGTCCACTTGTTTCAAAAACCGAAAACTCAATTTGCAAATCCCATCAAGTATCTGTCTATCTAGAGATTCTAGAGTTATATTCGCAAACTACAGAAGGATTTCTTTTCAGAAGACAGTCTTTTGATTTTGATTTGCTTATCACATCCGATATGAAGTCGTTTCAATTTGAAGTTGTTCCAACATGAAGCTGCTTCGTCTAATTATTCATTAAATCTCCACGAATTGTCAACTTGCTGACAATTGACAGATGGACTCTCAAATATAAATAAACAAATAATTTTTCACATTCGATATGAAGTCGTTTCAACCTGAGGTTGTTCCAACATGAAGTTGCTTCGTCTCATTATTCATTAAATCTCCACAAATTGTCAACTTGCAGACAGATGGACTGTCAAATTTCGTTGATAATAAACAAACGAATAATGTTTCACATGCGACATGAAGTTGTTCCAACATGAAGCTGCCTCGTCTAATTATTCCTTAAATCTCCACAAATTGTCAACTTGCTGACAATTGACAGATGGACTCTCAAATATAAATAAACAAATAATTTTTCACATTCGATATGAAGTCGTTTCAACCTGAAGTTGTTCCAACATGAAGTTGCTTCGTCTCATTATTCATTAAATCTCCACAAATTGTCAACTTGCAGACAGATGGACTGTCAAATTTCGTTGATAATAAACAAAAGAATAATGTTTTACATGCGACATGAAGTTGTTCCAACATGAAGTTGCCTCGTCTAATTATTCCTTAAATCTCCACAGATTGTCAACTTGCTGACAATTGACAGATGAACTGTCAAATATAAATAAACAAATATTGTTTCACATTCGATATGAAGTCGTTTCAACATGAAGTTGTTCCAATCAGAAGTTGCTTTGTCTCATTATTCATTAAATCTCCACAAATTGTCGACTTGCAGACAGATGGACTGTCAAATTTCGTCGATAATAAACAAAAGAATAATGTTTCACATGCGACATGAAGTTGTTCCAACATGAAGTTGCCTCGTCAAATTATTCCTTAAATCTCCACAAATCGTCAACTTGCTGACAATTGGCAGAATGACTCTGAAAGTTAAATAAACAAAAAAAATTTCACATTCGATATGAAGTCGTTTCAACATGAAGTTGTTCCAATCTGAAGTTGCTTCGTCTCATTATTCCTAAAATCTTCACAAATTGTCGACTTCCAGACAGATGCATTGTCAAATTTCGTAGATAATAAACAAACAAATAATGTTTCACCTGCGATATGAAGTTGTTCCAGCATAAAGTTGCCTCATCTAACTATTCAAGTAATTTCAACAAATTGACAAATTGCTGACAATTGACAGAGGGACTGTCAAATTTTAATAAACAAATACTATTTCACATTCGATATGAAGTCGTTTCAACATGAAGTTGTTCCAATCTGAAGTTGCTTCGTCCCATTATTCATAAAATCTCCACAAATTGTCGACTTGCAGACAGATGGACTGTCAAATTTCGTTTATAATAATCAAACGAATAATGTTTCACATGCGACATGAAGTTGTTCCAACATGAAGCTGCCTCGTCTAATTATTTATTAAATCTCCACAAATTGTCAACTTGCTGACAATTGACAGATGGACTCTCAAATAAAAATAAACAAATAATGTTTCACATTCGAAATGAAGTTGTTTCAACATGAAGTTGTTCCAATCTGAAGTTGCTTCGTCTCATTGTTCATTAAATCTCCACAAATTTTCGACTTGCAGACAGATGGGCTATCAAATTTCGTTGATAATAAACAAACAAATAATGTTTCACATGCGACATGAAGTTGTTCCAATATGAAGCTGTCTCGTCTAATTATTCCTTAAATCTTCACAGATTGTCAACTTGCTGACAATTGACAGATGGACTGTTAAATATAAGTAAACAAATAATGTTTCACTTGCGATATGAAGTCGTTTCAACATGAAGTTGTTCCAATCTGAAGTTGCTTCGTCTCATTGTTCATTAAATCTCCACAAATTTTCGACTTGCAGACAGATGGGCTATCAAATTTCGTTGATAATAAACAAACAAATAATGTTTCACATGCGACATGAAGTTGTTCCAACATGAAGCTGCTTCGTCTAATTATTCATTAGATCTCCACAAATTGTCAACTTGCTGACAATTGACAGATGGACTCTCAAATATAAATAAACAAATAATGTTTCACGTTCGATATGAAGTTGTTTCAACATGAAGTTGTTCCAATCTGAAGTTGCTTCGTCTCATTATTCATTAAATCTCCACAAATTGTCGACTTGCAGACAGATGGAATGTCAAATATCGTTGCTAATAAACAAACAAATACTGCTTCACATACGACATGAAGTTGTTCCAACATGAAGCTGCCTCATCTAATTATTCCTTAAATCTCCACAAATCGTCAACTTGCTGACAACTGACAGATGGACTGTCAAATATAAATATACAAATAATGTTTCACATTCGATTTGAAGTCGTTTCAACATGAAGTTGTTCCAATCTGAAGTTGCTTCGTCTCATTATTCATTACATCTCCACAAATTGTTGACTTGCAGACAGATGGAATGTCAAATATCGTTGATAATAAACAAACAAATACTGTTTCATATTCGACATGAAATTGTTCTAACATGAAGCTGCCTCGTCTAATTATTCCTTAAATCTCCACAGATTGTCAACTTGCTGACAATTGACAGATGGACTCTCAAATATTAATAAACAAATAATTTTTCACATTCGATATGAAGTCGTTTCAACATTAAGTTGTTCCAACATGAAGTTGCTTCGTCTCGTTATTCATTAATTCTCCACAAATTGTCAACTTGCAGACAGATGGACTGTCAAATTTCGTCGATACTAAACAAACAAATAATGTTTCACATGAAGTTGTTGCAACATGAAGTTGCCTCATCTAATTATTCATTAAATCTCTACAAATTGTCAAATTGCTGACAATTGACAGATGGACTCTCAAATATAAATAAACAAATAATGTTTCACATTTGATATGAAGTCGTTTCAACATGAAGTTGTTGCAACATGAATCTGAATATTTATTAAGTCTCTGCAATCTGTCAACTTGCAGACAGATGGACTGTCAAATTCCTCTGCAAATTGTCAACTTGACAGACAGATGAACTGTCAAATATTATTAATAAACAAATTAATTCACGATAATTCTTGCTAATTATTGCAAACAAAATCGGTTCTTGCCTAGCAAATAAACACAGCATTCTCATCTCTAATTATCGATGATTTCCGATTTCGGTTTCAATAAATTTAGATGTGCAGCGCGACGGGCCGCGGCTATTAAATCGAAAAGAAAGTTGATAATTACTAGGAGAGAAGAGGAAAAGACGGCGAGTGGAAGGTCGTACACAAACTATGCAACCTCGGCCGTCCGGCTATCAAAATTCTGTTTTAATTATAGCCTTCGCGCCGTAATTAATTCCCTGCGCTGGGATTCATCTCTCATCTCAAATTCCAAGTTCGAACGGGAAACGGAGACGTTCTGAAATGGACACATTTTGTAAACGTATTTGTCTATTTGAAATGTAAAGCCTAGTCTAGATAGATAATACATAAACAATTCATCAATCTAGAGCTTTTGTCATTAATTTAGCGTTGAAACATATTCGTGTTGAAACAGTTTCATGATGAAACAACTTCCTGATGAAATAACTGTGCCCATAATTATGAAAGTGGTCTAAGTCAAAATTAAAAAAAAATGAGTTTATCAGTTATTTCACACCACATAATTTAGTGTTCCGTCGTGTAGCTAATAATAGAATTATTCTTAATTATTTTTAAAACCTTTACGTCTTTTATACAGCCATAAACAATCTATTTTTATGGATTTAAGTCCTTTCATTTTATTTAAATTTTAAATACATTTAGTTGTTTTTCGATTTATTTATGGCTGGAAATTTCCTAGCCTTATGTAGCTTATCCTCATGTCTAGGCCATATTGTTGGATACTTAAGTTATTTGCTAGTTGTTAATCTACTTAGAATTGTAAATGTAGTGTGTAGATATTTCCCATAATAATGTTTTTGGGTCTTCTTGCTGATCAGCTTATATATTTCATAAGTTACCTTTTTTGTCTGCATTTTAATCCTATAATTACAAAATAATTTGTGGAAATATTTGTAAATCCCATTTGTAAATTGCCCATCTAGGTAGAAAGCCTTGCACCTTTCTCCCCTTCCCTGCATAGTCTCCGAAGTGCAGGACTTGCTAACTATCCCGCCTTCTAATCACTTTCCTGTTTCACTATTAATAATAATAATAATAATAAAACTTTATTCACTTTGCTGCTTACAATTATATAGAAATTATAAAAAATAAAAATAATATACATATATAATTTGCAGATGTGATTGTCAACATTCGAAAAAAAGAAAATTGTAAAATAAATTGCGAAAAAAACAAATACACAAGCAATATATAAAAAAGACAATAAATACAAAACAATTACATACATTTGAATACATTCAAAATTTTAAATCTCAACATATCTACTTGTAGGAATTTTTCACTCGTTCAATGATATCGTTTAACCAATTTGGTGTTCTAAGTATTCATCAATTCCATAAAATGTACCAGCTATTAATTTTTCTTTTATTGATTTTTTAAACTTATTGTATGATTGAGTGCTTATTTCTGACGATATATTATTGAATAATTTAACCCCAATACAGAAAAAAGAATTTGCATATAAGGTAGTGTGATGTTTTTCAGTTTGTAATAATTTGCCATTCCTTGTGTTGTATGTGTGCATGTTAGAGGATATAGAGTAATTCTGAGTATTTTTTTTGATATAACACAGACATTTATAAATGAAAATAGAAGGTACGGTTAACAATTTGTTATTCCTAAAACAATTTCTGCAGCTCTGTCGACGCTTTAAATTAAATATTAGTCTTAAAATTCTTTTCTGCATAACGAAACATTTGTGGCTATGGCTTGAATTACCCCATAATAAAATATTAAAAGATATATGTGAATAGACAATAGCATAGTACAGGCTTAACAAGGTACTTGTATGCATAGACTTTTTCAATTGAGATATTGCAAAATAAGCTCTTGCTAATTTTTTGCAAACTAACTCTGTGTGGTTCGACCACGTAAGTTTCGAATCAACTAATACCCCAAGAAATCTTGCAGAGTTGGATATTTTATAGCGTTGGTTGTCTACAACAATCTGAAAATAGGTTGGTAAAGTTCTTCTTTTGCCCATGTATAAACACAGAGTTTTTTCGCTATTCAAGATTAGTTTGTTTTTTGTACACCAATTATTAAATTGTACGATTGTTTCCACTACCTTTGCATGTAATTCTTCCAAACTATTTGCACATACCACAATTGTGGTGTCATCCGCAAACAAGATGGTTTTAGCGTCTATGTACCCTGGAAGATCATTTATAAATAAAAGAAACAGAAGAGGGCCAAGAACAGATCCCTGTGGTATACCTATTGTTACGCTCTTTTTATTCGAAAGTGTGGAGTTAATTTTGACAATTAAATGTCGGTTGCTTAGAAAGGATCCTAAAAGATCCAAAAAAATTCCACGAAATCCATAGAATTCTAATTTTTCCATTAGATAGCCTATATTAACGGTATCGAATGCTTTAGACAAATCAAAAAACAGTCCCATGACGTGTTCTCCTTTATCCAGTTTCTCTGATGTATATTTCGCAAAGCTGGCGGAAGCAGTTTCCACCGATCTTTTTGATCTAAAACCATGTTGACATTCAGATAATAAGTCATTTTTAAGGAGATATGCCATCATTCTACTGTATATTAATCGCTCAAATATCTTTGAGAAAATAGATACTAGAGATATAGGTCTATAGTTGTCCAAAATCTGAGGGTCAGATTTTTTATGTAGTGGCACTACCAATGCCACTTTTAACGCCGATGGATATACTCCTTCTTCAATGGCTTTATTGAATAGCTGCGTTAGTGGAAGAGCCAAAGTTTTAATATTGTGTTTCAAAATTTTGATTGAAATACCATCGGTTCCTGTGGAGTTTTTTGAGGCTATACTGGAGACAGCGTGTTGTAGATCAGTATTATCGATAGGTGACATGTAGAAAGAATATGCATGTCTAGTTTTTGGCAGAGTACATTGAAGCAAAGAGGGTGATGGGAAAAAAGCATTTAATGTTTTTAAAGCAATGGTCGAAAAATAGTTAGCAAATTCATTAGCAACCTGACTTGAATTTGAAATCAATATTCCATTTACTTTTAAAGAAATATGGTTAGGTTTTTTATAATTATTCATAGAGTTGTTAATTATTCTCCATGCTTCTCTACTTTTATTACTAGCATTATTAATGCGGTTAGTGTAATACATTCTTTTAGCTTTCGATATATTAATAGAATGTTGCTTTTTCATAGTTTTATATGTGTTGTAGAGATGTGAGCTTACTGCCTTGCATAATGTCCAATACATATTCCGTAATGACTTACCTTCATTTATGATGGCATTCGATATCCAAGTGTTGATAGGTTTGGAAACTATTTTCCTGAGTTCTAAAGGAAGAAATCGGTCCAAACTATTTGTTAAGATATTAAGGAATTCGTTGCCGAATTTTCCTACCCCCGATTTTCCTACCTTGTAGGTGTAACTCCTAGATTTATTTTAGCATAAAATAGATTGTGTTATCTCTTTTAAGGGAGTTATTCGAGTTAATCAAGTTTCATACTTTGTAGCGCACAGCCGCATTTTGTTTGAAGTTAAGTTTTGTCAGTTTTAAGTTAAGTTTAAGAATAAAATCGAGTAAAATTTACAATCGTGTCTCTTTTAATATAAGAATTACTTATATTCTTATTTATTTTTTTTTTTTAACTCAACTCACCAATCACTTAATTCTTTCTCCTACATATCATAAAGACTTTTTGGTGCAAATATAAGATTAATTTGCACGTAACATCTTAACCCGCGGTAAACTAATCGCGAATCGTCACAATTTTGAACTAAATTTATTTATTGAATGTAATTTATATGATATCGTTAAAAACTGACCATTAAATCGTGGTTGTAATTTCAACATTATATGGAATTCATTTAGTGTTAATTATGAAAGTGGTCTAAGTTAAAAATTTAAAGATATTATATAAACAGGAACTTGAAAATGGTGCGTGGCTGATTTAGATATTCGTAAAATGTATAGCCTGCATGTAAATAAATGTGAGGAAAATAACCAATTCTTTGTTACAGGAAAATATTTAATACTGAATTTAACTTACATGTCCATGCTCCTCGAAAAGACACATGCCAAAAATGCGATTTATTGATTGGAAAAATCGGGGCATGCAATTATGAGTAATAGAAATTACATTAAAATGTAAATTTCTCCAAGGAAAAAGTCATGATATACATTTACAAAATGTTATAAAATGCTCTATAAAACTTCTTTAGATGGTTCTAAATTCCATGTTTTGGATCTTTCACTTAAAAAAGAAAGATCAAAAATATTCGGAAATATTAAATTACTTTCATTATATGCACCACTAGACCAGTAACGAACGAATGTACTATCATACATCCTTCCAGTTTTTCAGGAACATTTTAAGAATCTTAAAAACTAGAAATGGTAAAACGGGATTACTTTTTAAAAATAATTAATAAATGTTCATGAATTATTTCATTAAAGTTATTGTTTCAAATAAAACTCGAAGATCTTTATTGCTTTAAGTCATTTATAGGACATTCAGTTAATTTTGAAAATGATCTAAGTCGATTCAAACTTTAAAAATAACATTTTCGTATGAAATTCACGCAAAATATCATATTTATAATAAATTCAAATTAATCAAGACTAATAAAATTGTATATTAAAATGTCGCATAATGTAAAAATATTTTTTAATTTATTCAAATGCAAGTCATTAAATATCTCGAAACGAGAAATATATGACTTAGACCACTTTCATAATTATGGGCACAACTAATAACAATTCGCACTGTCCAATCTAAGCTGAATGCTTTCTGCTAACTTCGCGATTTACATTAACTGAAAGCATCCTAGGGAATATTATATACGTTCTCCGAATAATTTTGGGACGCTGAATCGATTGGCGAAGACTAGAAGTCTCTGTGGTGAGCCGTTCAAAAGTTATGACAGCGTCAAATCAGTAGGAAATGTGTGATTGTGCACAGCGAAAAAAAATATAAAATTTGTTTATTTGTAACTTTAGAGCGAAATAAACTGGAAAACCGTTTTCAGCACTTCGATTTCCTTCGGGTTACCGAAAAAATATCAGGAAAAAAATTGACAAAAAAATTTCAACAAATATTTTCCATCATATCGTTCAAAAAATTAGTACTTTTTCGGTTTTTTTCGATTTTCTCCAGAACGTTAACAAGCAGCGAAATAATTTTCGGCACATTGAAACCACACGACAAGACGAATGAGTCGATGTATAAATTGTCCGGATAGATTCAATAATTCGACGAGTAATTTCAAACTTATATTTACCCGATTCTCGATTTGTTAAGTAGATGTCGCGGAAACGCTTGCAGATAATCAAAAACGGATTGCGGCATCGTTTTTAGAAGGTCATTTTCCTATTGATACAATAAGATTGTCCGCGCAAAATTCACGACTTTCCGAGATCTCTACTCGAGCGCCGAAATTTCTTAAAAATTTCTTCAATTTTTGCAGGCGAAAGTGAACCAAAAGAGCTAGCAAAATATAATTTGCATATCTAAAATCAGCAGCAAAAATGCTTTCAGAAACGTTTATAAATTTTACTGTGACTCAAAAAATAACAATTCGACAAAAAGTCGATTTTCTCGCATTTCGTCGTTTCCGCGGTCTAGACTTCCAGAGTCGATGGTATTTCTTAACTGAAATATAATATAATACGTTTATAAATTTTAGTAATACGTTTTCTGACTAATTTTGGGACGCTGAAGCGATTGGTGAAGACTAGAAGTCTCTGTGGTGAGCGGTTCAAAAGTTATGACAGCGTCAAATCAGTAGGAAATACGTGAATGTGTACAGTGAAAAAAAATATAAAATTTGTTTATTTGTAACTTTAGAGCAAAATAAACTGGAATACCGTTTTCAGCACTTCGATTTCCTTCGTGTAATCAAAAAAAATCACGAAAAAAATTTGCAACAAAATTTTCAACAAAAATTTTCCAACATTTCGTTCGAAAAGTACATGCTTTTTCGGTTTTTTTCGATTTTTTCGAAAACGGTAAAGTGCAGCGAAATAAGTTTGGGCACACCGAAACTACACGACAAGACGAATAAATACCCGATTCTCGATTTGCTAAGTAGATATCTCGGAAACGGTTGCAGATAATTAAAAACTGATTGCGCCATCGTTTTCAGAAGATCATTTACCTGCTAATACACTAAGATTGTCGGCGTGAAATTCACGACTTTCCGAGATCTCTACTCGAGCGCTGAAAATTCTTTAAAATTTCTTCAGTTTTTGCAGGCGAAAGTGAACCAAAAGAGCTAGGGAAATATAATTTGCATATTTGTAATAAGCAGCAAAAATTCTTTCAAAAACGTTTTTATGTATTGCTGTGACTCAAAAAATAACGATTTTGACAAAATCGATTTTCTCACATTTCGTCGTTTTTGCGGTCTAGACTTCCCGAGTCGATGGTATTTCTTAACTGAAAGCTTCCCAGGGAATATTATATACGTATTCTGACTAATTTTGGGACGCTGAATCGATTGCTGAAGACTAGAAGTCTCTGTGGTTAGCGGTTCAAAAGTTATGACAGCGTCAAATCAGTAGGAAATGCGTGAATGTGTACAGTAAAAAAAAATATAAAATTTGTTTATTTGTAAGTTTAGAGCAAAATAAACTGGAATACCGTTTTCAGCACTTCGATTTCCTTCGTGTAATCAAAAAAAGATCACGAAAAAAATTTGCAAAAAAAAATTCAACAAAAATTTTCCGTCATTTCGTTCGCAAAATACATGATTTTTCGTTTTTTTCGATTTTTTCGAAAACTGTAAGGAGCAGCGAAATTATTTTGGGCACACAGAAACTACACGACAATACGAAAAAGTCGATGTGTAAATTGTCCGGAAATATTCAATCATTCTTGGATAAATTCCAAACTGAAATTTACCCGATTCTCGATTTTCTAAGTAAATGTCGCGGAAACGGTTGCAGATAATTAAAAACGGATTGCGGAATCGTTTTAAAAAGTTCATTTTCCTGTTGATACACTAAGATTATCGGCGCGAAATTCACGACTTTCCGAGATCTCAACTCTAGCGCCGAAATTTCTTTAAAATTTCTTCAATTTTTTCAGGCAAAAGTGAACCGAAAGAGCTAGCAAAATATAACTTGCATATCTGTAATCAGCAGGAAAAATGCTTTCAGAAACGTTTTTAAATTTTGCTGTGACTCAAAAAATAACGATTTTGACAAAATCGATTTTCTCGCATTTTGTCGTTTCCGCGGTCAGGACTTCCAGTGTCGATGGTATTTCTTAACTGAAAGCCTCCTAGGAAGTATTATATACGTTTTACGACTAATTTTGGGACGCTGAATCGATTGGTGAAGACTAGAAGTCTCTGTGGTGAGCGGCTCAAAAGTTATGACAGCGTCAAATCGGTAGGAAATGCGAGATTGTGTACAGCGAAAAAAATATAAAATTTGTTTATTTGT
Source organism: Phosphuga atrata (assembly GCA_944588485.1). Taxonomy (NCBI): domain Eukaryota; kingdom Metazoa; phylum Arthropoda; class Insecta; order Coleoptera; family Silphidae; genus Phosphuga; species Phosphuga atrata. Next base: position 3,311,455 of record OX155904.1, read on the forward strand.
AACTTTAGAGCGAAATAAACTGGAAAACCGTTTTCAGTACTTCGATTTCTCGTGTAACCAAAAAAAATCACAAAAAAAAATTGCAAAAAAAATCGACAAAAATTTTTCATCATTTCGTTCGAAAAATACATGATTTTTCTGTTTTTTCAATTTTTTCGAAAACGGTACAGAGCAGCGAAATCATTTTGGGCACACAGAAACTACACGACAAGACGAACAAGTAAATGTGTAAATTGTCCGGAAATATTCAATAATTCGTCGATAAATTTCAAACTAAAATTTACCCGATTCTCGATTTGCTAAGTAAATGTCTCGGAAACGGTTGCAGATAATGAAAAACGGATTGCGGCATCGTTTTCAGAGGGTCATTTTCCTAGGGATACACTAAGATTGTCTGCGAGATATTCACGACTTTCCGAGATCTCCACTATAGCACCGAAATTTCATAAAAATTTCTTCAATTTTTGCAGGAGAAAGTGAACCGAAAGAGCTAGCGAAATATAATTTGCATATATGTAATCAGCAGCAAAAATGCATTCAGAAATGTTTTTAAATTTTGCTGTGACCCAAAAAATAACGATTTTGACAAAATCGATTTTCTCGCATTTCGTCGTTTCCGCGGACTAGACTTCCCGAGTCGATGGTATTTCTTAACTGAAAAGTTCACAGGGAATATTATATACGTTTTCTGACTAATTTTGGGACGCTGAATCGATTGGTGAAGACTAGAAGTGTCTGTGGTGAGCGGTTCAAAAGTTATGACAGCGTCAAATCAGTAGGAAATGTTTGATTGTGTGCAGCGAAAAAAATATATAAAATTTGTTTATTTGTAACTTTAGAGCGAAATAAACTGGAAAACCGTTTTCAGCACTTCGATATCCTTCGTGAAACAAAAAAAAATCACGAAAAAAATTTGCAACAAAATTTTCGACAAAAATTATTCATCATCTCGTTCGAAAATTTCAAGCTTTTTCGGTTTTATTCTAATTTTTCGAAAACGGTAAAGAGCAGCGAAATGATTTTGGGCACGCAGAAACTACACGACAAGACGAACAAGTCGATGTATAAACTGTCCAAAAATATTCAATAATTCGTCGCTAAATTTCAAACTTAATTTTACCCGATTCTCGATTTGCTAAGTAGATGTCTCGGAAACGGTAGCAGATAATTAAAAACGGACTGCGGCATCGTTTTCAGAAGGCCATTTTCCTATTACTACACTAAGACTGTCCGCGCGAAATTCACGATTTTCCGAGATCTCTACTCGAGCGCCTAAATTTCTTAAAAATTTCTTCAATTTTTGCTTGCGAAAGTGAAGCGGAAGAGCTAGCGAAATATAATTTGCATATATGTAATCAGCAGCAAAAATGATTTTAAAAACGTTTTTAAATTTTGCTGTGACTCAAAAAATAACGATTTTGACAAAATCGATTTTCTCGCCTTTCATCGTTTCCGCGTTCTAGACTTCCCAAGTCGATGGGGTATCTTAACTGAAAGCTTCCCAGGGAATATTGTATAGGTTTTCAGACTAATTTTGGGACGCTGAAGCGATTGGTGAAGACTAGAAGTCTCTGTGGTGAGCCGTTTAAAAGTTATGATAGCGTGAAATCAGTCGGAAATGCGGGTTAGTGAACAGCGAAAAAATATATTAAATTTGTTTATTTGTAACTTTAGAGCGATATAAACTGGAATACCGTTTTCCGCACTTCTATTGCCTTCGGGTAAACAAAAAAAATCACGATTTTTTTTTTTTAAATTGCCGAGATCTCTACTCGAACGCTGAGTAGATGCCATCTAGTAAACAAGATGCCATCTAGTCTTGTCTGGTCTTCTCTGATCTTGTCTGGTATTATCTTATCTTGTCTAGTCTCGTCCAATCTTGTCTGGTTTTGCCTGGTCTTGGCAGGTAGTCTCTAGTCTTGTCTGGTTTTGTCTGGTGTTGTCTGGTCTTGTCTTGTCTGGTATTATATGGTCTTCCCTGGCCGTGTCTGGCCTGGTCTTCTCTACGTCTTGTTGCCAGTAATTGTCTACGCCTTGTTGCGGGTAATTTGGTATGGTGCTGCTCCAGGATCAGGACAATGGATAAATTAATTACACGCAAATATGTCCTTTATATGTAATTAAATACTACTTATCTACTAATACTTAATAACATACTAATACATACTAACAATACTAATACAATATGTACAACTAATCGCTAACTTATTACAATAATTACTAACTAACAATAATACACTTAATTCTAGGAAACTTGTGGTCGAAACCAGGAATTTACTTTGACGAAAATACGGAGGTTTATTTTCAAAACTCAAATTACTCTCTTGCTAGCTCAATTCTGACTGCTCCTTTTTAACTTGCCCTCTACCTCATCACCTCGGACTTGGTGTAAGTCCTCTCCTAATCTTTATGGAAAATTTCCAGAACTCATAAAACAAAATCCTCTCGGCGTCTCGGCACGATCCCTAAGTTCGAGCGTCTGCCCGCATGATTTAGATAAACCAGACTAATGGTCGTAAATAAACAAAAACTAATCGGGTGTCCACTTACGGTTCTTTGCCGACTCATGAGAAACTCAAATTCTTTGAAACCAAAATCGCGAGATCACAACACTCTCAGGCCAGACAGAGAAGAGAAAACGAAATTTCTTAGAAATTTCTTCAATTCTTGCAGGCGATAGTGAACGAAAGTACTAGCGAAATATAATTTGCATATCTGACTTTTGATGCTCTGTAATCGTTGATTTTGACATTTTGAAATATTTGTATTTAAATTTACGAGTTTTGCTGAAATGAAATAGCAATCACAGAAATTTGTGGCAAATTGTTTTAAATCAAACATCGACTTATGATTTTATTCCCGAGAGTTTGCCGTTGAAGAAATTACGAAATCAAGACTTGACAATAAATAATTGAAGTTCGATGGAAATGAATTTGTGTCTTACGCAAAAAATGTCCGTGTTATGCGCCTGCGGCGGTCGCATTTAATTGCCGAGAAGAAAGACAAGAGTAATTATGGAGATAATGTTTGGGATGGAACATGATCGATTTGGGAAAAGTTTCGAAATTGTTTTGCATTTTTATAATCGTTTTTTTTTTTTTCTCTTTAATTGCATCTCGAAAGTTTCGACACGAACTTTGCCCACTAATTATACGGTGTTTAGTTGAATGAGGATATTTTTTTTTGTCGCTTTGTGCAATTTTTCAAATTAAATATCCACGTTATCTAATAGGAAACGGATTCAATGCAAATTGCTCATTTCAATGATTTTCTCTTGAATGTTCAATGATTGAATCAATGCTCTTATATTATATTTTTCTTATAATAGAAGACACTCACCGATTTATTTCCACAAAATATTATTATCATTAGCTATCTGTTTTTTGATAAATATTATAAATTAATATTATCTATTTCACTTATTATTATTTGGGCGAACTTCATGTATTCCGATCAACTAGCAACAGCCTGAAATTGTTTCAACTGTAAGCTGTTTAAAGCTGATTGAGGTTACATAGACCTCACATCCTGTTTAGCTTGAGGTTACATAGACCTCACACCCTGTTTAACGTGGGGTCACATAGACCTCACATCCCGTTTAGCATGGGGTCACATAGACCTCACACCCTGTTTAGCGTGGGGTCACATAGACCTCACACCCTGTTTAACGTGGGGTCACATAGACCTCACATCCCGTTTAGCGTGGGGTCACATAGACCTCACACCCTGTTTAGCGTGGGGTCACATAGACCTCACACCCTGTTTAGCGTGGAGTCACATAGACCTCACACCCTGTTTAGCGTGATGAAAAGTGGATGCAAGTAGATGAAAATTGGATGCAAGTAGAAGAAAAGTGGATGCCAGAAAATTGAACTCTTTGGTATTTATATAAATGAAAAACATTAATAAACGTTCTGGGTCACAGACAAGTTTAAGAAATTTCACTTACTCATAGAAAATTATTCGGATAAATATGTGGTCTGTATAGTCTAGTCCGTTCTTGTTCGACCTTGTTCGGTATTGTCCGATCTTGTCCGGCCTAAAACCAATAATCTCATTTGAATCAATCCGTAATATGGTTGCAATCAATTATGTATGCATACACGATTCTCCGGTACCCGCCCGCAACTCATTTTGAATTTTCCCCGCTTGTCTGTCTAATCTAGTCTCTCTAGTTCTTCTTGCCTCTTCTTGTGTTATCAGCACTAGACGTCCGGTCGCGCCTAATCGACTACCGATGGATCAAAATCTTAATATGTTTATTAAATTAAACGAAAAACAATGCTAAGAAATTGATTAGATCGCGCATCTTAATTTATTATTTCTCCAATTACGTGCAGCTGATAAGATAATAGGAAGTTGTTATGACTGCCAAACATCCGGCAACGCTTAACCGACTACTGATAAATCAAAATCTTAATATATTTATTAAATTAAAACACAAAACAATTCCTTATATATTTTAGTTCAGTCTTATCTAGTCTCGTGTATTTAGGTTAGGTTAGTTTAGGTTAGGTTTTCAGGAATTGATAAAACAATTCCTTATATATTTTAGCTCAGTCTTATCTAGTCTCGTGTATTTAGTTTCCTCTGTCTAGTCTCATGTATCTTTTTTTTTAAGGAAAGTTTGGTTTTATTTGCAGTTAAAGACAAATTACTAAAAAACATTCCTTTCGCTTCGCACTTTACACTGGAATCCGCTCTCGCATTTCTTCAGTGTAAGGGCTGTCCGTTCTACTTCCTGCTGCCTCTCTCCTAGGTTTCAATAATCTTCCGAACGACGGTATATACTTCTTTCCATGACTTCTCCGATCCTGTTAGCCCCTCCATCATGTTGTACGCATTAAACGTATGTCCAGTGGTATGCGCGAAGTTCGTTCTGTCTTGTGTCCAGTCCGGGCAATCAAAAAGCGTATGGTTTACATCGTCTACCTCACCGCAGTAATTACATCCGTCCGTCTCTGCTCTCCTGCGATCATACATATATAGTCTCATGTATCTAGCTCCGTCTATCTAGTCTCATATAACTAGCTCTATCTATCTATGAATTTTCCCGCTATCCGTCGCGCTCGCTAATTAACACGCCATCTACTCATACACACTCGGTCGCGTTCAGAACTATTTTGTATAGGATTCCCCCATAAGGGGCTTCGTGCTAGATTTACATGTAAATCTCCATAAAGGGCATCGTGCTAGATTTTACATGTAATTCCTCCATAAGGGGCTAGATTACATGTAATCCTCATAAGGAGGAGGTGGGTCTAGAAGGAACTATTTTTCCCTACTAATGTCGTTTCAATTATCTCAACATGAAGTTGTTCCAACATGAACTTGTTTCGACATGAATTTGTCTCAACATGAAGTTGTTTCAACATGAAGTTGTTCCAACATGAAGTTGTTCCAAGATGAAGTTGTTTCGACTTGAAGTTGTTTCAACATAATGTTGTTTCAACATGAAGTTGTCACAATATGAAGTTGTTCCATCATGAAGTTGGTTCAACATGAAGTTAGTCGTTTATCTAGTCTCGTGTATTTTGCTTCGTATGTCTAGTCTCATGTATCTAGCTCCGTCTATCTAGTCTCATGTATCTAGCTCCATCTATCTATGAATTTTCCCGCTATCCGTCGCGCTCGCTCATTAACACGCCATCTACTCATACACACTCGGTCGCGTTCAGAACTATTTTGTATAGGATTCCCCCATAAGGGGCTTCGTGCTAGATTTAAATGTAAATCTCCATAAGGGGCATCATGCTAGATTTTACATGTAATTCCTCCATAAGGGGCTAGATTACATGTAATCCTCATAAGGAGGAGGTGGGTATAGAAGGAACTATCTTTCCCTACAAACGTCGTTTCAATTATCTCAACATGAAGTTGTTCCAACATGAACTTGCTTCGACATGAATTTGTCTCAACATGAAGTTGTTTCAACATGAAGTTGTTCCAACATGACGTTGTTTAAACATGAAGTTGTCTCAACATGAAGTTGTCTCAACATGAAGTTGTCTCAACATGAAGTTGTCTCAACATGAAGTTGTCTCAACATGAAGTTGTTCCAACATGAAGTTGTTTCAAAATGAAGTTGTTTCATCAAGGAATTGCTTACAGATAAATCGTTTTTATTAAATTTTTGAAATGAGTGTGCAAATTTGGAATTCCTGAATTGTCGAAACAAATTTGCAAATTCCAGACAGACAAACTTACCACATCCATTTGACTGTCTAAATTCGTTTTGAACCTCCATTCAAGCTTTGCCGAATTCAAAACGTGTTTCTACCTTGCCTAAGTCTTAAATAATCTCCTCCAACTTTGTCTAAACAAACCAAATATTTAATTGCAATTTCACGCTTTCGCTCGCTGTCCACATTATTGCACGCCGAAGAATAGAATACGTGAGTTTTTATTCGAAACAAATCCTCCTACACTAAAAGAATGTTTCGAATGTCTAAGTCTGTCTAGTCTGTCTAGTCAAACAATATTTTTACTTGTCTATGTAGACTCTTTACAGATTTACAGAGAGACACACTAAGGCTTAAATATCTTGTCTATGTAGACTAATTACAGATTTACAGACAGACAAATCAAGACTTAGACTTTGTATCTATGTAGACTATAGAGAGAGATTTATAGAGAGACACACTAAGGCTTAAATGTCTTGACTATGTACACTACTTACAGATTTACAGGCAGACAAATCAAGACTTAGACTTTCTATCTATGTGGACTATAGAGAGAGATTTATAGAGAGACACACTAAGGCTTAAATGTCTTGTCTATGTACACTAATTACAGATTTACAGACAGACAAATCAAGACTTAGACTTTGTATCTATGTAGACTATAGAGAGAGATTTATAGAGAGACACACTAAGGCTTAAATGCCTTGTCTATGTAGACTAATTACAGATTTACAGACAGACAAATCAAGACTTAGACTTTGTATCTATGTTGACTATAGAGAGAGATTTATAGAGAGACACACTAAGGCTTAAATGTCTTGTCTATGTAGACTAATTACAGATTTATAGACAGACAAATCAAGACTTAGACTTCGTATCTATGTAGACTATAGACTATAGAGATAGATTTATAGAGAGACACATTAATTAGCATGAAGATGTTTCGAGGTGAAGTTGCTTCAACGCGAAGTTGTTTTAATCGGCAATGGTTTGCAATTATCTCAACATGAAGTTGTTCCAACACGAAGTTGTTACGACATGAAGTTGTCTCAATTCGACGTGAAGTTGTCTCAATTCGACATGAAGTTGTCTCAATTCGACATGAAGTTGTCTCAATGTACTTGAAGTCGTTGCAATTCAAAGCCAAAAAGTTATTTTAATCCAAATTTCTTAATTAATCCTTAATTAATGAAGAGGCAAAGATGAACAAGACTAGTTAACCAAAGAACTTGTCTAATCTATATCGAGTCTTGTTTGGTCTTTAATATCTCATCTAGTTTGAATCGCTTTCATTTGAATTACATACGAACGAAGGGTAATTGAGTTAGAGAAAGTGTAAGCCCGGTGGCCTTAGTCCGCAATTCCAGCGCATCTTCGTTCCAGTTTCGCTTCCGTTTCGCGGCCGCGGTCTTTCTCCGCGCGCGTTCGCGCAAAACCGACGCGACCGCTTTTCCTCGGCCAGGAAGTCGACGATTTCGCGCACTCGATTTGAATACAATGCTCCGACTAAATGTCAACTGCATAACTGTTTGTGCAACAGAAAGACATTCAAGATTGAAATAGATTACATTAAATGTGAAAATTTTATCGAAAGTTTCTTTAACATGAAGTCGTTGCAATATGAAGTTGTTTCAATATGGAAATAAACTTATTAATATGGCCTTGTTTTAACATGGCGGTGACGTTGATGCAAGATGGCGTTGTTTCAACATCGCGTTGTATTGCCTTGACGTTGTGTCAACATGACGTTGATTCAACGTGAAGTTGTTTCATTGAACTTTTTGAATTAAAACTTTTTGGCAATACCGAAGCGGCTACCTTATCGCCTATCATTAAAGAATAACGCTGCAAGCGCTGTTTCAAGATGACATTGTTTAATATGAAGTTGTTGCAACATGAAGTTGTTTCAAAATGAAGTTGTTTCAACATGGCCTTGTTACAACATGGCGGTCTATCAACAAGGCGTTGTTTCAAGATGGCGTTGTTTAATATGAAGTCGCTGCAACATGAAGTTGTTTCAAAATGAAGTTGTTTCAATATGGCCTTGTTACAACATGGCGGTCTATCGACAAGGCGCTGTTTCAAGATGGCATTGTTTAATATGAAGTCTTTGCAACATGAAGTTGTTTCAAAATGAAGTTGTTTCAATATGGCCTTGTTTCAACATGGCGGTCTATCAAAAAGGCGTTGTTTCAAGATGGCGTTGTTTAATATGAAGTCGTTGCAACATGAAGTTGTTTCAAAATGAAGTTGTTTCAATATGGCCTTGTTTCAACAAGGCGGTCTATCAACAAGGCGTTGTTTCAAGATGGCATTGTTCCAACATCGCGTTGTTTGCCTTGACGTTGTGTCAACATGACGTTATTTCAACGTGAAGTTGTGGCAAGCTGAAGTTGTTTCAAGAAACTGCTTGAAAGCGATTTGAAAAGTTTTCTTGTGTTGGGCAATACCGAAGCGGCTACGTAATCGCCTATCATTAGAATATAACGCTGCAAGCGTTGTTTCAAGATGACATTGTTTAACATGAAGTCGTTGCAACATGAAGTTGTTTCAAAATGAAGTTGTTTTAATACGGCCTTGTTTCAACATGACGGTCTATCGACAAGGTGTTATTTCAAGATGGCGTTGTTTAACATGAAGTCGTTGCAACATAAAGTTGTTTCAAAATGAAGTTGTTTCAATATGGCCTTGTTTCAACATGGCGGTCTATCAACAAGGCGTTGTTACAAGATGGCGTTGTTCCAAAATCGCGTTGTTTGCCTTGACGTTATGTCAATATGACGTTGTTTCAACGTGAAGTTATGGCAAGCTGAAGTTGTTTCATGGAACTTTTTTGAAACCGACTTGAAAAGTTTTCTTGTGTTGGGCAATACCGAAGCGGCTACGTAATCGCCTATTATTAGAATAAAACGCTGCAAGCGCTGTTTCAAGATGGCATTGTTTAACATGAAGTTGTTTCAAAATAAAGTTGTTTCATTATGGCCTTGTTTCAACATGGCGGTCTGTCGACAAGACGTTGTTTGAATATGGCGTTGTTTAACATTAAGTCGTTGCAACATGAAGTTGTTTCAAAATGAAGTTGTTTCAATATGGCCTTGTTTCAACATGGCGGTCTATCGACAAGGTGTTGTTTCAAGATGGCGTTGTTTCAACATCGCGTTGTTTTGCCTTGACGTTGTGTCAACATGACGTTGTTTCAACGTGAAGTTGTGGCAAGCTGAAGTTGTTTCATGGAACTTTTTGAAAGAGATTTGAAAAGTTTTCTTCGCTTAAAACGCAGCAAGCGCTGTTTCAAGATGGCATTGTTTAACATGAAGTCGTTGCAACATGAAGTTGTCTCAAAAGGAAGTTGTTTCAATATGGCTTTGTTTCAACATAGCAGTCTATCGACAAGGCGTTGTTTCAAGATGGCGTTGTTTAACATGAAATCGTTGCAACATGAAGTTGTTTCAAAATGAAGTTGTTTCAATATGGCCTTGTTTCAACATGGCGGTCTATTGACAAGGCGTTGTTTCAAGATGGCGTAGTTTCAACATCGCGTTGTTTTGCCTTGACGTTGCGTCAAGATGACGTTGTTTCAACATGAAGTTGTGGCCAGCTGAAGTTGTTTCATGGAACTTTTTGAAAGCGATTTGAAAAGTTTTCTTGTGTTGTGCAATACCGAGGCGGCTACGTAATCGCCTATTATTAGAATAGAACGCTGCAAGCGCTGTTTCAAGATGGCATTGTTTAACATGAAGTCGTTGCAACATGAAGTTGTTTCAAAATGAAGTTGTTTCAATATGGCCTTGTTTCAACATGGCGGTCTATCGACAAGACGTTGATGCAAGATGACGTTGTTGCAACATCGCGTTGTATTGCCTTGACGTTGTGTCAAGACAACGTTGTTTCAACGTGAAGTTGTGGCAAGCTGAAGTTGTTTCACGGAACTTTTTGAAAGCGATTTGAAAAGTTTTCTTGTGTTGTGCAATACCGAGGCGGCTACGTAGTCGCCTATTATTAGAATAAAACGCTGCAATTTCTAATTCGTCGTTGCACCGGACACAGACGGACTTACTTATTTATAACTTAATTACGTTACGTGACCGAACAACAATAGCCGTAAGTCTTGTGCAACAATTAATTTCATAAATCCATCCGAGGAAGTTTTCCAATAAATCGTTGCGTTTTCCAAACGTGGCTTCGTTGTGTAATCGTTGATTTTGTGGAGTTTTCTGCGAGTTGCTAAATATCGGCAAAGGTTTATCCGTGGCTAGGGGTCAAACGCTTTGTGCAAAACTCATTCTTTTCGGTTTGGATTAATGCAGGAGGAATAGAAAGCGCCGTCGACGTATAAGGATCGCTGATAATTCCAATCGATTGGAAAGAAAAAGCAATTAGGCAATTATCTAAGATTTGCGATAACCACAAGGTGAACACTCTAAGGTGACCGATTTGTTTCGACAGTTCAGGAATTGCAAATTTGCACACTCATTTCAAGAAATTAATAAAAACGATTTATCTGTAAACAGTTCCTTAATGAAACAACTTGATGTTGAAACAACTTCATGTTGAAACAACTTCATGGTGGAACAACTTCATGTTAAGACAAATTCATGCTGAGACAACTTCACATGTCCAAACAGCTTCATGTTGAAACAACTTCATGTTGAGACAACTTGATGTTAAGACAACTTTATATTGAGACAAAATCATGTCGAAACAACTTCATGTTCAAACAACATCATGTTAAGACTACTTCATGTTGAGACAACTTCATGTCGAAACAAGTTCATGTTGAAACAACTTCATCTTGAGATAACTTCATGTTGAAACAACTTCTATAGAGACAACTTCATGTCGAAATAACTTGATGTTGAAACAACTTCGTCTTGAGACAACTTCATGTTGAGACAACTTCATGTTGAGACAACTTCATGTTGAGACAACTTCATGTTGAAACAACTTCATGGTGGAACAACTTCATGTTAAGACAAATTCATGCTGAGACAACTTCATGTCGAAACAGCTTCGTGTTGAAACAACTTCACGTTGAGACAACTTCATGTTAAGACAACTTTATATTGAGACAACCTCATGTCGAAACAACTTCATGTTCAAACAACTTCATGTTAAGACTACTTCATGTTGAGACAACTTCATGTCGAAACAGGTTCATGTTGAAACAACTTCATGTTGAGATAACTTCATGTTGAAACAACTTCTATAGAACAACTTCATGTCGAAATAACTTGATGTTGAAACAACTTCGTGTTGAGACAACTTCATGTTGAGACAACTTCATGTTGAGACAACTTCATGTTGAGACAACTCCATGTTGAAACAACTTCATGGTGGAACAACTTCATGTTAAGACAAATTCATGCTGAGACAACTTCATGTCGAAACAGCTTCATGTTGAAAAAACTTCATGTTGAGACAACTTGATGTTAAGACAACTTTATATTGAGACAACCTCATGTCGAAACAACTTCATGTTCAAACAACTTCATGTTAAGACTACTTCATGTTGAGACAACTTCATGTCGAAACAGGTTCATGTTGAAACAACTTCTTGTTGAGATAACTTCATGTTGAAACAACTTCATGGTGGAACAACTTCATGTTAAGACAAATTCATGCTGAGACAACTTCATGTCGAAACAGCTGCATGTTGAAAAAACTTCATGTTGAGACAACTTGATGTTAAGACAACTTTATATTGAGACAACCTCATGTCGAAACAACTTCATGTTCAAACAACTTCATGTTAAGACTACTTCATGTTGAGACAACTTCATGTCGAAACAGGTTCATGTTGAAACAACTTCATGTTGAGATAACTTCATGTTGAAACAACTTCTATAGAGACAAATTCATGTCGAAATAACTTGATGTTGAAACAACTTCGTGTTGAGACAACTTCATGTTGAGACAACTTCATGTTGAGACAACTTCATGTTGAGACAACTCCATGTTGAAATAACTTCATGGTGGAACAACTTCATGTTAAGACAAATTCATGCTGAGACAACTTCATGTCGAAACAGCTTCATGTCGAAACAGCTTCATGTTGAAACAACTTCATGTTGAAACAACTTGATGTTAAGACAACTTTATATTGAGACAACCTCATGTCGAAACAACTTCATGTTCAAACAACTTCATGTTAAGACTACTTCATGTTGAGACAACGTCATGTCGAAACAGGTTCATGTTGAAACAACTTCTTGTTGAGATAACTTCATGTTGAAACAACTTCGTCTTGAGACAACTTCATGTTGAGACAACTTCATGTTGAGACAACTTCATGTTGAGACAACTTCATGTTGAAACAACTTCATGGTGGAACAACTTCATGTTAAGACAAATTCATGCTGAGACAACTTCATGTCGAAACAGCTTCATGTTGAAACAACTTCATGTTGAGACAACTTCATGTTAAGACAATTTTATATTGAGACAACCTCATGTCGAAACAACTTCAAGTTCAAACAACTTCATGTTAAGACTACTTCATGTTGAGACAACTTCATGTCGAAACAGGTTCATGTTGAAACAACTTCATGTTGAGATAACTTCATGTTGAAACAACTTCTATAGGGACAACTTCATGTCGAAATAACTTGATGTTGAAACAACTTCGTGTTGAGACAACTTCATGTTGAGACAACTTCATGTTAAGACAACTTCATTTTAAGACAATTTCATGTTGATACAACTTCATGTTGAGACAACTTCATGTTGAGACAACTCTAGAAGCTTACATAAAGTCTGTCTATCTAGTCGTGTTTATCTAATATTCTCTATAAAGTTTTGTATGTCTAAGTCTAGTCTATTTAAATTCATTGCAAAAGCTTCCTTGTGTTGTTTGCTCTCTTCCTGAATGTAACACGTTAGTATTAATTGAAGTAAATCGTGAAGTTTGCTAGAAAATATTAAGCGTAAATTGGAAAGTGCGGCTTTGCGAAATATAGGAAACAATGCAAAAAACTCTCCTCGCCAATTACCCAACGCTGTTTATATCTATTTTCGGTATGGAGATAAAATTTCAATGATCGTCAAAATAACACATTCCGCGAGTTCAAGTAAAAGGCGTGAGTGGCAATTGCAAGTTTCGCAATTTGTCTGTCCATCTCTCTGCGATTTGGATGAAAGTGATGATGAGGAACATCTTGACCGATTATCCCGCGAGTTTCTGTTTGGAAAGGCGGTGTAATTGCATCATCCTAACACGTAAATCTAAAATGCGTTAACTAGTCGATTCTAGATGCGACAGCTTACTGAAGTTGTTTAAAAAAAAATTCAAATCTTCGTGTTGAATCAACTGAAGTTGTTTCAACGTGAAGTTGTTTCAGCATGAAGTTATCTCAACATTTGAAGCAAGCCGGATTTATGTGAACATTTTATTAATTTCCCGTCAACTTGAATACATTTTCGGAACCTCTTGACTGATTATCCTGCGAGTTTCTGTTTCGAAAGGCGGTCATCCTAACATGTAAAACTAAAACGCCTCAACTACTCGATTCCACGTGCAGCTGACTGAAATTCAATCAACACGAAGCTGAAGTTGTTTCAACGTGAAGTTGTTTCAACGTGAAGTTGTTTCAACATGAAGTTATCTCAACATGAACCAACCCAAATCAATGTGAACTGTTTATTAATTTCCCGTCAAACACAAACTCAACATAGATATCTATTAAACATTCTAGCGCTTAAATTTATTGGCCGGGGCTGTATAGTTCCTCATCAAATTGCTAAGATTAGTCCAAGTTAACTTCACACCTTCATAACTTAATATTTATTTGAGTTATCCCAACAAGATTAAGTCTTTTTTTTTCAAGTTTTGTCTAATTGCCAAGCCTTTTCGCTTCAAATCAAGCTTAGACTTGTTAGTCTAGTCTAAGTAGTTCGTCAGCAATTGATAAATTAGTGCGATTAGTTCCAATCTATTTTCATAGCAAACTTTCGATCCAATATAGGACAATGTGGCAAGGATTGTTGGTTTAACCCAGGTTAGATTAGGTTTTTTTTTAATCCACAACACAGAGGGGAAAAACCTCTTCAACAAAAAAGTTCACTAGACCCAGTGGCGCGGGTCTAGTTGGGTTTAACCTTACACGCTATTAGCGTTATAATATGGGTGATAAAGATAATAGTAATATACCCTAGGTGAGGAAAGATCTCACCTCTGGTGCCGACTGGGTGCAAGCCCAGGTGGCCAGAGCTGGTCCCAGGGATTCTGGGGGGGACCAATCACACAGCTTGAACACACACGAAACATTGGATACAAGGAAGACGAACAAGGCAGTAAACAGAGACAAGCAAACGGATACGGAACAACAAAAGAAAGCAATGATACAGGCGCAGGAGGACGAGTATAATAATATATTTGGAAGAAAGAACTTGCTAGTGCGAAGCCCGAACAAAACACTTACAAAACAAAGGTCATCAAGCGAAGGGGACATAATAGAATTAATAACGACAAGCCCACAGTACGTGAAAAGTGGCATTAAAAGGGGCAGGTGGGAGGACCCGGAAAGCCTTGGAGACAATAGGAAGGGAGTGGACAACGCAGAAAAAGCATGGTGTGATATGGCAAAGACTATAAACAAAATGTACAATTTAACAACACAAACAAGAAACACTCATAAGGAAATAAAGGAATGGGCAAGGCACCTGAAAGTACAAATTGAAGGCAGAAACAAGCCGAAGAAACAAGGTCGGGAACAAAGAGATGAGGAAGATGAGCAACGGCAGGAGACAGAACACCGTAAAAAAATGAAAATCATACAAATACAAGAAACCATTAAAAAACTAGAAAGAAAGGTAGAGGAAGAGAAAGAAAAGCAACGAGAAATCCAAAACCAAAACACACAGCTAAAAAACAAAGTGGCAGAACTAGAGAGGAAAGCGCAGGATATGCAGAAAGACAGCATAGAATGGGAGATAGAAGGAGGCGGAGAGTAAAGAGAAAACTCAGATCTCAAGAACTTATTAAACGAGGAGACAAGGAAGAGAAAAGAAGAAGAAAATAAAGTTGCAGCACTGGCAGAAACTATCAAAGAACTTAAGGTGGTGACCAAAAAACTGCATGACAAGGTGGATAGGCTGGAAACGGAGATGATAGAGGAAAAAAATAGACAAGAACAAGAGACAGTAAATAACATGGAACCTATAGAAGAAAGAGTAATAAGAATAAAGCACATGCTAGAAACGGCAACGCAAGAACAGATAGTAGCAGAAATCATAAAAGAAGAATGGCCAGACGAGGTGTTCGAAAACACGGAGATAACCGAAGGGAAAATTAACACAAACGAGGAAGGAACAAAGGGGTTCAAAGGGTAGTGCATGCGCAACCGCACGACAATCGCACAGGAAGAGATTGTAGCATAGCCTCTCCTACCCAAGTCCGACTCTCACCTCCACGTGGTGAACCCTGGTAACCTGAGCAACCAAGCTGGAGATGCGGTAACCAACCCGTATAGAAAGCGCAGTCAGGGCCAACGAGAGCGGGTGAAATGGTCCTCCGAAAAGGGGGTTTTGCGATGGGCCAACAACTCATCCATAGAAAAAAAAGAAACCGTTACGAAACCACCAAACGTGCCTCGGACTGGACTGACTACTCGGCAACGACCACAGCAATGCACAAGGAAATCGAAAGAAATTACGATGGGAACATGGAATGTAAGGAGCCTCTACCAGATAGGTGCACTAAAAGCCTTAACAAACGAAATGGAGAGATACAAACTCGACATAGTGGCACTACAGGAGACCAACTGGAGCGATAGCGGCATCATGGATATAGGAAAATATAGGATATGTAAAAGCAGTAATAATGGGAAGGCGCACAAGTTAGGAACAGGCTTCATACTCAAGAAAAGTGTAGGGAAGGATATTATGGACTTCCAAGCAGTAGATGACAGACTCTGCATGATCCGAATAAGAATGAAGCTCTTCAATCTGACAATAATTAACGTACATGCACCGAGTGAAGAGAAAACAGACGACGAAAAAGAGATCTTCTACGCAAAACTTGAAAGGCTATTCGATTCGACACACAACAACGACGTAAAGATGATCTTGGGGGATTTCAATGCTAAGATAGGGAAAGAAGACGTATACAGACCCACGATTGGAAAACACAGCCTACACGAAAATACTAACGACAATGGACAGAGACTAGTGGACCTAGCAGCATCTAGAAACCTTGTAATCAGCAGTACGTTATTCCCACATAAAGACATCCACAAGATGACATGGAGATCACCAGACGGAAGGACACTCAATCAAATAGACCATGTCTTAATAAACATAAGATTTATGTCCAGCATACAGGACGTCAGAAGCTGCAAAGGGGCAGACTGCAACTCGGACCATTACCTGGTGAGGATTAAATTAAAACAAAGGCTAGCCAACTCGAAAAAGCCAGCAAACAGCGGAATCGAAAAATGGGATGTGGAAAAACTGAACTTAACCAGGGTAAGGCAACGATACGAAGAAAAGATCGCCGAAAAACTAGGAGTGTTGACGGAAAATCATAGTATTGAAGAACAATGGACGGAAATTGCAAAGGGGATTAAGGAATCGGCAGAGGAGGCTCTCGGGAAAGTCCATAGGAAAAAACGAAACCAATGGTACGATGCAGAGTGTGAAGAAGCACGCGAGCAACAACAGAAAGCTAGGGCAGAGAATTTGCAGAGACCCACGAGAGCCAAACAAGCTGAATACAACAAGCAAAGAAAGGAAGCATCCAAATTATTTCGGAAGAAGAAACGGGCCCATTTTAACGACCAGGTGGCACAGATAGGACACCACCAAGAGAAACACGAAATTAGAGAATGCTACAAGATAGTGAACAACCTGCGAAATGGATTTCAGCCCAGAGCAACAATAATCAACAGTAAAGAGGGCACCTTACTGGCTGAAGAAAGTAAAGTGGTAGGTAGATGGGCGGAATATTTTAACGAACTCCTGAATACCTCACTACGAGTGGAATTAACCGGACAAACAGCTGAAGACGACCCAATTCACACACCAGAAGTAAGAGATCTGAGAGAAGATAACGAACCATCACAAAGAGAAATAAGCGAGGCGATAAAGGCACTAAAGAACCACAAAGCAACGGGACCGGACATGATACCATCTGAAATGATCAAAATGGGAGGAGACGCTCTGAACTGTGCTTTACACCAGCTGATAGGAAGGATCTGGAGGACAGAAGAGATACCCGAGGAATGGCGGGAGGGGAAGATATGCCCTATCTATAAGAAAGGAAACAAACTGGAGTGCAAGAACTATCGTGGTATAACTCTTCTTAACACGGCCTACAAGGTGCTGTCATGGATAATCGGACGAAGACTCCAACCGTACGTAGAGAGCATTATAGGACAGTATCAGACAGGTTTCCGGAAAGGAAAGTCGACGACTGACCAAATGTTTACACTCAGACAAATACTAGAAAAGACATGGGAAATGAACATCAGCACATACCAGGTCTTCGTAGACTTTAAACAAGCGTATGATACTATCGATAGAAGAACTCTCATGAAGACAATGGAAGAATTCGAGATACCACAAAAGATCATTAAATTGGTAAATTGTACGTTAAAAAAGACTTGGAACCAAGTCGGTATCCAAAAAACGACATCGCACAAGTTTGAAACCATTACAGGTCTGAGACAAGGAGACAGTCTATCACCCATATTATTTAACATCGCGCTCGAAAAAGCTATAAGGAAAGCTCAGATAGAATGCAACGGTACCATCTACAATAAATCCACGCAACTTTTGGGCTATGCTGACGACCTAAACATCATCGGTAGATCGCTAACGGCAATGAAAGATGCTTACGGTAAAATGGAGAAGAGAGCCGAGGAGATAGGTCTGTCAATAAACAAGGATAAAACAAAAGTAATGATGGTAAGACCAGATAAATAATCTGGATATGGGAGAGTACACTGTAGAAGTCGTCAACAACTTTAAATATCTGGGATTAACCGTCACGGATCAGAACGACGAAGGGGTGGAAGTACAACATAGAATCATCCAAGCCAACAGGGCATACTTCACTCTTAAATCCATCCTTAACTCGAAGCTAGCTAGCAGACAAACGAAGTGTAATATATATAAAGCAATCATACGACCCATCCTCACATATGGAAGCAAAGCATGGACGCTGACCCAGAAATCGGAAAAGATGCTGGAGATTTTTGAGCGAAAGATCCTGAGGAAAATTTATGAGGCAATTAACAGCGAAGAGGGCTGGAGAATTAGGATGAACTTCGAGCTATATCAGTTATACAAAAGCCCAGATGTGGTATCCCACATAAAACTAAGCAGGCTAAGATGGGCGGGACATGTGTGCCGGATGGCTCCAACAGCAGTGCCGAGACAAATACTTAGAGTGCCGGAAGGTAGAAGGAAAGCGGGCAGGCCAAGGGCGAGATGGGAGGAACGTGTGAAAAGGGATGCGAAAGAGATGCTGGGGGTGCGGAACTGGCGGGCGGCGGCAGAGGAAAGGGAACGCTGGAGACAACGTTTGGTGGAGGCCAGGGCTCGCTTCGGGCTGTAGCGCCATTGGAGAGAGAGAGAGAGAGGAAGGAACAATAATAATCGGAACAGGAAAAGTCGGTAGACTACCTAACAAAGGAACACTGAAGGAAATAGGGGATATGTACCCGGAAATAAAAGAGATGCCAGAAGAAGAAAAAATCGGAACTATCACGAGAACTATCACAAAGGCAGATAGATGGTAGCACAAAGATAAACGAAATTATCAGAGTGAGGAACGAAAGAAGAAGCGATGCAGAATACATACAAATATTCAAAACAATTGCGATACAAAGAAGGGAGAACCAAACCAAAATGAAACTACAAAGGCTACAAGGAGTTGAGCTACATAGGCTAAGGAAGATTCTGGAGATCGCTCTGAGGAACTCAAATGTCAAAATAAAAATATACACATATAACAAAGAACAGACGAAATCAAAGAGAGAGAATCAAAAGAAATTCGAAGACGAATGGTAATAAGAAAAGAAGGAACAACATATGCGGAATTACTCAAACAAGTAAAAGGAGAAGCCATCAAAGTAAACACACCAAGAAACATAAAAACAATTAGGAAAACAATAAAGGGTGATCTACTAATCACAGCGGAAAGAGGCAGTAAAGTCTTGGAAGAAATAAGGGACTCACTTAAAGACCAGGAAGGAATACTTACACGAACGAAAGGAACAAACCTCAAAAGAACGATGTACTGTATAACGGGCATAGATGAAATAACAACTATACCAGAGATTGAAGCAGCAGTTCTAGAAGAAAGCACAGAGAAGTTTGAAGTAGAGGTGATAAACACAAAAAGTTTCCAAAATGGATATCAAAGGGCAATGATAGAGGTGACTGCGAAATCCAAAAGAAACAACTAACTATCGGGGCATCACGATGCCACATAAGGCCATGGACAGTACTACACAAGTGCTACAAATGTTGGGAGTACGGGCACAAGACACATAGATGTAGAGGGCCAGACAGAAGCAAGGCATGCTTAAACTGCGCGGAGGATGGGCATAGAGCAGCGGAGTGCATAAAAGAGGCATACTGCCCAATTTGCGATAAAGCAGGACATAGAGCCAATAATAATAAATAATAATAAATGCAGATCTTTGGTATTTTAACCGCGCGTCTTCGATGACTTAACTGTGAATGTCCGTCCGGGGATGCGAAAGCCACCCTAAATTCGTGGTTTTTGCGGAAACAGCCCGACGGAAGCGGCGGCGGCGGTGCAAAACGGGAATGTACATTTTTCCGGTGTAGAACCGAGATCCCCGTCGAGCGATGCCGTTTTCGGGACTCAACTCCCCCAGGTTCGGACGCACCTGAGGCGCATTTTTTGGTCGGATCTCAATTTTTTTTCCGGATCCTCTAGCCGCCGCCGCGCCACGTTTTTAGAGCCCTCGCTCGCCGTCCTGCCACGTCCCGTTCACCTGGTGCAAAAGCAAATAATTTTTTTTTGCCGATTTTGCAATGACTTCCACGGACGCCCAGGACTTATTTGATGGGCTCCAAGTCGCCGGTTGGGTTCGTTCTCTTCAGAACACTCGCTTGCAACCATTCCGGCAAGAATTTTTGCAAAACTGCGACGACTTTTTGCGAATCTGCGGCAGTTTGAAGAGAAAAATGCGCAAAAAGTAGGAAAAAACAAAGGCGTTTTACGGGGATACATAGAACTTCGGAACCAATTGACGGATCGGAACCGGACCGGTGCCGTTCGATCGGCCATATAACCTTTTAGTTTGTTTGGGAGTTTAATACCGATTGCGCCGAAGATGGCGTCGCGACGCCATAAAAACGACGTTTTTTTGACATCCAGGAAAACTCCCACGGAACCGCCAACTTGAGCTCTGCCGGAAGGGTTTCGCGCGATTCCCGCAGGGAATTGAACGTTTCATCTTCTACTGCAAACGGCATCGCGCTGCGTCGTTTGCAACCCAAACTCGACGAATTTTATTTACTGGGGGCCCAACCTCAATATATATGCCCGGGGCCTCCAAATCCAAACGACGGCGCTGTACCTGGGTATAATCCTCGATGAAAAAATAAGCTTTGGACCTCACATAAATTATATCTATAAGAGAGCCACTAAAGCAACCAAAGCACTAATTAAACTGATGCCAAGAAAGCGGATAGTGGAAACCAGCATAAATTGAATATTAGCTGCGGTAGTAGAATCAATAATCCCATATGGGGCGCAAATTTGGAAAGGAGCTCTGAAAACACAAACCTATAAAGAAATTAGACACCCTATATTAGAGTGACAGGAGCGTACCGAACAACATCGCTGGAGGCCGCAAGGATAATAGCAAGAATAATTCCCATCGAACTGCTTGCAGCAGAACGGGAAATGACGTTCCGGAAAAGTAAGGAGGAGAAATCGCTGGAAATGGAAAGAAATATTAAAAAATGGCAAGACAAATGGAACGAAACGGACAAAGGACTGTGGACAAGAACGTTTATCACGGACTTAGAAAAGTGGTACAAACGAAAGGATGGAAATACAAGCTACCATCTAACACAAGTTCTAACAGGACACGGATGCTTCGGCACATACTTTAAAAAATTCAAATTACAGATGGAAGGGGAATGTATATATTGATGATCCGGAACACATCTTCCTTTATGAAGAATGGAAGGAAGAAAGAAATCACGTATAAGAGCAATTAGGGAAGGCAATAACAAAAGAGAACGTAATTAAAATAATGATAGAAAGTGCAGACAATTGGAAGTATATAAAAGACCACTTTGAGAAGATAATGACGAAGAAAGACCAAGCAAGAGACAAATTAAAGAAGGAAGAAGAAGAGGGCAACAGACTCTCCCTTAACAACTAGGGCAACACTAGTTGTCCGGGCTGCCCACCCTGAAGGAATGCGTAAGCGATACCGGGGTGGAGCATAGTAAGCCAAGTGGAAGTAGGGGTTTAGTGGGTGAGAGCCCCACACACAGGCTGGCAGAACTTCCCCCAAACGGTTAGATTAGGTTGCCACATTGTCCAATATTAGTTTTGTTTAATTGCCAAGCTTTTTCGCTTCAAATCCAGCTTAAACTTGTTAGTCTACTCTAAGTAGCTCGTCAGCAATTGATAAATTAGTGCGAATAGTTCCAATCAATTTTCATCGCGAACTCTCGTTCCAATGAATGACAATGTGGCAAGGACCGTTGGTTCAACCTAGGTTAGATTAGGTTGCCACATTGTCCTATATTAATTCGAATTATTTTTCGCTTCAAATCAAGCTTAAACTTGTTAGTCTAGTCGAAGTAGTTCGTCAGCAATTGATAAATTAGTGCGCATAGTTCCAATCAATTTTCATCGCGCACGCCCGATCCAATATAGGACGATATGGCAAGGACCGATGGTTTAACCCAGGTTAAATTAGGTAGCCACATTGTCCTATATTAGTTTTGTTTAATTGCCAAGCCTTTTCACTTTAAATCAAGCTTAAACTTGTTAGTATAGTCTAAGTATTTCGTCAGCAATTCATAAATTAGTTCCAATAAATTTTCATCGCGTACACTCGATCCGATATAGGACAATGTGGCAACGACCGTTGGTTTAACACAGGTTAGATTAGGTTGCCACATTGTCCTATATTAGTTTTGTTTAATTGCGAAGCCTTTTCGCTTCAAATCAAGCTTAAACTTCTTAGTCAGTCTAAGTAGTTAAGTCTACGTAGATTGTCTAGTCTAAGTAGTTCGTCAGCAATTGATAAGTTTGTGCGAATAGTTCCAACCAATTTTCATCACGAACTTTCGATCCAATATAGGACAATGTGGCAAGGACCGTTGGTTCAATCCAGGTTAGATTAGGTTGCCACATTGTCCTATATTGGAGTGCGCGCTGCAAGATTGCATCAAACCTAAGTTGTTCCGACATGAAGTTGCCTTCATTGAACAGCCTTTTCGCTTTAATTCAAGCTTAAATTTACTAGTCTAGTCTAAATAGTTCGTCAGCAATTGCAAAATTAGTGCGACTAGTCCCAATCAATTTTCGAATTGCTCGACGCAAAACTCACTCTGATTCACATATTCATATCTCAACAACTACTTCGACTACCTCAGTGAACTTAGCCTTATTGTTTTCGGTGATTTATTTTCTATTAAATAAGACTAAATACGTTGGTCTACAGTGAGTAGTTCCTTAGCAATTGTTAAATTACTAAGACTAGTCCAAATTAATTTCTCACCTGCAT
The DNA here is from genome assembly GCA_944588485.1 of Phosphuga atrata. Taxonomy (NCBI): domain Eukaryota; kingdom Metazoa; phylum Arthropoda; class Insecta; order Coleoptera; family Silphidae; genus Phosphuga; species Phosphuga atrata. Next base: position 3,334,364 of record OX155904.1, read on the forward strand.
ATCTTAATATTTATTTGGATTAGCCCAACAAGGTTAGTATTGTTTAATTGCCAAGCCTTTTCGCTTCAAATCAAGCTTAAACTTGTTAGTCTAGTCTAAGTAGTTCGTCAGAAATTGATAAATTAGTGCGGATAGTTCCAATCAATTTTCATCGCAACTCTCGATCCAATATAGGACAATGTGGCAAGGACCGTTGGTTTAACCCAGGTTAGATTAGGTTGCCACATTGTCCTATATTAGTTTTGTTTAATTGCCAAGCTTTTTTGCTTCAAATCAAGCTTAAACTTGTTAGTCTAGTCTAACTAGTTCGTCAGCAATTGATAAATTAGTGCGAATAGTTCCAATCAATTTTCATCGTGAACTCTCGATCCAATATAGGACAATGTGGCAAGAACCGTTGGTTTAACCCAGGTTAGATTAGGTTGCCACATTGTCCTATATTAGTGTTATTTAATTGCCAAGTCTTTTCGCTTCAAATCAAGCTTAAACTTGTTAGTCTAGTCTAAGTAGTTCGTCAGCAATTGATAAATTAGTGCGAATAGTTCCAATGAATTTTCATCGCAACTCTCGTTCCAATGTAGGACAATGTGGCAAGGACCGTTGGTTTAACCCAGGTTAGATTAGGTTGCCACATTGTCCTATATTAGTTTTATTTAATTGCCAAGTCTTTTCACGTCAAATCAAGCTTAAACTTGTTAGTCTAGTCTAAGTAGTTCGTCAGCAATTGATAAATTAGTGCGAATAGTTCCAATGAATTTTCATCGCAACTCTCGTTCCAATGTAGGACAATGTGGCAAGAACCGTTGGTTTAACCCAGGTTAGATTAGGTTGCCACATTGTCCTATATTAGTTTTATTTAATTGCCAAGTCTTTTCGCTTCAAATAAAGCTTAAACTTGTTAGTCTAGTCTAAGTAGTTCGTCAGCAATTGATAAATTAGTGCGAATAGTTCCAATGAATTTTCATCGCAACTCTCGTTCCAATGTAGGACAATGTGGCAAGGACCGTTGGTTTAACCCAGGTTAGATTAGGTTGCCACATTGTCCTATATTAGTTTTATTTAATTGCCAAGTCTTTTCACGTCAAATCAAGCTTAAACTTGTTAGTCTAGTCTAAGTAGTTCGTCAGCAATTGATAAATTAGTGCGAATAGTTCCAATGAATTTTCATCGCAACTCTCGTTCCAATGTAGGACAATGTGGCAAGGACCGTTGGTTAAACCCAGTTTAGATTAGGTTGCCACACTGTCCTATATTAGTTTTATTTAATTGCCAAGTCTTTTCGCTTCAAATCAAGCTTAAACTTGTTAGTCTAGTCTAACTAGTTCGTCAGCAATTAATAAATTAGTGCGAATAGTTCCAATGAATTTTCATCGCAACTCTCGTTCCAATGTAGGACAATGTGGCAAGGACCGTTGGTTTAACCCAGGTTAGATTAGGTTGCCACATTGTCCTATATTAGTTTTATTTAATTGCCAAGTCTTTTCACGTCAAATCAAGCTTAAACTTGTTAGTCTAGTCTAAGTAGTTCGTCAGCAATTGATAAATTAGTGCGAATAGTTCCAATGAATTTTCATCGCAACTCTCGTTCCAATGTAGGACAATGTGGCAAGGACCGTTGGTTTAACCCAGGTTAGATTAGGTTGCCACATTGTCCTATATTAGTTTTATTTAATTGCCAAGTCTTTTCACGTCAAATCAAGCTTAAACTTGTTAGTCTAGTCTAAGAAGTTCGTCAGCAATTGATAAATTAGTGCGAATAGTTCCAATGAATTTTCATCGCAACTCTCGTTCCAATGTAGGACAATGTGGCAAGGACCGTTGGTTTAACCCAGGTTAGATTAGGTTGCCACATTGTCCTATATTAGTTTTATTTAATTGCCAAGTCTTTTCACGTCAAATCAAGCTTAAACTTGTTAGTCTAGTCTAAGAAGTTCGTCAGCAATTGATAAATTAGTGCGAATAGTTCCAATGAATTTTCATCGCAACTCTCGTTCCAATGTAGGACAATGTGGCAAGGACCGTTGGTTTAACCCAGGTTAGATTAGGTTGCCACATTGTCCTATATTAGTTTTATTTAATTGCCAAGTCTTTTCACGTCAAATCAAGCTTAAACTTGTTAGTCTAGTCTAAGTAGTTCGTCAGCAATTGATAAATTAGTGCGAATAGTTCCAATGAATTTTCATCGCAACTCTCGTTCCAATGTAGGACAATGTGGCAAGGACCGTTGGTTTAACCCAGGTTAGATTAGGTTGCCACATTGTCCTATATTAGTTTTATTTAATTGCCAAGTCTTTTCACGTCAAATCAAGCTTAAACTTGTTAGTCTAGTCTAAGTAGTTCGTCAGCAATTGATAAATTAGTGCGAATAGTTCCAATGAATTTTCATCGCAACTCTCGTTCCAATGTAGGACAATGTGGCAAGGACCGTTGGTTTAACCCAGGTTAGATTAGGTTGCCACATTGTCCTATATTAGTTTTATTTAATTGCCAAGTCTTTTCACGTCAAATCAAGCTTAAACTTGTTAGTCTAGTCTAAGTAGTTCGTCAGCAATTGATAAATTAGTGCGAATAGTTCCAATGAATTTTCATCGCAACTCTCGTTCCAATGTAGGACAATGTGGCAAGGACCGTTGGTTAAACCCAGGTTAGATTAGGTTGCCACACTGTCCTATATTAGTTTTATTTAATTGCCAAGTCTTTTCGCTTCAAATCAAGCTTAAACTTGTTAGTCTAGTCTAACTAGTTCGTCAGCAATTGATAAATTAGTGCGAATAGTTCCAATCAATTTTCATCGTGAACTCTCTATCCAATATAGGACAATGTGGCAAGAACCGTTGGTTTAACCCAGGTTAGATTAGGTTGCCACATTGTCCTATATTAGTTTTATTTAATTGCCAAGTCTTTTCGCTTCAAATCAAGCTTAAACTTGTTAGTCTAGTCTAACTAGTTCGTCAGCAATTGATAAATTAGTGCGAATAGTTCCAATCAATTTTCATCGTGAACTCTCTATCCAATATAGGACAATGTGGCAAGGACCGTTGGTTTAACCCAGGTTAGATTAGGTTGCCACATTGTCCTATATTAGTTTTATTTAATTGCCAAGTCTTTTCGCTTCAAATCAAGCTTAAACTTGTTAGTCTAGTCTAAGTAGTTCGTCAGCAATTAATAAATTAGTGCGAATAGTTCCAATCAATTTTCATCGCAAACTCTCGATTAAATATAGGACAATGTGGCAAACACCGTTGGTTTAACCCAGGTTAGATTAGGTTGCCACATTGTCCTATATTAGTTTTATTTAATTGCCAAGTCTTTTCGCTTCAAATCAAGCTTAAACTTGTTAGTCTAGTCTAACTAGTTCGTCAGCAATTGATAAATTAGTGCGAATCGTTCCAATCAATTTTCATCGTGAACTCTCGATCCAATATAGGACAATGTGGCAAGAACCGTTGGTTTAACCCAGGTTAGATTAGGTTGCCACATTGTCCTATATTAGTTTTATTTAATTGCCAAGTCTTTTCGCTTCAAATCAAGCTTAAACTTGTTAGTCTAGTCTAACTAGTTCGTCAGCAATTGATAAATTAGTGCGAATAGTTCCAATGAATTTTCATCGCAACTCTCGTTCCAATGTAGGACAATGTGGCAAGGACCGTTGGTTTAACCCAGGTTAGATAAGGTTGCCACATTGTCCTATATTAGTTTTATTTAATTGCCAAGTCTTTTCGCTTTAAATCAAGCTTAAACTTGTTAGTCTAGTCTAAGTAGTTCGTCAGCAATTGATAAATTAGTGCGAATAGTTCCAATCAATTTTCATCGTGAACTCTCGATCCAATATAGAACAATGTGGCAAGAACCGTTGATTTAACCCAGGTTAGATTAGGTTGCCACAATGTCCTATATTAGTGTTATTTAATTGCCAAGTCTTTTCGCTTCAACTCAAGCTTAAACTTGTTAGTCTAGTCTAACTAGTTCGTCAGCAATTGATAAATTAGTGCGAATAGTTCCAATCAATTTTCATCGTGAACTCTGGATCCAATATAGGACAATGTGGCAAGAACCGTTGGTTTAACCCAGGTTAGATTAGGTTGCCACATTGTCCTATATTAGTTTTATTTAATTGCCAAGTCTTTTCGCTTCAAATCAAGCTTAAACTTGTTAGTCTAGTCTAAGTAGTTCGTCAGCAATTGATTAATTAGTGCGAATAGTTCCAATGAATTTTCATCGCAACTCTCGTTCCAATGTAGGACAATGTGGCAAGGACCGTTGGTTTAATCCAGGTTAGATAAGGTTGCCACATTGTCCTATATTAGTTTTATTTAATTGCCAAGTCTTTTCGCTTTAAATCAAGCTTAAACTTGTTAGTCTAGTCTAAGTAGTTCGTCAGCAATTAATAAATTAGTGCGAATAGTTCCAATCAATTTTCATCGCAAACTCTCGATTAAATATAGGACAATGTGGCAAACACCGTTGGTTTAACCCAGGTTAGATTAGGTTGCCACATTGTCCTATATTAGTTTTATTTAATTGCCAAGTCTTTTCGCTTCAAATCAAGCTTAAACTTGTTAGTCTAGTCTAAGTAGTTCGTCAGCAATTGATAAATTAGTGCGAATAGTTCCAATGAATTTTCATCGCAACTCTCGTTCCAATGTAGGACAATGTGGCAAGGACCGTTGGTTTAACCCAGGTAACATTAGGTTGCAACATTGTCCTATATTAGTATTGTTTAATTGCTAAGCCTTTCCGCTTCAAATCAAGCTTAAACTTGTCAGTCTAGTCTAAGTAGTTTGTCAGCAATTGATAAATTAGTGCGAATAGTTCCAATCAATTTTCATCGCAACTCTCGATCCAATATAGGACAATGTGGCAAGGACCGTTGGTTTAACCCAGGTTAGATTAGGTTGCCACATTGTCCTATATTGGATCGAGAGTTCGCGATGAAAATTGATTGGAACTATTCGCACTAATTTATCAATTGCTGACGAACTAGTTAGACTAGACTAACAAGTTTAAGCTTGATTTGAAGCGAAAAAGCTTGGCAATTAAACAAAACTAATATAGGACAATGTGGCAACCCAATCTAACCTGGGTTAAACCAACAGTCCTAGCCACATTGTCTTATATTGGAACAAGAGTTGCGCTGCAAAACTTAAGTTGTTCCGACATGAAGTTGTTCCAACGTGAAGTTGTTTCAACATGAACTTGTTTTTTGCCTTGTCATGTCTAGTCTTGTCTATCGTACCAATCTCATCTAATCTTGCCCATCTTAGCCTATTGTTAATGAAGCAAGATTTCACTCAAAAAATATTTTATTATTCTTTTCTTTTCAACTAAAACTAGCTATAAATATATACACACAAGGGCTAACTACAATAAAAACAAAATGCTTCAGACTCTAGGCTGCAGCCTTTTCCCGAATTCGGGAAAGCCTGGACTAAAGCCGTCGGGTTTCATGTAAACCGTGGACAGGTACAGCATCGGCATTCCAGTTTCTTCGTCTGGTTTCGCCTCCACCTTCATCGCTTCTCCAGGCGCCAGGCTTTGAAACCGGCGCTTGAACTCGTCGTTGGATTCCTCCACGCTTTCAAGAGGAATCGCTGCAAAACCGAACGGAGGAATTTCTCCTGGATTTGACGCGACTTCCAGCTGGTTTTCGCCAGGAAAAACCAAACTTTGCGAGCTTTGAGTGGTCGTTGGAACGCTCGCCTCGGCTCCTAACATCTTCGCCAAGGCGTCGTAATGCCGGTTCAGGTTCTGTTTCGGCTCCGAATCTTCTAACTTGCTAGTTTCCAACCCATCCTCAACCTGCTCCGCCTTGCCGTCATCGAAGAACACCAAAGATTGTCCTCCCAAACCTTCTCCAACCCTGGTAAAACCAGCCTTACCTTCGTCTTCCAAAAACACGATCCTTCCCGCATCTCCAACCTCTTCCTCCTCACCAAACCTGCTTTCGAATTTAATATTACCCTTGATCAGATCGAACACTTCCTTCTGCTTCTCCAACACTCGCTCCAACCCCACAGTTTTGCCGCCCTCCAACGAATTGTCTTCGATATCTTCACCAACATCACCCCTAGCACCACCTTGACCTTCTTCCTCAACGCCTAACTTCGCAGGTTTCTCTTCTTCGTCGCTGAAGATGGTCCTAACATCAATCGCTGGCATCTTCATGAGGAACAAAGGCTTATCTAAGTTTTGAAACTGCGGAATGTTGAAGATCTTGGCAATTTCATCGGAATCCGACAAGTCCTCTCCATTCATCTTCTCTTTAATTGCGGGTTGGCTTTCAAATAATTGATGAGTTTCCATGAACGTCCTCAACGTTTCCTCGTCCATGCGTCTGATTTCTTCAGGGGTTTTGAAACCCAGGTGGTTTTCTTCGCTGGTGCCGTTGAAGAAGTTTTGGGCCAAGAGGTCATTGATGAGATGGTGCTTGAAGGAAGAGAAGTTCATCTTCTGGGCGAAATAGGGCAAGGTGTTGAAACCGTCGTAATCTGGGACTTTTTGATCTTGGTTTGTCGTTGTTGGATCCTGAATGTTTGCTTCGGCGATGCTTACAACTTTACCGTTAACCACCGCGAGTCCAATGTCGCTTGCTTCAAACTGTTGCTTCAGGAACGCTTGGCTTTGCTCAAAGTTGGGCAAAACGTTGAAAGCTTCCGAGTTCGTTTCTTCAATCTTCATATGGGTAGCTCCACCTAGATCTTTACCAACATATCCTCCTTGAACTCGACCAACATTTCCTCCTGGATCTTGACCAACACTTCCTTCTTCGTTCGTTCCTACAACTTGACCAACATTTCCTCCTCCATTTGCTCCTAGATCTTGACCAACATTTCCTTCTGCGTTTGTTCCTACGACTTGGCCAACATTTCCTCCTCCATTTGCTCCTAGATCTTGACCAACATTTCCTTCTTCATTCGTTCCTACGACTTGACCAACATTTCCTCCTTGGACTCGACCAACATTTCCTCCTTCATTCACTCCTAAATCTTGCCCAACATTTGTTTCTGGACCTTGCACAGCGTTACCTCCAACATTCCTTCCTAGGTTTTGACCAACAGCATTCCCTCCCAAATTTAGAAGAATGTTCTTGATCGAGTTTTGAAAGTCCTTCAACTTCCAATCTGTTCCAGCCACTCCAAGATTCCCATCCACATTTGAAGATGTTGTAACAATTCCAAGATCTTCATCTTTCTGATTCAGCTTGGGATCTCTTCCCAAAGCGTGTTCAGGATTACCTCCAACATTCGTTCCTAGATCTTGACCAACATCATTCCCTCCCAAGTTTAGAAGAATGTTGTTGATCGAATCTTGAAAGTCCTTCAACTTCCAATCTGTTCCAGCCACTCCTAGATTACCATCCACATTTGAAGATGTTGTAACCATTCCAAGAGCTTCATTTTTCTGATTCACCTTCAAGTTACCATCTGTATCAGCCGCTCCAAGATTCCCATCCACATTTGAAGATGTTGTAACAATTCCAACACCTTCATCTTTGTGCTTCAGCTTCGGATCTCTTCCCAAAGTGTGTCCAGGATTACCTCCAACATTCCTTCCTAGATCTTGACCAACACCATTCGATCCCAGGTTTAGAAGAATGTTATTGATCGAATCTTGAAAGTCCTTCAACTTCCAATCTGTTCCAGCCACTCCTAGATTACCATCCACATTTGAAGATGTTGTAACCGTTCCAAGAACTTCATCTTTCGGATTTACCTTCAAGTTCCCATCTGTATCAGCCGCTCCAAGATTACCATCCACATTTGAAGATGTTTTAACAATTCCAAGAGCTTCATCTATCTGATTCAGCTTCGGATCTCTTCCCAAAACGTGTCCAGGATTACCTCCAACATTCCTTCCTAGATCTTGACCAACACCATTCGCTCCCAAGTTTAGAAGAAGGTTATTGATCGAATCTTGAAAGTCCTTCAACTTCCAATCTGTTCCAGCCACTCCAAGATTACCATCCACATTTGAAGATGTTTTAAGAGTTCCAAAACCTTCATCTCCGAGACTTAGCTTCGGATCTTTTTGCAAAGTGCTTCCAAATTGATCTCCAAATTGATCTGCAAATTGATCCGCAAATTGATCTCCAAATTGATCTCCGAATTGATCTCCAAATTGATCTCCAAATTGATTTCCAAATTGATCTTCAAACTGTGTGTTGCGATCAAAATACGGAAGAGCATTGAAACCGTTATACTCCTCAAACCTCTCTTCCTTCACCTTCTCAAATCCATCAAATCCTCTAGTTGTCTTCATCTTAGCGGCTTCCATGATCTCCTTAACCTTTTCGGCAAAGTCTTCCTTCACCAAATTTGTTCCAAATTGTGCCAAATCAACGCCCTTGAAAGAAGAACCATCGCCCTTTAATCCCATAAGGCTATCAGACATAGGTTTCTTCATATTGACCACGAAACCTAAACTGGGTTTGAAAGGCAAGAGCATCATAAAATTAGGCAAGGTGTAAGTGATTTTCTTTAAATTATCTTCTTCTTTGCTTAAATTATCGCTTTGCTTGAATTCTTCTTGTTTGGTCACGAAAACGTTCTTCAAGTCGAAGTATGGCAAGACCTTGAAACCTTGGTACTCGAGTTCCTTGTTGGATTTGAACATGTGCAGCATTTGCACGCTGGGCAGAATGATGAAGCCTTTGGAGCCAAGATGCATGTCCTTCATCATGGTGATGACTTCTTGAATGGAAGGTTTGAAGGTGTTAGGAGTATCGAATAGAGGAAGGTCCTTGAAAGAGTTTTCAGCCTGTGGTTTGAAGACGTGTTTGGCGTGGAAGTGAGGAAGCACGTTGAAGTTTGGAGTTTCATCGGCTGAAGACGCCGTCGAGGAAGAATAAGTTTTTGGAGTTGTAACAGCTGGAGGATAACTTTGGTGTTTATATTTTGTACGATAATTTTTGGAGTTAGGAGTTTTGACAGCTTGAGGATAATTTTGCTGTTGATATTTTGGGATTTGGTAATTTGGGTAGAACTTGATGTTCTCCCAACGATTCCTGTTTTCCGTTTGTTCGGGCCGAGATTCGTAAACCCTTTTGCTTCCACCTGGGTTTAAATAAAACCCTTGTTTTTGAACGTCTGGGTTGTAAGGCGCGAAGTTACCATTCGAAGAAAACCCTTGGAAGTTTGGTGAAATCTGCTGAAACCTGTGAATTACGTCCGAGAAGTAGGACGTAGATAAATCTCTTCTGCTTCGTTTCTGCGGGATTTGATTCAGAAACTTCTGGACGACTACATAGACAAACTTCTGGGGATCAGTCGCGTTGGCCAAAACTATAAACTTCCCTGTATTGTTAATATTCTTGATGACACTGTTCATCACCACAGTTTCGTTCTTGAAATCCTCCTTCTTCACGATGCTCCAAACGATCTTAGGTCCTGATTTCTTCTTCTTGTTCCTCTTCTTCTTGGACTTCTTATGATGCGCAGCTCTTTCAGTGGTCGTTGTCGAACTAGTTGTGGTTGTGCGGAGTTTTGTTAATCCAGGAAATCTTCGCCGTGGATGGATCTTTGGAAGGTTTGTAGGTCTGGTGGAAAGACCGCGGCGAGGAAACTTGATGCCTGGTAAGGTTTTGATCGGAGATTTCAGGCTGGACAGAGGTTTCCGAACTTGATTGACTTTCGGGTCTTTGGAATGGTTCAAGATGTTGAAGAACCTTAACGGTTTTCTGATGGGAATTGAAGAAACCGTTGTAATTCTTTCATCATCTTCAGTATCTTCAGATTCGTCATCGTCTTCTTCATCGCCAGCTTCAATATCATATTCCTCATCTTCTGCTTCCTCGTCGTCTTCGATGTCTTCGAACTCTTGGTCGGTAGCTTCATTTTCCTCGTCGCTGTCTCCATAATATTCAACTTCATCCGAAATTTCGGAAATTTTGACCACAAAACCTTTTGAAACCGAAGATTTCTTCTTGTCTTCATTTCCAATAATTTTCCTCTCTTTTCTTGTTGACTCTGTATTGCCATCTTCCTTTTCTTTTTTTTCTGCTGGAATGTCAGTTGTGACAAGTGGTTTGACAGTTGTGGCAGTTTGTTTGACAGTTGTGACAGCTGGTTTGACAGTTGTGACAGGTGGTTTGACAGTTGTGACAGCTGGTTTGACAGTTGTGACAGCTGGTTTGACTGTTGTGAGAGCTGGTTTGACAGTTGTGACAGCTGGTTTGACAGTTGTGACAGCTGGTTTGACAGTTGTGAGAGCTGGTTTGACAGTTGTAACCGGAATAGTAACATCAAACCTTGTTGTAACTTCTTCTGAATCGGTGGCAGTGGTAGTAGTCGCTGCAGACGTTGTTATAGATGACGTAGATGGTACTTTCACAGTTGTGACAGATTCTGGTGTGGCAGTGGTTTTAACAGGAGAAGCAGTTTCTGGAGCAGAATCTGTGACAGCCGCATGAGTAGTTGTGACAGGCGAGGCAGCTGTTGTGACAGGAGCAGCAGTTTCTGAAGTTGTTGTGACAGTTGTGACAGGTGCAGTAGTTGTTGTAACAGTTGTGACAGGTGCAGTAGTTGTTGTGACAGTTGTGACAGGTGCAGTAGTTGTTGTGACAGTTGTGACAGGTGCAGTAGTTGTTGTGATACTTGTGACAGGCTCAGTAATTGCAGAAGTTGTGGTGACAGTTGTTAGAGGAGCAGATGTCTCTGAAGTCGTTGTGACAGTTGTGACAGGAACAGCAGTTTCTGAAGTTGTTGTGATAGGAACATCAGTTTCTGAAGTTATTTTGACGAGCGAGGCAGCTCCTATTAGAGTTGTGACAGGAGCCGCAATTCCTGAAGTTGTTTCAGCAGCTGTGACAGGTGCAGCAGTTGCTGAAGTTGTGTTAATAGTTGTGACAGGAGCAATAGTTTCTGAAGTTATTTTAGCAGTTCTGACAGGAGCAACAGTTTCTGAAGTTGTTTTAACGAGCGAAGCCGCGGTTGTGCCAGTTGTTACAGGAGCAGTAGTTTCTGACGTTGTTTTAGCAGTTGTGACAGGAGCAGCAGTTTCCGAAGATGTTTTGACGAGCGTAGCCGCTGTTGTTTCTTCTGACGTTGTTTTAATAGTTGTGACAGGAACAGCAGTTTCTGAAGTTTCTGTGGTAGTTGTGACAGGAGCGGCAGTTTCTGAATTTATTGTGGCAGTTGTCAGTTGTTGAGCTGTAGTTGCTGAAATTGTTGTGACAGGAGCTGTAGTTTCTTCAGTTGTTTTGACAGTTGTGACACGAACTATACTGTCTGAAGTTGTTGTGATAGAAGCTGTATTTTCTGCAGTTGTGACAGGAATTGTAGTTTCTGAAGTTGTTGTGACAGGACCTGAAGTCTCTGAGGTTGTTGTGACAGGAGCTGTAGTTTCTCCAGTCGTTTTGACAGGAGCTGAAGTTTCTGAGGTTGTTGTGACAGGAGCTGTAGTTTCTGCAGTTGTTGTCACAGGTGCTGAAGTCTCTGAGGTTGTTGTGACAGGAGCTGTAGTTTCTGCAGTTGTTGTGACAGGAACTGTAGTTTTTGAAGTTGTAGCTGTAGTTTCTGCAGTTGTTATGATAGGAGCTGAAGTTTCTGAGGTTGTTGTGACAGGAGCTGTAGTTTCTGCAGTTGTTGTGACAGGTGCTGAAGTCTCTGAGGTTGTTGTGACAGGAGCTGTAGTTTCTGCAGTTGTTGTGACAGTTGTGATAGGAAGTGTAGTTTTTGAAGTTGTAGCTGTAGTTTCTGCAGTTGTTGTGACAGGAGCTGAAGTTTCTGAGGTTGTTGTGACAGGAGCTGTAGTTTCTGCAGTTGTTGTGACAGGTGCTGAAGTCTCAGAGGTTGTGGTGACAGGAGCTGTAGTTTCCGCAGTTGTTGTGACAGTTGTGACAGGAACTGTAGTTTTTGCAGTCGTTGTGACAGGAGCTGATGTCTCTGCAGTTGTTGTGAAAGTTGTGACAGGAACTGTAGTTTGTAAAGTTGTTATGACAGGAGCTGTAGTTTGTGAAGTTGTTATAACAGGAGCTGTAGTTTCTGCAGCTGTTGTGATATGAACTGTAGAACTTTGTGAAGTTGTAGTTGTAGTTTCTGCAGTTGTTGTGATAGTTGTGACAGGAACTGTAGTTTCTGAAGTTGTTGTGACAGGAGCTGTAGTTTCTGCATTTGTTGTGACAGTTGTGACAGCAGCAATTGTTGTGACAGGAGACTCAGTTACCGAGGTTGTTGTGACTTCTTTCGCAGTAGAAGTACTGCCAGCTGAGGGAGCAGTTGTGACAGTGACAGGAGGCGAAGTTTTGGCAGTTGTTGTGGCAACAGTGACAGTTGGAGTGATAGCAGGTGTCAAAGTGGTAGCAAAAGTTGTAATTTCTTCAGCTTTAGTAGAACCTCTAGCTTCCGTCACAGTAGAAACCGCTTCGCTTGTTGTTACCAAATCCATCTCAGTAGCAACTTCTGATTTAGTAGAAATTGCTACGGGATTAGAAGTAGATGCTTCTAATTTATCTGTAGATATTTCTAATTTGGCAGTAGATACTTCCGATTTGGCAGTAGATACTTCCGATTTGGCAGTAGATACTACTGATTTATCAGTAGCTACTTCTACTGTAGCCGCAATGGCTTCTGCTTCAGCAGTGGTCTCAGTAGTTACAACAGCAATTCCTTGTGCAGTAACTGGATTAGTAGCTTCACTTACATTAACATCAGCAGTAACAGCAGAACTAACAGTAGTAGTGATCGGAAGGGAAGTTACAGTAACCACTTTTTGAGTAGCAGCAGCAAGTTCCTCAGTAGAAACGTCACTAGCAGTAGAAGCAGTAATAACATTTGTAGTCGATGCTGGATTCGTAACTTTTATAGTATTAGTAGCAGCTGCTGGCGGATTACCAGTAACTTCTATTGCAGTTGTTGGCGGATTAGTAGTAACTTCGGCAGTAGTTGTTGGAGAATTAGTAGTTGCTTCAAAGTCTTTTTTAGTAGAAACAGCGGAAGGAGTTGCTATTGTTATCGGTTGTGAAGTAGTTGGTGAAGTTGGAGTAACAGTTTTAGTAGAAACTTCTTCTGCTAATTTTGGTGTGGTTCCTTCTTTGGGAGTTTCGGTTTCTAAATTGGCAGTTGGAGTACTAGTAGTAGCTGGTAAAGTAGTAGTAGGAGAACTAGTAGTACTAGGAGAACTAGCAGTAGTTGGAATAGTAGTAGTAGTTGGAATACTAGCAGTAGTTGGTGGACTAGTACTTGTTGGTAGACTAGTAGTTGTCGGAAGATTAGTAGTAGTTGGAGGACTAGTAGTCGTTGGTAAATTAGTAGTAGTTGGTGGACTAGTAGTAGTTGGAGCAGTGGTAGTAGTGGAAATACTAGCTGTAGTTAAAGGAGTACTAGTAGTTGGAGGAATAGTAGAACTTGGAAGACTAGTGGTAATCATTTCTTCATGTAGTACAGTAGTCGTTGGAATACTAGTAGTCGTTGGAAGACTAGTAGTAGTTGAAGTAGTTACCATATTTGTGGTAGTTAGAAAGCTAGTTGTAGTTGGAGGATTAGTAGTAATTGGAGGATTAGTAGTCGTTGGAACATTAGTAGTAGTTGGAGGACTAGTTGTAGTTGGAGGATTAGTAGTAATTGGAAGATTAGTAGTCGTTGGAACATTAGTAGTAGTTGGAGGACTAGTTGTAGTTGGAGGATTTGCAATAGTAGTAGGACTAACAGTAGTTGGAAGACTAGCAGTAGTTGGAGGATTAGTAGTAATTGGAGGATTATTAGTCGTTGGAGGATTAGTAGTAATTATAGGACTAACAGTAGTTGGAAGACTAGTAGTTGTTAAAACCGTAGTACTTGTTGGAAGAGTAGTAGTTGAACTAGTAGAACTTGGTAGACTAGTAGTAATCATTTCTTCATCTTTCTGTCTCCCCTGTCTGCCCAAACTTTCTGTTGATGCTTCTTCTCTTGATTCAGCAGATATTTCAACATTCTTCATACTCTCAGTAGTTCCCTCAACGTTTAACATCTTAACATTGGATTCTGAAGAAGCCTCCAGCTTTTTCTTCATTTCTTCAGACATTTGAGTCGTAACTTCCGTCAATTCCTCTCCACTTCTATTCATAACAACTTCAACTTCATCTTCAATTTCCTCTTCATCTTCAACACTAACCTTAATCTTACCACCATCAGTTTCCTTCACACCAACATCAACCTTCGTCAAATTCCCTTCCAACTCCATCCAATTCTTCATCAAATCGTCCAGAACTTTATCGGTCTGCGTCTTCAAATCCTCGCCTTCCTCCACCAACGCCTTCATCGGCATCAACTCGCTCATGGCTGCCTTCACCGCTTCAATCTTCATCTCTTCCTTCGGATTCAGGTCGTCCAGTCTCTTCAACAGCTGCTGCACGACATTACCCGATTTCTCCAAGTTTTCTGTTAAGATCTCCAACATGACCATGAACTGCTCCACGACGTCTTCGTCCTCATCGCCCACGAAATCCTTCCCACTCAAGTCATCATCCAGCTTTTGCAGCTTCTTCTGCAAATTTGCAACAGAAGATTTCATCGCCTTGTCGTCACCTTGCAAAGATTTCATCGACTGTTCATCAATTTGTACTTTGCCTTCTGGCGTTGATCTTTTAAAAGTTCTGGAATCGTCTTCAGCAACTGCTCTCCTTCTAACAACCTTCAAAGTTTTAGAATTGTCTTCAAGAACTGATTTTCTTCTAACAACTGCCAAAGTTTTAAAATCATCTTCAGAAACTGATCTACTTCTAACAATTTCTGCAGTTTTAGAATCATCTGGATGAACTAATCTTCTTCTTCTAAAAGACTCAAAGGCTTCGGAATCGAGGTCGTAATCTTGATATTCTTCTGGGAGGGTTTGGCCGAGGTTGACGCCGAGGAAATACTGCTTCTTCAAGTTTCTGTTGTAGTAAGTTTCTCGAGGCGGTTTGTGGTCCACGTAGTAATGCTGGTAGGGTCTTGTCGCAACCTCAACTTCACTACTAGGTATGTAAAAACTGGCTTCAGCAACTGACTCTTCAACTTCAGAATAGTCTGCAGCAACTGATCGAACTTTTCTGTCGCCTTTGGAAACTGATCTTCTTCGTCCAAAAACTTCAGAAGTTTTAGGATCGGCTTCAGGAACTGATCTTCTTCTTGGAACAACATCTGGAGTTTTAGAAGCATCTTCCGAAACTGATCTTCGTCTTCTAGCAAACTCAAAAGCTTGGGAATCGAGGTCGTAATCTTGATATTCTTCTGCGAGCGTTTGGCCGAGGTTGACGCCGAGGAAATACTGCTTCTTCAAGTTGGTGTTCTGGTAAGTTTCTCTGGGCGGTTTGTGGTCGACGTAGTAGTGCTGGTAAGGTCTTGTAGCAACCTCAACTTCGCTGCTGGGAAGGTAAGCTTCGAAGTTGCGGGAAGCCTCGAACTCCAAATCGACGGTTTCCAGCGAATTTGAGTCGAAGATTTCATTTGAAACTTCTGATGGGTAAGGTTTACCAACAGAAATTTGCTTTGGTTCTTCTTTGATGGTGTCTGGTAACTTGCTGGGTTGTTCAATTTTTTTTGGCTCCTCTACGAGCTTGATGGTTTCTTCAAACTTTGCTGAGTGTGTTGGAAGGTCTATGTGGACAGGTTTGTTTTCTTCTAGGTGTTTCTGGGTGGAGTAAGGTCTTGATGTTAAAGGACCTTGGTTCATTTCAGAAGATAATTGGTGAAGCTGTGGGTTTTCCTGGATGTTTTCAAACATTGCTGGGTGGGTTGGAAGGTCTATGTGGACAGGTTCGTTTTCTTCTAGAGGTTTTTGGGTGAAGTAAGGTGTTGATGTTGAAGGGCCTTGGTTTATTCCAGAAGAAGATTGGTAAAGCTGTGGGATGTTTTCAAAACTTGCTGGATGTGTTGGAAGGTCTATGGGTTTGTTGTCTTCTAGGGGTTTTTGGGTGAAGTAAGGTGTTGATGTTGATAGACCTTGGTTCATTCCAGAAGATGATTGGTAAAGCTGTGGGATGTTTTCATACCTTGCTGGATGTGTTGGAAGGTCAATGTAGATGGGTTTGTTGTCTTCTAGGGGTTTTTGGGTGAAGTAATAAGGTTTTGATGTTGAAGGACTTTGGTTTATTGCGGAAGATAATTGGTAAAGTTGTGGGTTTTCCTGGACGGGTTCGTCTGGTAGATACCTGAGCATGAAGTTGGAAGATCGCAGGAGGAAGTTTAGGATTTTCCGTTTGAGTAGGAGGTTTTGTTGGGAGAAGGTGGAGTTGTAGACGTTGTTGAGGAGCTGCAAGGGGCTGGAATCGAAGCCCATGGAGTCGACGAGGCCGGTGAACTTGTTGAGAATCGTGGAGATGGAGAGATCCAAACTCGCGAATCTTTTGGCTCTCGCGTCATCTCGTCGCGGTTCTTGTTGCGAGTAACTCGCCAAAATCAGCAAAATCTAAAACGAGGGAGAGACGGTGTTCACAAGACGCGAGTCTTTATATTCTCGACTTACCAAAAGAGTTAATCTCATCTTGTGCACAAAACAAACACAAAATCACTTATTCCAAACGCATTGTTTCCTCTTCGAATTTTGGGCACTGACTGAACCTTCGGGACTTTCTAAACGAGTTCGAGAATGTTAATCGATTTCTGAACGTTTTTTTCCAGACATTTTCGCCTAATTGCCCGCACAAATCGATCGCTCGCCCAAGTACTTTACCAGGAAAACAAACTAATCCTCGCTCCGGATTCATTAATATCATTTTAACGACGGATTTCTACTCGAAAACGAGATTTAGGTACGAAAATTGAGCTTTTCTTCTCTCCTGCAATTACCTAATTGATGCTTGTAATTCGATTTGGAGAGTTTCTCCAAAATATTTGATGGAACTCAATAAAACAACGATTAAGAATGAATAGACTGGTGATGATAAAACAGACAAGACTAGACAAACAAGGATGTGACAGATAGGTGACAGATAAGAATTGACAGATAAGACTTGACAGATATGACTTGACAAACATGACTTGACAGGCAAGACTAGACAGACAAGACTAGACAGACAAGACTAGACAGACAAGACTAGACAGACAAGACTAGACAGACAAGACTAGACTAGACAGACAAGACTAGACAGACAAGACTAGACAGACAAGACTAGACAGACAAGACTAGACAGACAAGACTAGACAGACAAGACTAGACAGACAAGACTAGACAGACAAGACTAGACAGACAAGACTAGACAGACAAGACTAGACAGACAAGACTAGACAGACAAGACTAGACAGACAAGACTAGACAGACAAGACTAGACAGACAAGACTAGACAGACAAGACTAGACAGACAAGACTAGACAGACAAGACTAGACAGACAAGACTAGACAGACAAGACTAGACAGACAAGACTAGACAGACAAGACTAGACAGACAAGACTAGACAGACAAGACTAGACAGACAAGACTAGACAGACAAGACTAGACAGACAAGACTAGACAGACAAGACTAGACAGACAAGACTAGACAGACAAGACTAGACAGACAAGACTAGACAGACAAGACTAGACAGACAAGACTAGACAGACAAGACTAGACAGACAAGACTAGACAGACAAGACTAGACAGACAAGACTAGACAGACAAGACTAGACAGACAAGACTAGACAGACAAGACTAGACAGACAAGACTAGACAGACAAGACTAGACAGACAAGACTAGACAGACAAGACTAGACAGACAAGACTAGACAGACAAGACTAGACAGACAAGACTAGACAGACAAGACTAGACAGACAAGACTAGACAGACAAGACTAGACAGACAAGACTAGACAGACAAGACTAGACAGACAAGACTAGACAGACAAGACTAGACAGACAAGACTAGACAGACAAGACTAGACAGACAAGACTAGACAGACAAGACTAGACAGACAAGACTAGACAGACAAGACTAGACAGACAAGACTAGACAGACAAGACTAGACAGACAAGACTAGACAGACAAGACTAGACAGACAAGACTAGACAGACAAGACTAGACAGACAAGACTAGACAGACAAGACTAGACAGACAAGACTAGACAGACAAGACTAGACAGACAAGACTAGACAGACAAGACTAGACAGACAAGACTAGACAGACAAGACTAGACAGACAAGACTAGACAGACAAGACTAGACAGACAAGACTAGACAGACAAGACTAGACAGACAAGACTAGACAGACAAGACTAGACAGACAAGACTAGACAGACAAGACTAGACAGACAAGACTAGACAGACAAGACTAGACAGACAAGACTAGACAGACAAGACTAGACAGACAAGACTAGACAGACAAGACTAGACAGACAAGACTAGACAGACAAGACTAGACAGACAAGACTAGACAGACAAGACTAGACAGACAAGACTAGACAGACAAGACTAGACAGACAAGACTAGACAGACAAGACTAGACAGACAAGACTAGACAGACAAGACTAGACAGACAAGACTAGACAGACAAGACTAGACAGACAAGACTAGACAGACAAGACTAGACAGACAAGACTAGACAGACAAGACTAGACAGACAAGACTAGACAGACAAGACTAGACAGACAAGACTAGACAGACAAGACTAGACAGACAAGACTAGACAGACAAGACTAGACAGACAAGACTAGACAGACAAGACTAGACAGACAAGACTAGACAGACAAGACTAGACAGACAAGACTAGACAGACAAGACTAGACAGACAAGACTAGACAGACAAGACTAGACAGACAAGACTAGACAGACAAGACTAGACAGACAAGACTAGACAGACAAGACTAGACAGACAAGACTAGACAGACAAGACTAGACAGACAAGGCTAGACAGACAAGACTAGACAGACAAGACTAGACAGACAAGACTAGACAGACAAGACTAGACAGACAAGACTAGACAGACAAGACTAGACAGACAAGACTAGACAGACAAGACTAGACAGACAAGACTAGACAGACAAGACAGCTTTTTACAGACAGACATTTTAGCGCCGACACTTTTTTCCATCTACATTGCGGACCTTATATATTATATCGGAGCCGACGTTTGCACTATGTACGCTGACGATATCAGTGTAACAATTTCTGGTCCAAATATACAAGGGACAGAACAAGCTGCAAACAATTTACTAGCAAAAATGTATAAATGGTTCACTGCCAATAATTTATATTTAAACCTAGAGAAAACTAAATATATTTGTTTCCAAACAAATAGGGCGAAATATAAACATGACATTGATCTCAAAATCAATAATTCTATAATAGAAAGAACTAGGAATATTAAGTTCCTTGGAGTATTCCTGGAAGAACATCTAAAATGGGAAGTGATGACGGATGCAATCACAGCAAAACTAAATGGGAAAGCATACTTGCTAAGAAATGTGCGTGATTTAATTGGAAAATCGGTTTTAATGAAGGTGTATCATGCGGAAGTGGAGTGTATCCTAACCTATGGAATTTTAGTTTGGGGGTCATCTCCACTGACAAAAAGAGTTTTAATAGCTCAAAAAAGAATTATTCGAATTATTACAGGAATTAATGTGAACCAGTCGTGCAAGCCAGAATTTATAAAATTAAATATTTTAACTGTTCCATCAATTTACCTGTGGGAGGTGGCATGTCATATCTTCAAAAATAGACATACATTTCTTACAAATAAAGACATTCATAGTGTTAACACACGAAATGCGTCCAATCTTCGTACCAAAAAGAGCAATCTTACTCTATGTAGTGCAGCGCCTAGTCGACTAGGTGTTAAAATATTCAATAATCTGCCAAATCGATTGAAAGAAGAAAAGTCCTACAAATTGTTTCGGAAAGCAACTAAAGAATTCTTCATAAACAATTGTTATTACTCCACACATGAATTTTTTAATCAGTGTTAATCCATTTAAGAACTATAATTTATAATTTATTTTCATTAAGTACTGTTTATTACTTCTTGTATTATGTAATTAGTAAGATTTAACCTATCTGTTTATTCTATTGTTATTTTTTACTTTTGCATTATGTTACTTGACTTATCTTATATGTATATTGTACATCGCAAGATAAATAAATGATTTGATTTGATTTGATTTGACTAGACAGACAAGACTAGACAGACAAGACTAGACAGACAAGACTAGACAGACAAGACTAGACAGACAAGACTAGACAGACAAGACTAGACAGACAAGACTAGACAGACAATACTAGACAGACAAGACTAGACAGACAAGTCTAGACAGACAAGACTAGACAGACAAGACTAGACAGACAAGACTAGACAGACAAGACTAGACAGACAAGACAAGACAGACAAGACAGACAAGACTAGACAGACAAGACTAGACAGACAAGACTAGACAGACAAGACTAGACAGACAAGACTAGACAGACAAGACTAGACAGACAAGACTAGACAGACAAGACTAGACAGACAAGACTAGACAGACAAGACTAGACAGACAAGACTAGACAGACAAGACTAGACAGACAAGACTAGACAGACAAGACTAGACAGACAAGACTAGACAGACAAGACTAGACAGACAAGACTAGACAGACAAGACTAGACAGACAAGACTAGACAGACAAGACTAGACAGACAAGACTAGACAGACAAGACTAGACAGACAAGACTAGACAGACAAGACTAGACAGACAAGACTAGACAGACAAGACTAGACAGACAAGACTAGAGCTCCAGTTCTTGCATTTGTTGTGACACTTGTGGCAGCAGCAGCAGTTTCTGTAATTGATCTGACAGTTTGTAAGGTTGTTTTGACTTTTTTAGCAGCAGATGTAGTGACAGCTGCGCGAGCAATTCTGACAGTGACATAAGTAGATGTTTTTGAAGTTAATAGTGACAGCTGGAGTGTCAAAATCGTAGCAAAAGTTGTAATTTCTTTAGCGTTAATAGAACCTCCAGCTTCTGTCACAGTAGACACTGCTTCGCTCGTTGCTACCAAATCCGTCACAGTAGCAACCTCAGATTTAGTAGAAATTGCTTCGGAATTAGAAGTAGATGCTTAATATATCTGCAGATGCTTCTAATTTGGCTGTAGATACTTCCGATTTGGCAGTAGATCTTCTGATTTTTCAGTAGCAACTTCTACTGTAGCCGCAATAGCTTATGCTTCAGCAGTCGTCTCAGTAGTTACAACAGTAATTCATTCTGCAGTAACTGGATTAGTAGCTTCACTTATATTATCATAAGCAGTAACTGCAGAACTAGCAGTAATAGTGATCGGAAGGGGAGTTACAACAACCAACTTTTGAGTAGCAGCAGCAAGTTTCTCAGTAGAAACGTCACTAACAGCAGAAGCAGTAATAACATTTGTTGTAGATGCTGGATTTGTAACTTCTATAGCATTAGTGGCAGTTGTTGGCGGATTAGTAGTAGCTTCTATTGCACTTGTTGTATTGCACTTGTTGGCGGATTAGTAGTAACTTCGGCAGTAGTTTCGACAGTAGCAGTAGATGCTTCAGACTCTTTTTTAGTTGAAACAGCGGAAGGTGTTGCAGTTATTATCGGTTGTGAAGTAGTTGGTGCAGTTTGAGGAACAGTTTTAGTAGAAGCTTCTTCTGCTAATTTTGATGAGATCCTTGCTTTCCGAGTTTCGGTTTCTTCAGTGGCAGTTGGAGCACTATCTATGAAACTGCGGCTATTCTGGTAAGACTCGCAACTTCTAAACACCTTCACTCCCTTGTTTTAGATTTTGCAGATTTTGGCGAGTTACTCGCAACAAGAACCGCGACGAGACGACGCGAGAGCCAAAAGATTCGCGAGTTTGGATCTCTCCATCTCCACAAACTTGAACGAGTTCACCGGCTTCGTCGACTCCATGGGCTTCGATTCCAGCCCCTTGCAGCTCCTCAACAACGTCTACAACTCCACCTTCTCCCAACAAAACCTCCTCTTCAAACGGAAAATCCTAAACTTCCTCCTGCGATCTTCCAACTTCAAGCTCAGGTATCCCAGACGAACCCATCCAGGAAAACCCACAGCTTTACCAACTATCTTCCGCAATGAACCAAGATCCTTCAACATCAAAACCTCACTTCACCAAAAAAACCCAAGAAGACAACCAACCCATCTACATAGACCTTCCAACACATCCAGCAAGGTTTGAAAACATCCCACAGCTTTACCAATCCTCTTCAGGAATGAACCAAGGTCCTTCAACATCAAAACTTCACTTCACTCAAAAACCCCTAGAAGACAACAAACCCATCTACATAGACCTTCCAACACATCCAGCAAGGTTTGAAAACATCCCACAGCTTTACCAAACATCTTCTGGAATAAACCAAGGTCCTTCAACATCAAAACCTCACTTCACCCAAAAACCCCTAGAAGACAACAAACCCATCTACATAGAGCTTCCAACACATCCAGCAAGGTTTGAAAACATCCCACAGCTTTACCAATCATCTTCTGGAATGAACCAAGGTCCTTCAACATCAAAACCTTACTTCACCCAAAGACCCCTAGAAGACAACGAACCCATCTACATAGACCTTCCAACACATCCAGCAAGGTTTGAAAACATCCCACAGCTTTACCAATCATCTTCTGGAATGAACCAAGGTACTTCAACATCAGAACCACACTTTACCCAAAAACCCCTAGAAGACAACAAACCCATCTACATAGACCTTCCAACACATCCAGCAAGGCTCGAAAACATCCAAAAGCTTTACCAATCATCTTCTGAAATGAACCAAGGTCCTTCAACATCAAGACCTTACTCCACCCATAAACCCCTAGAAGACAACAAACCCATCTACATAGACCTTCCAACACACCCAGCAATGTTTGAAGAAACCACCAAGCTCGTCAACCACAAACCAGCAAGTTACCAGAAACCATCAAAGAAGTACCAAAGAAAATTTCTGTTAGTAAACCTTACCCATCAGAAGTAACAAATGAAATCTTCGACTCAAACTCGCTGGAAACCGTCGATTTGGAGATCGAGGCTTCCCGCAACTTTGAAGTTTACCTTCCCAGCAACGAAATTGAGGTTGCTACAAGACTTTACCTGCACTACTACGTCGACCGCAAACCGCCCAGAGAAACTTAGCACGACACAAACTTGAAGAAGCAGTGTTTCCTCGGCGTCAACCTCGGCCGAACGCTCCCAGAAAAATATCAAGATTACGACCTCGATTCCCAAGCTTTTGAGTTTGCTAGAAGAAGAAAATCACTTTATGAAGATGCTTTCTAAACTCCAGAAGTTGTTCGAAGAAGAAGATCAGTTCCTGAAGCCAATCCTAAAACTCCTGAAGTTGTTGGACAATGAAGATCAGTTTCCAAAGACGACAGAAAAGGTAGATCAATTGCTGCAGACGTTTCTGAAGTTGAAGAGTCAGTTGCTGAAGCTAGTTTTAACATACCTCGTATTGAAGATGAGGTTGCGACAAGACCCTACCAGTTTTACTACGTGGACCACAAACCGCGGCAAAAAACTACACCAGAAACTTGAAGAAGCGGTATTTCCTCGGCTTCAACATCGGCCAAACGCTCCCAGAAGAATATCAAGATTACGACCTCGATTCCGAAGTCTTTGAGTCTCTTAGAAGATGAAGATTAGTTCATGACGATGATTCTAAAACTGCAGAAGTTGTTAGAAGTAGAAAATCAGTTTCTGAAGATAATTCTAAAACTTTGTAAGTTGTTAGAAGAATATCAGTACTTGAAGACAATTGTAAAGCTTTGGAGGTTGTTAGAAGAAGAAGAGCAGTTGCTGAAGACGATTGTACAATTTTTAAAAAATCAATGCCAGAATGCACAATGCAAGGATTTCGAGGACGAAGACGTCGTGGAGCAGTTCATGGCCATGTTGGAGATCTTAACAGAAAACTTGGAGAAATCGGGTAATGTCGTTCAGCAGCTGTTGAAAAGACTGGACGACCTTAATCCAAAGAAAGAGATGAAGATTGAAGCGGTGAAGGCAGCCATGAGCGAGTTGATGCCGATGAAGGCGTTAGTGGAGGAAGGCGAGGATTTGAAGACGCAGACCGATAAAGTTCTGGACGATTTGATGAAGAATTGGATGGAGTTTTGAAGGGAATTTGAAGAAACTTGATGTTGGTTTGAAGGAAACTGTTGGTGGTAAGATCAATGATAGTGTTGAAGCTGAGGAGGGAATTGAAGATGAAGTTGGAGTTGTTATGAAAAGAAGTGGAGAGCAATTAACGGAAGTTACGACTCAAATGTCTGAAGAAATGAAGAAATAGCTGGAGGCTTCTTCAGAATCCAATGTTAAGATGTTAAACGTTGAGGGAACTACTGAGAGTATGAACTGTTGAAGTATCTGTTGAACCAAGAGAAGAAGCATCAAGAGAAAGTTTGGGCAGACAGGGGAGACAGAAAGATGAAGAAATGATTACTACTAGTCTACCAAGTTCTATTAGTTCAACTACTACTAGTCTTCCAACGGTTTCAACAACTACTAGTCTTCCAACTACTCTTAGTCATATGACTACTACTAATCCTCCAACTACTATTAATCCTCCAATTACTACTAAACCTCCAACTAATACTAGTCTTCCAACTACTGTTAGTCCTACTACTATTACAAATCCTCCAATTACAACTTATCCTTCAACTACTACTAATCCTCCAACGACTACTAATCCACCAATTACTACAAATCCTAAAACTACTACTAGCCTTCCAACTGCTACAAATATGGTAACTACTTCCACTACTACTAGTCTTCTAACGACTACTAGTATTCTAACGACTACTAGTATTCCAACGACTACTGTACTAGATGAAGAAATGATTACCACTAGTCTTCCAAGTTGTACTATTCCTCCAACTGCTAATACTCCTTTAACTACAGCTAGTATTTCCACTACTACTACTGCTCCAACTACTATTACTCCACCAACTGCTACTAATTTACCAACGACTACTAGTCCTCCAACTACTACTAATCTTCCGACAACTACTAGTCTACCAACAAGTACTAGTCCACCAACTACTGCTATTATTCCAAGGACTACTACTATTCCCACTACTGCTAGTTCTCCTACTACTACTAGTTCTCCTACTACTACTTTACCAGCTACTACTAGTACTCCAACTGCCAATGTAGAAACCGAAACTCCCAAAAAAGGAACCACACCAAAATTAGCAGAAGAAGTTTCTACTAAAACTATTCCTCCAACTTCACCAACTACTTCACAACCGATAACAATAGCAACTCCTTCCGCTGTTTCTACTAAAAAATGTTTCGAACACTAATACTGCGAGTTCTGCTGTTACTGCTAATGATAATGTAAGTGAAGCTACTAATCCAGTTACTTCAGAAGGAATTGCTGTTGAAACTACTGAGACGACTGCTGAACCAAAAGCTATTGCGGCTACAATAGAAGTAGCTACTGGCAAATCAGAAGATCTACTGCCAAATTAGTAGTAATTACAGGTATATTAGAAGCTTCTACTTCTAATCCCAAAGCAATTTCTGCTAAACCTGAGGTTGCTGCTGCGATGGATTTGGTAGCAACGAGCGAAGCAGTTTCTACTGTGACAGAAGCTAGAGGTTCTAGTAACGCTGAAGAAATTGCAACTTTTGCTACGACTTTCACACACCAGCTGTCACTATTAACTTCAAAAACTTCTACATATGTCACTGTGACAACTGCTCGCGCAGCTGTCACTACGTCTGCTGCTTAAAAAGTCACAACAACCACGGAAACTGTCAGAACAATTACAGAAACTGCTGCTGCTGTCACAAGTGTCACAACAAATGCAAGAAATGGAGCCCTAGTCTTGTCTGTCTAGCCTTGTCTGTCTAGTCTTGTCTGTCTAGTCTTGTCTGTCTAGTCTTGTCTGTCTAGTCTTGTCTGTCTAGTCTTGTCTGTCTAGTCTTGTCTGTCTAGTCTTGTCTGTCTAGTCTTGTCTGTCTAGTCTTGTCTGTCTAGTCTTGTCTGTCTAGTCTTGTCTGTCTAGTCTTGTCTGTCTAGTCTTGTCTGTCTAGTCTTGTCTGTCTAGTCTTGTCTGTCTAGTCTTGTCTGTCTAGTCTTGTCTGTCTAGTCTTGTCTGTCTAGTCTTGTCTGTCTAGTCTTGTCTGTCTAGTCTTGTCTGTCTAGTCTTGTCTGTCTAGTCTTGTCTGTCTAGTCTTGTCTGTCTAGTCTTGTCTGTCTAGTCTTGTCTGTCTAGTCTTGTCTGTCTAGTCTTGTCTGTCTAGTCTTGTCTGTCTAGTCTTGTCTGTCTAGTCTTGTCTGTCTAGTCTTGTCTGTCTAGTCTTGTCTGTCTAGTCTTGTCTGTCTAGTCTTGTCTGTCTAGTCTTGTCTGTCTAGTCTTGTCTGTCTAGTCTTGTCTGTCTAGTCTTGTCTGTCTAGTCTTGTCTGTCTAGTCTTGTCTGTCTAGTCTTGTCTGTCTAGTCTTGTCTGTCTAGTCTTGTCTGTCTAGTCTTGTCTGTCTAGTCTTGTCTGTCTAGTCTTGTCTGTCTAGTCTTGTCTGTCTAGTCTTGTCTGTCTAGTCTTGTCTGTCTAGTCTTGTCTGTCTAGTCTTGTCTGTCTAGTCTTGTCTGTCTAGTCTTGTCTGTCTAGTCTTGTCTGTCTAGTCTTGTCTGTCTAGTCTTGTCTGTCTAGTCTTGTCTGTCTAGTCTTGTCTGTCTAGTCTTGTCTGTCTAGTCTTGTCTGTCTAGTCTTGTCTGTCTAGTCTTGTCTGTCTAGTCTTGTCTGTCTAGTCTTGTCTGTCTAGTCTTGTCTGTCTAGTCTTGTCTGTCTAGTCTTGTCTGTCTAGTCTTGTCTGTCTAGTCTTGTCTGTCTAGTCTTGTCTGTCTAGTCTTGTCTGTCTAGTCTTGTCTGTCTAGTCTTGTCTGTCTAGTCTTGTCTGTCTAGTCTTGTCTGTCTAGTCTTGTCTGTCTAGTCTTGTCTGTCTAGTCTTGTCTGTCTAGTCTTGTCTGTCTAGTCTTGTCTGTCTAGTCTTGTCTGTCTAGTCTTGTCTGTCTAGTCTTGTCTGTCTAGTCTTGTCTGTCTAGTCTTGTCTGTCTAGTCTTGTCTGTCTAGTCTTGTCTGTCTAGTCTTGTCTGTCTAGTCTTGTCTGTCTAGTCTTGTCTGTCTAGTCTTGTCTGTCTAGTCTTGTCTGTCTAGTCTTGTCTGTCTAGTCTTGTCTGTCTAGTCTTGTCTGTCTAGTCTTGTCTGTCTAGTCTTGTCTGTCTAGTCTTGTCTGTCTAGTCTTGTCTGTCTAGTCTTGTCTGTCTAGTCTTGTCTGTCTAGTCTTGTCTGTCTAGTCTTGTCTGTCTAGTCTTGTCTGTCTAGTCTTGTCTGTCTAGTCTTGTCTGTCTAGTCTTGTCTGTCTAGTCTTGTCTGTCTAGTCTTGTCTGTCTAGTCTTGTCTGTCTAGTCTTGTCTGTCTAGTCTTGTCTGTCTAGTCTTGTCTGTCTAGTCTTGTCTGTCTAGTCTTGTCTGTCTAGTCTTGTCTGTCTAGTCTTGTCTGTCTAGTCTTGTCTGTCTAGTCTTGTCTGTCTAGTCTTGTCTGTCTAGTCTTGTCTGTCTAGTCTTGTCTGTCTAGTCTTGTCTGTCTAGTCTTGTCTGTCTAGTCTTGTCTGTCTAGTCTTGTCTGTCTAGTCTTGTCTGTCTAGTCTTGTCTGTCTAGTCTTGTCTGTCTAGTCTTGTCTGTCTAGTCTTGTCTGTCTAGTCTTGTCTGTCTAGTCTTGTCTGTCTAGTCTTGTCTGTCTAGTCTTGTCTGTCTAGTCTTGTCTGTCTAGTCTTGTCTGTCTAGTCTTGTCTGTCTAGTCTTGTCTGTCTAGTCTTGTCTGTCTAGTCTTGTCTGTCTAGTCTTGTCTGTCTAGTCTTGTCTGTCTAGTCTTGTCTGTCTAGTCTTGTCTGTCTAGTCTTGTCTGTCTAGTCTTGTCTGTCTAGTCTTGTCTGTCTAGTCTTGTCTGTCTAGTCTTGTCTGTCTAGTCTTGTCTGTCTAGTCTTGTCTGTCTAGTCTTGTCTGTCTAGTCTTGTCTGTCTAGTCTTGTCTGTCTAGTCTTGTCTGTCTAGTCTTGTCTGTCTAGTCTTGTCTGTCTAGTCTTGTCTGTCTAGTCTTGTCTGTCTAGTCTTGTCTGTCTAGTCTTGTCTGTCTAGTCTTGTCTGTCTAGTCTTGTCTGTCTAGTCTTGTCTGTCTAGTCTTGTCTGTCTAGTCTTGTCTGTCTAGTCTTGTCTGTCTAGTCTTGTCTGTCTAGTCTTGTCTGTCTAGTCTTGTCTGTCTAGTCTTGTCTGTCTAGTCTTGTCTGTCTAGTCTTGTCTGTCTAGTCTTGTCTGTCTAGTCTTGTCTGTCTAGTCTTGTCTGTCTAGTCTTGTCTGTCTAGTCTTGTCTGTCTAGTCTTGTCTGTCTAGTCTTGTCTGTCTAGTCTTGTCTGTCTAGTCTTGTCTGTCTAGTCTTGTCTGTCTAGTCTTGTCTGTCTAGTCTTGTCTGTCTAGTCTTGTCTGTCTAGTCTTGTCTGTCTAGTCTTGTCTGTCTAGTCTTGTCTGTCTAGTCTTGTCTGTCTAGTCTTGTCTGTCTAGTCTTGTCTGTCTACTCTTGTCAGTCTAGTCTTGTCTGTCTATCTAGTCTTGTCTGTCTAGTTTTGTCTGTCTAGTCTTGTCTGACTTACTATGCGTGTATTGGGTTCGACAAGAAAAATTGATAAACAAGAGAAATTCAGCTATGATTAGAGAAATCTGGTAAATGTAGACAATAAAATGTAAATAAGATAATTTTTAAAGCAAAATTTTGAACGAAATTATTACATAAAACTGGTAAATGTAGACAATAAAATGTAGACAAGAGAATTTTCAAAGCAAAATTTAGAACGAAATTATTAGATAAATCTGGTAAATGTAAACAATAAAATGTAGATAAAATAATTTTCAAGGCAAAAGTTTGTACGAAATTATTAGATAAATCTGGTAAATGTAGACAAGAGAATTTTCAAAGCAAAATTTTGAACGAAATATTATTTCTTGAAAACAAATGAATCATCGAAGAACTAGTTACAGACGTCAGGTCTAGTCCACGACTCGCTCCCAACGCAAATAGCGACGGATTTCCCGCTTCGATAATCCGCAAGGTCGAATTCCTCGAAAAGAAATTTCCGTTTGCCAAAATTTCTTTTCGCCATTCGCCTTTCGTTTCTATCTCTACTTAGGAAGGATGGACAGGGAATGAACACATTCCGGAATAGATCACATGGATTATCTAAATCAAGATTTTAAAAGCAAGAAATGAATCTTAACCAGACAATAAAACCTAAAATTAAAATCGTTTTATTCGTTTGGAAGGAATTTAGATTTGATTCGCTCCACACTAAACATTGTAAGTCTCAACTAACTCATCTCAATATAATCTTCCACATATACTTTTGACACATTAATCTTCATATTATTATCTTCCTAGAGGTTTTATGTATAAAAAAATATTTCTTAGAATGCTTCAATTTGTCTTCGGTTGTCCGTCTCCTCGCCAGCGTCACAACAGGCGCTTACTGATGAACCTCCCGCTTGTAAAACAACTTCTGCTCGGGATGCCACCTGGGTGGAGCATCGGCCTGATATTCTTCCTTCTCAATCTCATTCTCCAATAACTACAAAACACACAATTGCAACACACAATGTTTGACAAGTTTGTACAAGAATGACAATGTTTGTAGACAATGTTTCATGCATCACTCTAAAAGTAGATTTCCGAGCAAAGCGGCTCTGTCGTCACTAACGCAGCGTAAAAGCCGCCGCGATATAGCGATAGTATTATACAGTATGGAAATGTATGAGGCGCTATTCGAGCGCAGCGACATTGACGCGCTCAGCGTCAGTATCGCTGCGCTCGAATGGCGCCTTATACATTTTGCCGCGTCAGTATCGCTGAGTTAGTGACGCCAGAGCCGCTTTGCTCGGAAGTCAACCTTTAATCTGATTTACAATAGAAATGATTAGATTAGGTTAGACTTAAATATGTTAGGTTAACCTCTGGATATACAATGACGTCTATAAGACGTCATGTATCTGTGATAAGATAACATGTATATGGACACGTCAATTTTATTCGTATGTCAAGGGGTTAAGTTATGTTACGTTTGGTTAGATCAAAGTGAAGTTGTCTCAATGTGAAGTTGTTTCAAACTGAAGTTGTCTCAATGTGAAGTTTTTTCAAGGTGAAGTTGTCTCAATGTGTAGTTGTTTCATGGTGAAGTTGTCTCAATGTGAAGTTGCTTCAAGTTTCATGACATGCAATGTCATATTTAAGTCTAACCTAGGTGAAGTTGTTTCAAGGTGAAGTTGTTTCAAGGTGAAGTTGTCTCAATGTAAAGTTGTTTCAAGGTGAAGTTGTTTCAATGTGAAGTTGTTCCAAAACGAAGTTGTCTCAACAGAAAATTGTTTGAATGCGAAGCTGTTCCGACCCAATTAATTGTTAATTAATCATTAACTTGCTTCTGCATCAATTTCTTGCTAGATGTTGAGTTTTGTCTGTCTAGTCTTGTGGTGTTTGTTTTGTCAGTTAGATTTCAAATGGGAAGATCTCCGAGTCCGAGTCTGTGACGTGTTTGGGCAGGTGAAAGAAGATTTCATTAAAACTCGAGGCCGCAATCGAAAAAAATTTGGTCTGTAATTAGAGACAGTCTCGAATCTCTCCCAGCATTTACGAGAAAAAAAAACTCTAACCGAGTGAAAGACCCGCATCGATCCGTAATTACGGCGGACGTTACGCAACCGCGGCTTCTTCTCCGCGGTCTTCTTCTATCCAATAAACACATTTTCTTGCGACCGCTCCAACTTGCCCGGCGCCCGGAAACTCCACTTTCACTTGTCGAGCCGTACGTGCTCCAAAAACGCATTGTCTTCAATAATGGGAATGTTGTGTACGCAATCGACAACAAATTGATTGCGCATTGTTCCTGAATTGCGTACGAGATTCCTATCATATTATATTTCCTCATTTAGCACCACTAGACAGACTACAACAAAACTAGACAAAACTACTAAAACCGAATTAAAACCGAATCTTCATTTTTGAATTAACACGCATCTCGTTTAGAAAGATGCGATGGAACCGGAAGCGCGACCAATTAAACCGCCACGGTGGCCGCGGCCACTTTCTATTTTCCCCCGTGCTCGCGGTGTCGAAACGGCCTCACACGCCGGGCGGCGGCTCGACCCACGAACGTTCCCACCGTACATCCAGCCGCTGCTTTATGGCCCGCTATCTACACCGTTTACATTAATTAACGGATAAACGGAATGCTGTTTATCACGGCGCCCGACATCACCTCAAGGCCGCGCGCTTACGCAACACGATGCCTTCGAACACGGATAATGTCCACCTGGTATTTCTCTTTCGGGATTATGAAACGGCTCACAGATACATAAATCTAAACGGAGAAGATTTACTGCATAAGACTGACTACACAGGTTATACTAAATACGCTAAATAAACGGATAAATAGTTTTGTCTGTCTAGTCTTGTCTGTCTATTCTTGTCTGTGTAGTCTTGTCTGTGTAGTCTCGTCTGTGTAGTCTTGTCTGTGTAGTCTTGTCTGTGTAGTCTTGTCTGTCTAGACTTGTCTGTCTAGTCTGCTCTGTCTAGTCTTGTCTGTCTAGTCTTGTCTGTCTAGTCTTGTCTGTCTAGTCTTGTCTGTCTAGACTTGTCTGTCTAGTCTTGTCTGTCTAGTTTTGTCTGTCTAGTCTTGTCTGTCTAGTCTTGTCTGTATAGTCTTGTCTGTCTAGTCTTGTCTGTCTAGTTTTGTCTGTCTAGTCTTGTCTGTCTAGTCTTGTCTGTATAGTCTTGTCTATCTAGTCTTATCTGTCTAGTCTTGTCTGTCTAGTCTTGTCTGTCTAGTCTTGTCTGTCTAGTCTTATCTGTCTAGTCTTGTCTGTCTAGTCTTGTCTGTCTAGTCTTGTCTGTCTAGTCTTGTCTGTCTAGTCTTGTCTGTCTAGTCTTGTCTGTCTAGTCTTGTCTGTCTAGTCTTGTCTGTCTAGTCTTGTCTGTCTAGTCTTGTCTGTCTAGTCTTGTCTGTCTAGTCTTGTCTGTCTAGTCTTCTCTGTCTAGTCTTGTCTGTTTAGTCTTGTCTGTTTAGTCTTGTCTGTCTAGTCTTGTCTGTCTAGTCTTGTCTGTCTAGTCTTGTCTGTCTAGTCTTGTCTGTCTAGTCTTGTCTGTCTAGTCTTGTCTGTCTAGTCTTGTCTGTCTAGTCTTGTCTGTCTAGTCTTGTCTGTCTAGTCTTGTCTGTCTAGTCTTGTCTGTCTAGTCTTGTCTGTCTAGTCTTGTCTGTCTAGTCTTGTCTGTCTAGTCTTGTCTGTCTAGTCTTGTCTGTCTAGTCTTGTCTGTCTAGTCTTGTCTGTCTAGTCTTGTCTGTCTAGTCTTGTCTGTCTAGTCTTGTCTGTTTAGTCTTGTCTGTCTAGTCTTGTCTGTCTAGTCTTGTCTGTCTAGTCTTGTCTGTCTAGACTTGTCTGTCTAGTCTTGTCTGTCTAGTTTTGTCTGTCTAGTTCTGTCTGTCTAGTCTTGTCTATCTAGTCTTGTCTGTCTAGTCCTGTCTGTCTAGTCTTGTCTGTCTAGTCTTGTCTGTCTAGTCTTGTCTGTCTAGTCTTGTCTGTCTAGTCTTTTCTGTCTAGTCTTGTCTGTCTAGTCTTGTCTGTTTAGTCTTGTCTGTTTAGTCTTGTCTGTCTAGTCTTGTCTGTCTAGTCTTGTCTGTCTAGTCTTGTCTGTCTAGTCTTGTCTGTCTAGTCTTGTCTGTCTAGTCTTGTCTGTCTAGTCTTGTCTTTCTAGTCTTGTCTGTCTAGTCTTGTCTGTCTAGCCTTGTCTGTCTAGTCTTGTCTATCTAGTCTTGTCTGTCTAGTCTTGTCTGTCTAGTCTTGTCTGTCTAGTCTGTCTAGTCTTGTTTGTCTAGTCTTGTCTGTCTAGTCTTGTCTGTCTAGTCATGTCTGTCTAGTCTTGTCTGTCTAGTCTTGTCTGTCTAGTCTTGTCTGTCTAGTCTTGTCTGTCTAGTCTTGTCTGTCTAGTCTTGTCTGTCTAGTCTTGTCTGTCTAGTCTTGTCTGTCTAGTCTTGTCTGTCTAGTCTTGTCTGTCTAGTCTTGTCTGTCTAGTCTTGTCTGTCTAGTCTTGTCTGTCTAGTCTTGTCTGTCTAGTCTTGTCTGTCTAGTCTTGTCTGTCTAGTCTTGTCTGTCTAGTCTTGTCTGTCTAGTCTTGTCTGTCTAGTCTTCTCTGTCTAGTCTTGTCTGTTTAGTCTTGTCTGTTTAGTCTTGTCTGTCTAGTCTTGTCTGTCTAGTCTTGTCTGTCTAGTCTTGTCTGTCTAGTTTTGTCTGTCTAGTCTTGTCTGTCTAGTCTTGTCTGTATAGTCTTGTCTGTCTAGTCTTGTCTGTCTAGTCTTGTCTGTCTAGTCTTGTCTGTCTAGTCTTGTCTGTCTAGTCTTGTCTGTCTAGTCTTGTCTGTCTAGTCTTGTCTGTCTAGTCTTGTCTGTCTAGTCTTGTCTGTCTAGTCTTGTCTGTCTAGTCTTGTCTGTCTAGTCTTCTCTGTCTAGTCTTCTCTGTCTAGTCTTGTCTGTTTAGTCTTGTCTGTTTAGTCTTGTCTGTCTAGTCTTGTCTGTCTAGTCTTGTCTGTCTAGTCTTGTCTGTCTAGTCTTGTCTGTCTAGTCTTGTCTGTCTAGTCTTGTCTGTCTAGTCTTGTCTGTCTAGTCTTCTCTGTCTAGTCTTGTCTGTCTAGTCTTGTCTGTCTGGTCTTGTCTGTCTAGTCTTGTCTGTCTAGTCTTGTCTGTCTAGTCTTGTCTGTCTAGTCTTGTCTGTCTAGTCTTGTCTGTCTAGTCTTGTCTGTCTAGTCTTGTCTGTCTAGTCTTGTCTGTCTAGTCTTGTCTGTCTAGTCTTGTCTGTCTAGTCTTGTCTGTCTAGTCTTGTCTGTCTAGTCTTGTCCGTCTAATCTGTCTAGTCTTGTCTGTCTAGTCTTGTCTGTCTAGTCTTGTCTGTCTAGTCTTGTCTGTCTAGTCTTGTCTGTCTAGTCTTGTCTGTCTAGTCTTGTCTGTCTAGTCTTGTCTGTCTAGTCTTGTCTGTCTAGTTTTGTCTGTCTAGTCTTGTCTGTCTAGTCTTGTCTGTCTAGTCTTGTCTGTCTAGTCTTGTCTGTCTAGTCTTGTCTGTCTAGTCTTGTCTGTCTAGTCTTGTCTGTCTAGTCTTGTCTGTCTAGTCTTGTCTGTTTAGTCTTGTCTGTCTAGTCTTGTCTGTCTAGTCTTGTCTGTCTAGTCTTGTCTGTCTAGTCTTGTCTGTCTAGACTTGTCTGTCTAGTCTTGTCTGTCTAGTTTTGTCTGTCTAGTTCTGTCTGTCTAGTCTTGTCTATCTAGTCTTGTCTGTCTAGTCCTGTCTGTCTAGTCTTGTCTGTCTAGTCTTGTCTGTCTAGTCTTGTCTGTCTAGTCTTGTCTGTCTAGTCTTTTCTGTCTAGTCTTGTCTGTCTAGTCTTGTCTGTTTAGTCTTGTCTGTTTAGTCTTGTCTGTCTAGTCTTGTCTGTCTAGTCTTGTCTGTCTAGTCTTGTCTGTCTAGTCTTGTCTGTCTAGTCTTGTCTGTCTAGTCTTGTCTGTCTAGTCTTGTCTTTCTAGTCTTGTCTGTCTAGTCTTGTCTGTCTAGCCTTGTCTGTCTAGTCTTGTCTATCTAGTCTTGTCTGTCTAGTCTTGTCTGTCTAGTCTTGTCTGTCTAGTCTGTCTAGTCTTGTTTGTCTAGTCTTGTCTGTCTAGTCTTGTCTGTCTAGTCTTGTCTGTCTAGTCATGTCTGTCTAGTCTTGTCTGTCTAGTCTTGTCTGTCTAGTCTTGTCTGTCTAGTCTTGTCTGTCTAGTCTTGTCTGTCTAGTCTTGTCTGTCTAGTCTTGTCTGTCTAGTCTTGTCTGTCTAGTCTTGTCTGTCTAGTCTTGTCTGTCTAGTCTTGTCTGTCTAGTCTTGTCTGTCTAGTCTTGTCTGTCTAGTCTTGTCTGTCTAGTCTTGTCTGTCTAGTCTTGTCTGTCTAGTCTTGTCTTTCTAGTCTTGTCTGTCTAGTCTTGTCTGTCTAGTCTTGTCCGTCTAGTCTTGTCTATCTAGTCTTGTCTATTTAGTCTTGTCTGTCTAGTCTTGTCTGTCTAGTCTTGTCTGTTTAATCTTGTCTGTCTAATTTTGTCTGTCTAGTCTTGTTTGTCTAGCCTCATCTATCTAGTCTAGTCTCGCTAGTCTTGCCAGTCTCATACTGTCTATCTAATCTTGCCTCTACGGTATTGTCTTGTCTTATTTATATCTACAACAAAGACTTATATCTAGATAAGAAGGAAATGAACGTGAACCGATACCTTCCTCAGTCTACTCACTTCTTTAAGCAGTTCGCGGAGTTTGTCCAGCCTGTCCGTCTTCCCTCTGGTGGGCAGGTATCTGGCCTCGGTCACCTCCACGGTGCCCAGGAGGACAAGCGCGAGGAAGACGCAGGCCGTCGCCACGATGACTTTGTTGCAGACCATGTTAAAACTGGAAGGAACGGAGCTGATTAAATGTTATCTAGGATTCTAGATAATGCTAGGAGGTTCTATAATCGTCGAGTTACAAGTGAGCAAAGTTTGAGCCGTCGGTTTTAGTTAGTGCTCAATATCTCTGGTAGTTGACTAGGTAGACAAACTAAATTTGGTACGGCCAAAGTCAACTAAATAATTTAGTGTTTAGTGAAAACTAGAAGCTTCTATCTAGAATTCTAGCTAAGGTGCAAACATTCAAAACTTCAAGTTGTTAGAACTAGGTCGTTTAAGTCGCTTTTAGTTAGTTCTTCAAACTTTCGGCTAGATCTCAGTTAGTTGACTAGATAGACAAACTAAATTTGGTACGGACAAAGTCAACTAAATAATTTAGTGTCTTGTAAAAACTAGAAGCTTGTATCTAGAATTCTAGATGAGGTGCAAACATTCAAAGCTTCAAGTTGTTAGAACTAGTTCGTTCAAGTCGTTTTTAGTTAGTTCTTCAAATTGTTGGCTACATCTCAGGTAGTAGACTAGATAGACAAACTAAATTTGGTACCGAAAAAGTCAACTAAATAATTTAGTGTTTGTTGGAAATTAGAAGCTTGTATCTAGAATTCTAGCTGAGGTGCAAACATTCAAAGCTTCAAGTTGTTAGAACTAGGTCGTTCAAGTCGCTTTTAGTTAGTCCTTCAAATTTTCAACTAGATCTAAGGTAGTAGACTAAATAGACAAACTAAATTTGGTACGGACAAAGTCAACTAAATAACTTAGTGTCTGGTAAAAACTAGAAGCTTGTATCTAGAATTCTAGCTGAGGTGCAAACATTCAAAGCTTCAAGTTGTTAGAACTAGGTCGTTCAAGTCGCTTTTAGTTAGTCCTTCAAATTTTCAACTAGATCTCAGGTAGTAGACTAAATAGACAAACTAAATTTGGTACGGACAAAGTCAACCAAATAATTTAGTGTCTGGTAAAAACTAGAAGCTTGTATCTAGAATTCTAGCTGAGGTGCAAACATTCAAAGCTTCAAGTTGTTAGAACTAGGTCGTTCAAGTCGCTTTTAGTTAGTCCTTCAAATTTTCAACTAGATCTCAGGTAGTAGACTAAATAGACAAACTAAATTTGGTACGGACAAAGTCAACCAAATAATTTAGTGTCTGGTAAAAACTAGAAGCTTGTATCTAGAATTCTAGCTGAGGTGCAAACATTCAAAGCTTCAAGTTGTTAGAACTAGGTCGTTCAAGTCGCTTTTAGTTAGTCCTTCAAATTTTCAACTAGATCTCAGGTAGTAGACTAAATAGACAAACTAAATTTGGTACGGACAAAGTCAACCAAATAATTTAGTGTCTGGTAAAAACTAGAAGCTTGTATCTAGAATTCTAGCTGAGGTGCAAACATTCAAAGCTTCAAGTTGTTAGAACTAGGTCGTTCAAGTCGCTTTTAGTTAGTCCTTCAAATTTTCAAATAGATCTCAGGTAGTAGACAAAATAGACAAACTAAATTTGGTACGGACAAAGTCAACTAAATAACTTAGTGTCTGGTAAAAACTAGAAGCTTGTATCTAGAATTCTAGCTGAGGTGCAAACATTCAAAGCTTCAAGTTGTTAGAACTAGGTCTTTCAAGTCGCTTTTAGTTAGTTCTTCAAACTTTCGGCTAGATCTCAGTTAGTTGACTAGATAGACAAACTAAATTTGGTATGAACAAAGTCCACTAAATAATTCAGTGTTTGGTGAAAACTAGAAGATTCTATCTAGAATACTAGCTAAGCTACAAACGTTCAAAGCTTCAAGTTTTTAGAAATAGTTCGTTCAAGTCGCTTTTAGTTAATCCTTCAAATTTTTGGCTAGATCTCAGGTAGTAGATTAGATATACAAACTAATTTTGGTGCGGACAAATTCAACTAAATAATTTTGTGTTTGGTGAAAACTAGAAGCTTCTATCTAGAATTCTAGCTGAGGTGCAAACATTCAAAGCTTCAAGTTGTTAGAACTAGGTCGTTCAAGTCGCTTTTAGTTAATCCTTCAAATTTTCAGCTAGATCTCAAGTAATAGACTAGATAGACAAACTAAAATTGGTACGGACAAAGTCAACTAAATAATTTAGTGTTTGGAGAAAACTAGAAGCTTCTATCTAGAATTCTAGCTGAGGTGCAAACATTCAAAGCTTCAAATTGTTAGAACTAGTTCGTTAAAATCGCTTTTAGTTAGTCCTTCAAATTTTCGTCTAGATCTCAAGTAGTAGACTAAATAGACTAACAAAATTTGGTACGGACAAACTTAACTAAATAATTGAGTGTTTGGTGAAAACTAGAAGCTTCCATCTAGAATTCTAGCTAAGGTAATAACATTCAAAGCTTCAAACTTTCTTGTCTAAATCTTAGTTAGTACACTGGATAAGCAAACAAAATTTGGTAGCTAGTCAAGCAATTGTATTATCTAGATCTAGATAATCTTACCTTATGAGTTAAGTAAAATTTGCGAGTTTCGGGGCGGATTAAAACGGTGCGAGGATACGCGAAACTAGCGATAGTTGCAGGGGTAGTTCGCGGTTTATATATCCGGCGAAATTCGGGGGTGAGACGCGCGTGGGCGGACGGCAAGACGCCGCGAATTCTGCGCACTATAAAACTAGTTTCTGGATTTTTTTTTCGTCCTTTCAACTGAAAAACTCTCGAAACGGACGCGACACATAAATATTCAGATTCTTTTTCGGCCGGAAATAACGGATTATAAAAAGTCGCAGTTATGGCCATTAAGGCGGATCGTCCTTCTTCCACTTGTTTCGTCCAAATTGTTTTTTATCTTAATGGAAATCCTAAGGAATATTCATAGAGGATCAAGGATTTATCTTAAACTGGATCCATTTGGTTTGGGATTGATTACAATAAATAAATAAGAATAGGGAGACATGACTAGACTGATAATAATTAATTTTAAAGACTAACTAAATGCGACTTGAAAAACCTAGTTCTAACAACTTGAAGCTTTGAATGTTTGCACCTCACCTAGAATTCTAGATAGAAGCTTCTAGTTTTCACCAAACACTAAAAATTTTAGTTGACTTTGTCCGTACCAAATTTAGTTTGTCTATCTAGTCTACTACCTGAGATCT
The DNA here is from genome assembly GCA_944588485.1 of Phosphuga atrata. Lineage (NCBI taxonomy): Eukaryota > Metazoa > Arthropoda > Insecta > Coleoptera > Silphidae > Phosphuga > Phosphuga atrata. Next base: position 3,372,827 of record OX155904.1, read on the forward strand.
AGTCGGAAGTTTGAAGGACTAACTAAAAGCGACTTGAACGACCTAGTTCTAACAATTTGAAGCTTTGAATGTTTGCACCTCAGCTAGAACTCTAGATAGAAGCTTCTAGTTTTCACCAAACACTAAATTATGTAGTTGGCTCTGCCAGTACCAAATTTCGTTTGTCTCTCTAGTCTACTACCTGGGATCTAGACGAAAATTTGAAGGACTAACTAAAAGCGACCTGAACGACCTAGTTCTAATAACTTGAAGTTTTGAAGGTTTGCACCTCAGCTAGAATTCTAGATAGAAGCTTCTAGTTTCCACCAAACACAAAATTATTTAGTTGACTTTGTCCGCACCAAATTTAGTTTCTCTATCTAGTCTACTACCTGAGATCTAGCCGAAAATTTGAAGAACTAACTAAAAGCGACTTGAACGACCTAGTTCTAACAAGTTGAAGATTTGAATGTTTGCACCTCAGCTGGAATTCCAGATAGCAGCTTCTAGTTTTCACCAAACACTAAATTATTTAGTTGACCTTGTCCGTACCAAATTCAGTTTGTCTATATAGACCACTACCTGAGATCTAGCCGAAAACTTGAAGGACTAACTAAAAGCGACTTGAACGACCTAGTTCTAACAACTTGAAGCTTTGAATGTTTGCACCTCAGCTAGAATTCAAGATAGCAGCTTCCAGTTTTCATTAAACACTAAATTATTTAGTTGACTTTGTCCATACCAAATTTACTTTGTCTATCCAGTCTACTACCTGAGATCTAGCCGAAAATTTGAAGAAACTAACTAAAAGCGATTTGAACAACCTAGTTCTTACAACTTGGAGCTTTGAATGTTTGCACCTCAGCTAGAGTTCTAGATAGAAGTTTCTAGTTTACACCAAACACTAAATTATTTAGCTGACTTTGTCCGTACCAAATTTAGTTTGTCTATCTAGTCTACTACCTGAGATCTAGCCGAAAGTTTGAAGAACAAACTAAAAGCGACTTGAACAATCTAGTTCTAACAACTTGAAGTTTTGAATATTTGTACCTCAGCTAGACTTCTAGATAGAAGCTTCTAGTTTTCACCAAACACTAAAATATTTAGTTGACTTTATCCGTACCAAATTTTTTGCTTGTCTATTTAGTCTACTACCTGAGATCTTGAGCACTAACTAAAACCGACGGCTCAAACTTTGCCCAGTTGTAACTCGACGATTATAGAACCTCCTAGTATTATCTAGAATCCCAGATAACTCTTAACCCGCTCTGTCTCTCCCAGTTTTAACATAGTCTGAAACAAAGTCATCGTGGCGACGGCCCGCGTCTTCCTCGCGCTGGTGCGCACTGCTTAAAGAAGTTAAAGAAGTAAAAGAAGAAGAGTAGACTGAGGAAGGTATCGGATCACGTTCATTTCGTTCTTATCTAGATATAAGTCTTTGTTGTAGATATAAATAAGACAAGACAAGACGGGACAGGCAAAATTACATAGACAGAATAAAACTGATAAGGCTAGAGAGACAAGACTAGATAGATGAGGCTAGACAGACAGGACTAGACAGACAAGAGTAGACAGACAAGACTAGACAGACAAGACTAGACAGACAAGACTAGACAGACAAGACTAGACAGACAAGACTAGACAGACAAGACTAGACAGACAAGACTAGACAGACAAGACTAGACAGACAAGACTAGACAGACAAGACTAGACAGACAAGACTAGACAGACAAGACTAGACAGACAAGACTAGACAGACAAGACTTGACAGACAAGACTAGACAGACAAGACTAGACAGACAAGACTAGACAGACAAGACTAGACAGACAAGACTAGACAGACAAGACTAGACAGACAAGACTAGACAGACAAGACTAGACAGACAAGACTAGACATACAAGACTAGACAGACAAGACTAGACAGACAAGACTAGACAGACAACACTAGACAGACAAGACTAGACAGACAAGACTAGACAGACAAGACTAGACAGACAAGACTAGACAGACAAGACTAGACAGACAAGACTAGACAGACAAGACTAGACAGACAAGACTAGACAGACAAGACAAGACAGACAAGACTAGACAGACAAGACTAGACAGACAAGACTAGACAGACAAGACTAGACAGACAAGACTAGACAGACAAGACTAGACAGACAAGACTAGACAGACAAGACTAGACAGACAAGACTAGACAGACAAGACTAGACAGACAAGACTAGACAGACAAGACTAGACAGACAAGACTAGACAGACAAGACTAGACAGACAAGACTAGACAGACAAGACTAGGCAGACAAGACTAGACAGACAAGACTAGACAGACAAGACTAGACAGACAAGACTAGACAGACAAGACTAGACAGACAAGACTAGACAGACAAGACTAGACAGACAAGACTAGACAGACAAGACTAGACAAACAAGACTAGACAGACAAGACTAGACAGACGAGACTAGACAGAATATACTCTAGATTCAAACATTCCTAAGTGTCTGTGTGAGATTTAAGTGAGCATTTTCATATCAAGTTATGGATGGAATTCCGTCGCGACGCTTAAATTAACTGAACGAGGCGTCGTCGTGTTTACTAACTAAACGGATTGATAACATTTGTAATATTCAAAATAAAAAATTTCTTGATCTAGTTTTGTCTGCCTAATCTTGTCTGTCTAGTCTTGTTTGTCTATTCTTGTCTGTCTAGTCTTGTCTGTATAGTCTTGTCTATCGAGTCTTGTCTGTCTAGTCTTGTCTGTCTAGTCTTGTCTGTCTAATCTTGTCTGTCTAGTCTTATCTGTCTAGTCTTGTCTGTCTAGTCTTGTCTGTCTAGTCTTGTATATCTAGTCTTGTCAGTCTAGTCTTGTCTGTCTAGTCTTGTCTGTCTAGTCTTGTCTGTCTAGTCTTGTCTGTCTAGTCTTGTCTGTCTAGTCTTGTCTGTCTAGTCTTGTCTGTCTAGTCTTGTCTGTCTAGTCTTGTCTGTCTAGTCTTGTCTGTCTAGTCTTGTCTGTCTAGTCTTGTCTGTCTAGTCTTGTCTGTCTAGTCTTGTCTGTCTAGTCTTGTCTGTCTAGTCTTGTCTGTCTAGTCTTGTCTGTCTAGTCTTGTCTGTCTAGTCTTGTCTGTCTAGTCTTGTCTGTCTAGTCTTGTCTGTCTAGTGTTGTCTGTCTAGTCTTGTCTGTCTAGTCTTGTCTGTCTACTCTTGTCTGTCTAGTCTTGTCTGTCTAGTCTTGTCTGTCTACTCTTGTCTGTCTAGTCTTATCTGTCTAGTCTTGTCTATCTAGTCTTGTCTATCTAGTCTTGTCTGTCTAGTCTCAACTGTCTAATCAACTTCGTCTAGTCTATCGACTCTTGTCTATCTAATCATGTCTATGTAATCGTACTTGGTATCGTTTTAATTAGCTAATCGTTTCCGAACAAAGACTGTTAACACAATCGTAAACCGGCTCGGAATGGTTGAAATCTAATCGGGCGAGATCTGTGAGCGAACGCGGCCGGTCGGTAGTAAAACGGCGATCGTTATATGATGTAGATTAATCCAATCGCCCGATAACGTGCACCCTAAACGGACACATTTATTATTTGCCTCATTTAGCAATTTCCCGCTCGGCAAATATTTGCACGCATCCCATTGCATCCTCAATCGCGAAAAAGTCACGAGACGAAATTTAAATGGACATAAATTATCGAGTTACATACATAAACTTGCTTATAAATATCAAATGAGGTTAAATTTGGTAGTCCTAAAAAAGTCTCAATAATATTATAGAGCTACGGAAAGGTTGAATATATTTATATATTGTCTGTATTTATATAATATCACGTGAGGTTTGTTTGGTAGTCCTAAAAAGACTTAATAATATTATAGAGCTACGGAAAGGTTGAATATGTTTATATATTGTCTGTCTGTCGTAGCTGAATATAATTAAAACCTTTATCGGACGAATGTTACATATATGTAACATTTAAAATACGTTACTTAATACGTAAAATACGTTTACTATCTATCAGAAAATCAGTACGATAAAGTCTGTCTGTCTAGTCTTGTCTGTCTAATCTTGTCTGTCTAGTCTTATCTGTCTAGTCTTGTCTGTCTAGTCTTGTCTGTCTAGTCTTGTCTGTCTAGTCTTGTCTGTCTAGTCTTGTCTGTCTAGTCTTGTCTGTCTAGTCTTGTCTGTCTAGTCTTGTCTGTCTAGTCTTGTCTGTCTAGTCTTGTCTGTCTAGTCTTGTCTGTCTAGTCTTGTCTGTCTAGTCTTGTCTGTCTAGTCTTGTCTGTCTAGTCTTGTCTGTCTAGTCTTGTCTGTCTAGTCTTGTCTGTCTAGTCTTGTCTGTCTAGTCTTGTCTGTCTAGTCTTGTCTGTCTAGTCTTGTCTGTCTAGTCTTGTCTGTCTAGTCTTGTCTGTCTAGTCTTGTCTGTCTAGTGTTGTCTGTCTAGTCTTGTCTGTCTAGTCTTGTCTGTCTACTCTTGTCTGTCTAGTCTTGTCTGTCTAGTCTTGTCTGTCTACTCTTGTCTGTCTAGTCTTATCTGTCTAGTCTTGTCTATCTAGTCTTGTCTATCTAGTCTTGTCTGTCTAGTCTCAACTGTCTAATCAACTTCGTCTAGTCTATCGACTCTTGTCTATCTAATCATGTCTATGTAATCGTACTTGGTATCGTTTTAATTAGCTAATCGTTTCCGAACAAAGACTGTTAACACAATCGTAAACCGGCTCGGAATGGTTGAAATCTAATCGGGCGAGATCTGTGAGCGAACGCGGCCGGTCGGTAGTAAAACGGCGATCGTTATATGATGTAGATTAATCCAATCGCCCGATAACGTGCACCCTAAACGGACACATTTATTATTTGCCTCATTTAGCAATTTCCCGCTCGGCAAATATTTGCACGCATCCCATTGCATCCTCAATCGCGAAAAAGTCACGAGACGAAATTTAAATGGACATAAATTATCGAGTTACATACATAAACTTGCTTATAAATATCAAATGAGGTTAAATTTGGTAGTCCTAAAAAAGTCTCAATAATATTATAGAGCTACGGAAAGGTTGAATATATTTATATATTGTCTGTATTTATATAATATCACGTGAGGTTTGTTTGGTAGTCCTAAAAAGACTTAATAATATTATAGAGCTACGGAAAGGTTGAATATGTTTATATATTGTCTGTCTGTCGTAGCTGAATATAATTAAAACCTTTATCGGACGAATGTTACATATATGTAACATTTAAAATACGTTACTTAATACGTAAAATACGTTTACTATCTATCAGAAAATCAGTACGATAAAGTCTGTCTGTCTAGTCTTGTCTGTCTAATCTTGTCTGTCTAGTCTTATCTGTCTAGTCTTGTCTGTCTAGTCTTGTCTGTCTAGTCTTGTCTGTCTAGTCTTGTCTGTCTAGTCTTGTCTGTCTAGTCTTGTCTGTCTAGTCTTGTCTGTCTAGTCTTGTCTGTCTAGTCTTGTCTGTCTAGTCTTGTCTGTCTAGTCTTGTCTGTCTAGTCTTGTCTGTCTAGTCTTGTCTGTCTAGTCTTGTCTGTCTAGTCTTGTCTGTCTAGTCTTGTCTGTCTAGTCTTGTCTGTCTAGTCTTGTCTGTCTAGTCTTGTCTGTCTAGTCTTGTCTGTCTAGTCTTGTCTGTCTAGTCTTGTCTGTCTAGTCTTGTCTGTCTAGTCTTGTCTGTCTAGTGTTGTCTGTCTAGTCTTGTCTGTCTAGTCTTGTCTGTCTACTCTTGTCTGTCTAGTCTTGTCTGTCTAGTCTTGTCTGTCTAGTCTTGTCTGTCTAGTCTTATCTGTCTAGTCTTGTCTATCTAGTCTTGTCTATCTAGTCTTGTCTGTCTAGTCTCAACTGTCTAATCAACTTCGTCTAGTCTATCGACTCTTGTCTATCTAATCATGTCTATGTAATCGTACTTGGTATCGTTTTAATTAGCTAATCGTTTCCGAACAAAGACTGTTAACACAATCGTAAACCGGCTCGGAATGGTTGAAATCTAATCGGGCGAGATCTGTGAGCGAACGCGGCCGGTCGGTAGTAAAACGGCGATCGTTATATGATGTAGATTAATCCAATCGCCCGATAACGTGCACCCTAAACGGACACATTTATTATTTGCCTCATTTAGCAATTTCCCGCTCGGCAAATATTTGCACGCATCCCATTGCATCCTCAATCGCGAAAAAGTCACGAGACGAAATTTAAATGGACATAAATTATCGAGTTACATACATAAACTTGCTTATAAATATCAAATGAGGTTAAATTTGGTAGTCCTAAAAAAGTCTCAATAATATTATAGAGCTACGGAAAGGTTGAATATATTTATATATTGTCTGTATTTATATAATATCACGTGAGGTTTGTTTGGTAGTCCTAAAAAGACTTAATAATATTATAGAGCTACGGAAAGGTTGAATATGTTTATATATTGTCTGTCTGTCGTAGCTGAATATAATTAAAACCTTTATCGGACGAATGTTACATATATGTAACATTTAAAATACGTTACTTAATACGTAAAATACGTTTACTATCTATCAGAAAATCAGTACGATAAAGGGGTACGAAACCAGTACGATATTCAGGCTGTGTTCCGAGTTTATTTGTTTATTGGGGTTTTTGTTTGGAGCGTTTGTCTTGTCTCGCTAGGTTAGACAGCGTAATCTCGAGTTAACTTCGATAAACTTGTTTATTAGAGTTTGGACTTGTTTAGTGGCTTTTGAGAGCCTTTAACAAAGCGAAGGATCGTGAATAATCTGGAACATTCGACGCGGAGGAATGCAAGACGCCGCTAGAGAGACAGGATGCGAGTCCATTAAGGAAACAACGCAAACTCATTTTTCTCCGCCTCGTGCTGGCTATCGCATTCCTCCCTATTTACCTTACAATGTAAAATACTCTACAAAATCACATTTAAGAGCCAAGGCGTACATATTATTCCAATTTGTGATGTTCCAACATGAAGTTGATTCAACATGAAGTTGTTTCAACATGAAGTTGTTTCAACATGAAGTTACTTCAAGATGAAGTTACTTCAACATGAAGTTTTTTCACGAGTCCATTCTTGTCTGTCTTGTCTGTCTGGTCTGGCTTGTCTGGCTTGTCTGTCTTGTCTGTCTTGTCTGTCTTGTCTGTCTTGTCTGTCTTGTCTGTCTTGTCTGTCTTGTCTGTCTTGTCTGTCTTGTCTGTCTTGTCTGTCTTGTCTGTCTTGTCTGTCTTGTCCGTCTTGTCTGTCTTGTCTGTCTTGTCTGTCTTGTCTGTCTTGTCTGTCTTGTCTGTCTTGTCTGTCTTGTCTGTCTTGTCTGTCTTGTCTTGCCTGTCTTGTCTGTCTTGTCTGTCTGGTCTGTCTGGTCTGTCTTGTCTGTCTTGTCTGTTTTGTCTTCTCTGTCTTGTCTGTCTTGTCTGCCTTGTCTGTCATGTCTGTTTTGTCTGTCTTGTCTGTCGTGTCTGTCTTGTCTGTCTTGTCTGTCTTGTCTGTCTTGTCTGTCTTGTCTGTCTTGTCTGTCTTGTCTGTCTTGTCTGTCTTGTCTGTCTTGTCTGTCTTGTCTGTCTTGTCTGTCTTGTCTGTCTTGTCTGTCTTGTCTGTCTTGTCTTTTCTGTCTTGTCTGTCTTGTCTGTCTTGTCTGCCTTGTTTGTCTTGTCTGTCATGTCTGTTTTGTCTGTCTTGTCTGTCGTGTCTGTCTTGTCTGTCGTGTCTGTCATGTCTGTCTTGTCTGTCTTGTCTGTTTTGTCTGTCTTGTCTGTCTTGTATGTCTTGTCTGTCTTGTCTGCCTTGTCTGCCTTGTCTGTCTTGTCTGTCATGTCTGTTTTGTCTGTCTTGTCTGTCTTGTCTGTCTTGTCTGTCTGGTCTGTCTGGTCTGTTTTGTCTGATCTGTCTTCTCTCTCTTCTCTGTCTTGTCTGTCTTGTATGTCTTGTCTGTCTTGTCTGTCTTGTCTGTCTTGTCTGTCTTGTCTGTCTTGTCTGTCTTGTCTGTCTTGTCTGTCTTGTCTGTCTTGTCTGTCTTGTCTGTCTTGTCTGTCTTGTCTGTCTTGTCTGCCTTGTCTGTCTTGTCTGTCATGTCTGTTTTGTCTGTCTTGTCTGTCTTGTCTGTCTTGTCTGTCTTGTCTGTCTTGTCTGTCTTGTCTGTCTTGTCTGTTTTGTCTGTCTTGTCTGTCTTGTCTGTCTTGTCTGTCTTGTCTGTCTTGTCTGTCTTGTCTGTCTTGTCTGTCTTGTCTGTCTTGTCTGTCTTGTCTGTCTTGTCTGTCTTGTCTGTCTTGTCTGTCTTGTCTGTCTTGTCTGTCTTGTCTGTCTTGTCTGTCTTGTCTGTCTTGTCTGTCTTGTCTGTCTTGTCTGTCTTGTATGTCTTGTCTCTTTTCTGCCTTGTCTGTCTTATCCGTCTTGTCTGTCTTGTCCGTCTTGTCTAGCCTAGTATGTCTAGTCAGTCTAGTCTGTCTAATCTGTCTAATCTGTCTAGTCTGTCTAGTCTGTCTAGTCTGTCTAGTCTGTCTAGTCTATATAATTTCTGCGAGTTTTCTTTATTGGCGAGGGCGTCGTAGATAGAAGTGACGGCATCGGTGGAGCGTCGGGATGACGTAACCGCGCGAGAGCGCCGGGGCGTCACGACGGCTGCCCCGGTCGGCGCCAGTCGAAAACTTATCGCGGTCTACATTTCGCTCGTGCATTAGCGGAAAAAAAGGCGAGCAAAAAATCGGGGAAGATTCGGAACGGACTTGACCTTTTCCCGCAAATTCCCGAAACCCAGTTGTGTAAACTGGACGAGAAGTTTAATCGATCCGTTTGTTCGCTAACTCGCACAAGGATACAATTTCGTTTTAATTCACAATACCAAAGGGGAAAAAAACAAAATTTGCCATGAAATAGAAAGTTTTTGCACAAAAAAAATCCTTAATTTAAATAACAAAAGTTTCTCTCGATATAAATCGATAAGAATCCCATAGATTAAGAGAAATGCTGATAGGTTTCTTCATGGATCAACCATTTACTCCAAACATAATTTCCCCAACCAGAGGAAACACTGCCATCACGACCAAAACAGCAATCACGGACACGACTAATCCAGCGACCAACATTTCCCTGGAAGGAATTCCTCCGTAGAACTGAGCCACGGCGTTCGTAGCCGAAGCGACGGGGAGCGAGAAGCTATGCGTCGAGCAAACGGTGATTGGAACCAGCAAGAAGAACGGATGCCACCCCATCTTCAAACAAACCCGTCCCGCGATTGGCAGCAGCAGATCCAAAACTCGTTTCCTCCCCGCAATCTCCGTCATGTAACTCGCCAACAGCGCAAACAGCAACAGATTCAGGTATTTCGGATAGCTCTCGTAGTTTTGCTCCAAGTGTCCCGATAAGCTGGATCCGATCTCCGAGGTTGTTGAGGCTTTGCTTATCGCCGCTCCTCCACCTAGGAGTATCACCAATCCCCACGGCATTTTCCGCTTGATTATCCCCCAAGATATCAAACAATCAGCCGTTCGCTTCGGACGTTTCCTCGCCAATCTACTGAACGCGTAGATGAAATCCGGTTTGGTCGGAATTATCGTCAGCAATATCACCACGAAAACCGAACAGGTTGAATCTTCAATCTACAAAAATTTACTATTGATTACTAAACAACGCAAGTGAATCGATGCTTGTTACTGCCAAGTTTGTTAGTTTCTTGGCCCAGCCGTCCATGAAGGAAGGTTTTCGCAGAAACCAGAGGAACAACGCCAGGACGAAGCAACACGCGACGCCGATCTCGTGGAAGCGGAGCTTGCCCAAAGCTTGAAACTCCTCGCCGATCTTCCGCTGAAGTTCCAAATCGCGGTGCTTGTCGACGCGGACGCGTCGAGCCACCTTCGAGTTCTTCCTGAACAGCCCGAAAAACTGGAACTGCAGCCAAAACCAGACCAGCGGAACGGCCAAGATTATCACCGGAAGATTCAACAACGTCCAGTCGAGCTCCGTAAGGCTTTTCAAAGATTTTTTTTCAAAAACTTCTGGAAAAAAATCTCAACTTTGTCATAATCAATAATTAATTCTAGAACCTTGTGGGATCCTTAACATCAAAGCTTAATTGTTATTGTGACTTGTCTTCACCTTGAAAGTTTTTGTTCACGAAATCGGTGCCGATGCAAATGATCCCTCCAATGTTGGCACAACTGGAACAGATCAAGTAAAACCCGATGGTTTCTCTGCTGGGCAAAGGTTTTTCGACCACGCTGAGCACTTCTTCGGGATCCTCGCCTTCTAGTACAGCCACCTGATGGTTTTTGCTCATCAAATATTCCTCTTGGTTTTGCACATTCACTGGCAGCACCTCCTGAATGTGCTTGACTAGGCGCTGCGTGGTCGTTTCTTCCTCAGGTTGCACCTCCACCGCATCCAAAGGTTTATGATGAAAATAAACAACTTTCCCTAGAAAAAAAATGATAAATTGAAGAGAAAGTTCTTCCTACAACAAAAAATGGTTTATGATGGTAGGTTTAGCGTGGTCGTGTCTTCCTCAAGTTGCACCTCCACCGCATCCAAAGCTTTGTGATGCAAATAAACAACTTTCCCTAGAAAAAGAAAGTTCTTCCAACAATAACAAAATGTTTTATGATGGTAAAGAAAATATCAAGAAGAATTATTTTTGCATCAAAGTTCTTCTTCTCACCATGTAATTCCAGATATTTCAGAGTGGTGTCGATTATCGGGTACATGAGCACCATGGAGGAGACGTTCGCCATGAACATGGAGATTGAGGTGGAGATGAAGGCGAAGAGAAAACTCAACAGGCGGATGTTGCAGCGTGCGAAGAGGAGCAGACTGAGCGCGATCCGTTTGTGCAGATTGCTGTGTTCTATGGCCAAAGCCAGAATCATGCTGCAGGTGAACTGGATGATAGCCTCGTTGGTGTAGCAAGGAGAAATCTCTTTGGATGGAAGGATTTCAAACGGAGGAAATAACACCTAGATGAAAATGGATAGAATTAGCTGTAAAGGCCTTTACACTTGAGTACCTACCTTGAGTCATGCTGCAAAGGCCTAGTAATACAAGGATGTATGGGTAAGATACACCGTGTATGATGAGAAGACTAGTTGTAACTTACTGTGGGTATTAAGGAAGTGATGGGTAAAGGCAGCGCATCACAAATCCAGTAGCCGACCATCAAGGCAATGACGTACAAATACTTGTATGACACTTCGCGGCCGAAGAAGATTATGGGCGATAAAGCGAAAGGTAGAGCGGTCACGTAGATCCCTCTCCAGTTGGCCACGCAGAAAATTGCTCTGGATAGAAGGAATTTCTTGATAAACTCCATGAATGGTTTGTGCAAAAATTTGACATGTGTCAGAGGTCAAATTTGGGTTAAAAATTGAAGCTTGTCATATTTGACACGCATATGTTGTTTGCAAATGGGTTGTCAAATAGGTTGTAAAATTCGCAATCGCCGATTGAGAAACTTCGTGAATTTCCTGCAGGAATATTGGCGCAGCCTGTACACGATTATCCTACCGCTGGTCCTGCTTCCCTTGCTGATCCTGCTGGACAGTCTTCCCGTACGATGCGCCTTCATGGTATCCCTCATGCTCGGGTATGGATTGCCCAACGCCATTCCCCAAACCGTGATCGGATTAATGCCACAAGTAAGGAACCAAACGAACAAAAGCGTTAATATAAACGCCTCTACCTAAATCAAATCCTTATAAGCCTTTAACGAAACCTAATCCTTATACATCTTAACGCTCATGATGAACCGATCCCAAGTTCGTGATGCCTGTGATCCTCAGTTCTTGGGGTATTCTCAGATCATGTTCTTGATACCCGTGGTGGGAATCATGGATTGATAAGAGTTGGACAAACTGTTACCTCCTCGAGCAGACAGATTCTTAACGCCTTTAACTAAACCTAATCCTTACATTTACGATGAACCGATCCCTAGTTCTTGATGCCTGTGATAGGCATCCTCAGTTCTTGGGGCATTCTCAGATCATGTTCTTGATACCAGTGATGGAATCATGGATTAGAAAGAGTCGGCCAACTGTTACCTCCTAGACCAGACAGATTCTTAACGCCGTTAACTAAACCTAATCCTAACATTTACGATGAACCCATCCCTAGTTCTTGATGCCCGTGATAAGCATCCTCAGTTCTTGGGGTATTCTCAGATCAAGTTCTTGAAACACGTGATGGGAATCATGGATTGGGAATATTCGACCAAACTATTACCTAATAGACCAGACAGAGTCTTAACGGCTTTAACCAAACCTAATCCTTACATTTCTTAACGTTTACGATGAACCGATCCCTAATCCTTGATGCTCGTGATAGACATCCTCAGTTCTTGGGGCATTCTCAGATCATGATCTTGTTACCCGTGATGGGAATCATGGATTGGGAAGAGTCAGCCAAACTGTTACTTCCTCGACCAGACAGATTCTTAACGCCCTTAACTAAACCCAATCCTTACATTTACGATGAACCGGTCCCTAAGTTCTTTATATCCGTGATGGGCATCCTCGGTATTTCATCCTCAGATTTTGTTCTTGATACCCGTAATGGGAATCATAGATTGGGAAGAGTCGGCCAACTGTTACCACAGATTCTTTACGCCTTCAACTAAACCGAATTCTTACATTTCTTAACGCTTACGATGAACCGATCCGTAGTTCTTGATGCCCGTGCTGGGGATCATGGATTCGGAAGAGTCGGCCAACTGTTACTTCCTCGACCAGAACATGCTGAACGTCGGCGTGTTCATGATCGCGATAGCCTTGGAGAACTCGCGGCTGAATCGGCGAATCGCCTTGCGAATTCTGGTCCTGAGCAAGTGCAATTTGCGGAAACTGCACGTCCTCTTCGTCTGCACCACCGCGCTGGTCTCGATGTGCTTCGAGAACGTTCCCACCGTCGTCCTAATCCTTTCCGTCATGCGCACCGTATTAAGAGAATTAGATAACGAAGGTATTAGACTAATTAGAATTAGTATATAATGTTCTATGTAGTTTAGATGGAATGGATCGTATACTAGGTCTAGGTATCGACTAGCAAAGCCCCAATATGCTAGGTTCAGTCGACAAAATCAATCTAGATTCATCCTATCTAGACAGAAGAATATACCAGGAGAATATACCATCTAGATAGAATATACCAGGATTTGTATGGGATTCAAGGACTCCAACTCCTCTGTGTTCAAACAGCGTGCCCAAGGTACATTTGTACCTTGCGGAACAGTGCTCCGCAGTCTTTTAGCAACCCTATGGGGTTTCCTCTGCTGAGCCACAGAATCTCGACTAGATTAAATAGAATATTAGATTTAGATCCAATCCCTAGTATATAATGTTCTTTGTAGTTTAGATGGAATGAATCCATAATCTAGATGGGATGAACTAGGCTATCAAGATTCCAATATACTAGGTTCAATATTCATGCTATCTAGACTACATGGAATGTTAGATTTAGATCCAATCCCTAGTTTTTATTGACTCAATTTTCTAGGATTATTTCCGTTGTTTGTGGAAAATCCAGAACACGAAGGATTAGCTTTGGCGGAGTTGGAGGAGAAGGAGGAAATAGACGCCGAAGGCACGACGATTTGCTTCTATCTGAGCGTCGGTTACGCCGCGACGCTCGGCGGCATCGGCTCCTTCACCGGCTCCTCCACCAACAAGGTTTTAATCCGTAAGAAACTTAACACTATCTAGACTGGTCTGATTGGAATACTATACAAGGCTAGAGAGAAGTCTAGTTAATTATCGATCCAATAAGTTGTTTCTGTGTGAAGTTGTTTCAACGTGAAGTTGTTGCACCATGAAGTTGTTGCATCACATGAATCTGTTGCAACAATAAGTTGTTTCTGTGTGAAGTTGTTTCAACCTGAAGCTGTTGCACCATGAAGTTGTTGCATCATGAAATCATTATATGAAGTTGTTGCATCATGAAGTTGTTGCACCATGAAGTTGTTGCATCATGAAGTCATCATATGAATCTGTTGCATCAATAAGTTGTTTCTGTGTGAAGTTGTTTCAACATGAAGTTGTTGCATCATGAAATCATTATATGAAGTTGTTGCATCATGAAGCAATCATATGATTCTGTTGCATCAATAAGTTGTTTCTGTGGGAAGTTGTTTCAACATGAAGTTGTTGCATCCATGAAAACATTATATGAAGTTGTTGCATCATGAAGTTGTTGCACCATGAAGTTGTTGCATCATGAAGTCATCTTATAAATCTGTTGCATCAATAAGTTGTTTCTGTGTGAAGTTGTTTCAACATGAAGTTGTTGCACCATGAACTTGTTGCATCATGAAATCATCATATGAAGTTGTTGTACCATGAAGTTGTTGCATCATGATGTCATCTTATAAATCTGTTGCACCAATAAGTTGTTTCTGTGTGAAGTTGTTCCAACATGAAGTTGTTGTATCATGAAATCATTATATGAAGTTGTTGCACCATGAACTTGTTGCATCATAAAATCATCATATGAAGTTATTTCATCATGAAGTTGTTGCACCATGAAGTTGTTGTACCATGAAGTTGTTGCATCATGATGTCATCTTATAAATCTGTTGCATCAATAAGTTGTTTCTGTGTGAAGTTGTTTCAACCTGAAGTTGTTGTATCATGAAATCATTATATGAAGTTGTTGCACCATGAAGTTGTTGCATCATGAAGTAATCATATGATTCTGTTGCATCAATAAGTTGTTTCTGTGTGAAGTTGTTTCAACATGAAGTTGTTGTATCATGAAATCATTATATGAAGTTGTTGCATCATGAAGTAATCATATGATTCTGTTGCATCAATAAGTTGTTTCTGTGGGAAGTTGTTTTAACGTGAAGTTATTGCATCATGAAATCATTATATGAAGTTGTTGCACCATGAAGTTGTTGCATCATGAAGTCATCATATGAATCTGTTGCATCAATAAGTTGTTTCTGTGTGAAGTTGTTTCAACATGAAGTTGTTGCACCATGAAATTGTTGCTTCATGAAATCATTATATGAAGTTGTTGCTTCATGAAATCATATGAATCTGTCGAATCAATAAGTTGTTTCTGTGTGAAGTTGTTGCACCATGAAGTTGTTGCATCATGAAATCATCATATGAAGTTGCTGTCATATAAAGTTGTTGGGAGATAAATTAATTTTAACGTGAAGTTGTTTTGTTCTCATTTTCTAGAAAATTTGTTCAAGTTTTTTCCAAATCGCTCAAAACTCGTGAGTTTCCTTACCTGGCTGATGGTGGGATTTCCGCTGATGCTGATCCTGGTGGTCTTCCTGCTGGCCTACATGCAGATTTGCTACCTGGGTCTGTTGCGTCCGAAGAGCCGCGCCTCGCAACGCATCTACATCGACCCGGACGACTTGGACTTTGTGTTCGAGAATTTGTCGCGAAAGCGCGAACAACTCGGCCGAGTGAAGTTCGCCGAGGTCGTGACCGCCCTCACCCTTTGCGCCTCCGTGGTCTTGACCTTCGCCAAAAGTTTGAACTTTGTGCAGGAATGGTTCAAATTCTCACAAGATTTGTTTGTAAGCCAAAATCATCACCATAGGCTTAAATTTAAAAGTTCTTGTTTTAGATCGGGGATTCGACGATAGCGATGTTGATCTCCTTGGTGCTGTTCAGCGTTCCGTCCTTGGAGCAGAGTTTAGGGGTGGTGGCGTCACGGAAGAATGTCCTTCCGATGATCACGTGGGAGGACGTGCAGAAGCGCGGGCGATGGGACGTGATCCTCATCACCGGAGGCAGTTTGGCCATGGCGCAAGGCACGCGAGCTTCCGGCTTGATTAAAGCCCTGACCAGCCTGGCGCTCTTCTACATGGAGGACCAAACGCAGACCCGCTGCTTGTTCGTGATTATTTTAACAGGCGTTGGTGTTACTGCCGTTGTTAATAACGAAGCGGTTTGCGAGTTTTTGTTGCCGATTTTGGCGGAGTTTTGCGCCGAGCAAGGCATGGATCCGGTGTTTCTGATGCTCGGGGTTTGTCTTGCCGCGTCGATGTCGTTCTGTTTCGAGGTTGGTACGCCTGTGAACGCTATCGTCGTGAGGGAGGGTAAAGTGCCCGATTGGCATCTGCTGTGGTGTGGGGTTGGTATGACTGCTTTTAGTCTTGTTGTTCTGGTTGGATTTTATCCCATATTTTTCAAATTGGTTTTTAAAGGAATAGAATAGAATGGACTAGAAGTGACTAGATAGGACAAGATTAGGCAAAGCTAGACAAGACTAGAAAGGAATAGACAGAATTAGAGGGTATTAGATAGGTCTAGACAAGAATGAAGAAGAGTAGACAAGATTTTAAATACCAATTTTCACATCTCTAACATCTCCAGTTTTTGAGATATAGTAATTGCATTTACAGCCCGTTTAGCTAAATTTTGGGAAGATTGTAAAAATATTCAACCCTTAATTTTCAGCCCCCTTAGATTTTGAAAAAATGCTGAAACACGTCTCTTTATTTTTAAAAGCGAAACTTAATCCCAAATTTCACATCTGTAACGTTTTCCGTTTCGGAGATACAGACAAAATAGTAAAAAAACTTTGGCACCCGTTTTCACCCCCTTAGAAACAAAGTTCCCAAAAATCCTTCCTTGGTGGATGTTTACGTCATAAAAACAACGTCCCTTCCAAATTTTACATTCGTAGGATAAACGGTTTGAGCTGTGCGTTAATAAATGTCAGTCAATGTCGTTCAATCAGCCAATGTCAGTCTATCAGTCAATGTCAGTCAATCAGTCAATGTCAGCCAATCAGTCAATGTCAGCCAATCAGTCAATGTCAGTCAGTCAGCCAAGATCAGTCAAGCAGTCAGTCAATCAGTCAATGTCAGTCAATCAGTCAATGTCAGTCAATCAGTCAATGTCAGTCAGTCAGGACATTTATATTTATATATAATAGATAATATAATAAATATTTTCTCTTGTTAGTAACATTAACTTAAATCTACGACTAAAACTAGATATCACCATTCAGCATTTACAAAAATATTCTATCATAGATAAACTAGATAAGTGTGTTGTTGTCTAGGTAGACTTGAACAAATTGCAGCATTTACCTGATTATAATAGAAAATCCTATCATGGATAAAAGATCTAGTCTGGGTAGACTAGACAATCTACATAGACTTACTTAATTATAATACAAAAATATCCTATTATATGTACTCTGGGTAGACTAGATAAGTATATTATCTATATAGATTTGAATAAATTAGCCTTGAACCTGTAATCTGAGTAGAGTAGATAAGGTCTAGACAATTGATTAAACGCAATAAATAAGTATATATAGATAACTAACGCATCTAGTCTTGGGAGAGGATTATGTTTGGTCTGAAAGTCTTAATCTCTCTTCTGACGCCTCTTCAGCTTGGATCACATCTCTCGAAAGGCAGGATTTCCGAAGTTGACCAACCGCGACAGTTCAATGGCGCTGTATCCCAAGACCTGCTTCAGATCGCAAACAAATTTATAAACGAACCGCTTCCCGTAGACTTTGGAGATCATATCTCCGTCGTAATAGTATCGCAAAGCCCGCGATAACTTCTCGTAGTTCATCGTCGGCTTGTTCTTCCGCTCGCCCCAAAGCTGCGCCACCATTTCCGGTTTGCTCAACTTAAACTCGCCCTCGGTCCCTTAACAGTAAACAGGGGCGTCAAGCAACGTGGGTTTAAAACGCATTTTAAACTGCTTACCGACCCAGTGAATGACGGTTTTGTACTCTCGACAAGTCAACAGTTCGAGTAAAAACTGCCAGAGTTGTATCTGCCCGTTGTTGCCAGACCGGATCGTACCTAAAGAATCAAAGTACCTGCAAGGTTGGTTATGATTGCTCGACACGATCTTATTGACCCTCGACTGCTTCATCAACTTTGGTTGCCTCTTATCCTCCTTGGTAATCGCTTAAACAACAAACATGTAATTGAATCACAACGGGGATATTTCGAAACTTACCGACGACTTTCATCTTCCTGAGCAGCTCGAAGTGCGTCCAGAAGACGTCGCCGGGGTCTCTGGGCACGATCTTCTGGAAATCGTGGATGTCCATCTTAAACAAATCCGCACCCGACTTCGACCAATCCGACAGCTTCAAATTCGGCAGGTTGAACTGACGCACCGCCCACTGTATCCAATGACGAACGTGCATAACCGTCCTACCAACAACAAACATATTCTAATTGGACATTCAACATTCATTCATTCTATTTAGACATTCAACAATCATTTGGACATTTAAAAATCATTTGGACATTTAAAAATCATTTGGACATTCAAAAAGCATTTGGACATTCAAAAATCAATTGGACATTCAACAGTGGACAACTGTAGGTAAATCTATTGGACATCTTCAGACGATCTATTAAAAATCTTCAGGCAAACCATTAGAATTCTTTAGACAATCTAATAGGAACCCTTAAAATCAGGAAAATATCGATGGATGAAATGCGATAATTTTTGTGTACTTATCCCGTCCTCTTCCAGCAGTCTTATACTAATTAGATATTTACCAATCTTCGGGGTTTGATGGAATTTTGAGCCTCTCCTGTTCGCTTTTGAACCCGTTGTCGACCTGCCACTGGTGCACGACCTTCTTGTCTTTTTCCTCCTCCTTCTTGGCATCGGAGTCGTTCTCATAGGCTTTGTCCTGTTCGTCTGGAAAGTCTAAAACCTGTTTGGCACCTAGAGGCTCAAGCTGCCGGCGAACTCACCTTCTAGATCGATGTAGTCGTCTGCCGGTTTCAGCACGTCGATGATGTTGATCTGTTTCAGACTCTGCTGGATTTGCACGTTGACTTGGACCAGGCCCTCGCCTTGCACACACTGATCGACCAGGTTTTTGTGACACTCGAGCTGAAATAAACCGCGGAACTTAGATACGTGAATAGAAGACGAAACCGTTTACCATTTGTGTTCCTTGCAAGCAGAATTGGAAGCCGAGCAGGTTGAGATTGAGCCTCTGTTCGAGGAGGCGTCGCAGCTTCGACAGAGGCTCTCGTATGTCCATGTGTTGCATAATACAGTTGTTGTCGGAGTTGACGGTTTCGATGCTCATCAGATCATTCTCGAGCGGCATGAGCGAGTCAGCGTGCATTAGAGTATCATCGAAGTTGGGGACTTCGTCCAAGCTGTTGATAATTCCTAAAAGAGAGAGGAATTCGCGCCAATTTTAATAAATCTGTATTTTTAATTCAACATTTGAATCGATTTCGGCACCGATTAACAGAAGGGGAAAAGTGTATCGACCTGTGTCGAAAACGCGCGATTTACTTCGCGAATTTATATTATTCGGGAGTATGCTTCGAGTGTGAGAAGTGTAAAAACAAGAATCGAAGCGCGAACCAAGCTCTACCGACACGTGCACGCATTTTTAGTTTAGCGTTTCAAGTCAAGTTAACCAGGGGTGTAATCACTTTGGGCTCGTGATAACACCCCTGGTTAACTTGACTTGAAACGCTTAACTTAAAAATAGGTGCACGTGTCGGTCGAGCTTGGTTCGCGCTTCGATTCTTAACAGATATTGCTGGAAGCGGCATCCAACGTCTGGAAGACAACAATTTTAAGTGGATCCCTCCACTTATTATCCCCATTTCCTCCCTTAAAAAAGGCGCCGGAAGGACGATCCACCCGTGGCGGAGACGCGAGCGACACTAACAGGTAATTAAACTAGCCCTGTTCCAAACGGGAAAATTTGATTTTCGTGAGACACGGTCCAAACAAAGAGGAAAACAAGAAAAAATGAGAAATACCGGAAGATGAGATAATTACCTAATGGAGGAGTGTCTTCTAGTTCTGTCGAAATTCCATGACCGTGTAGGATGTCATCACTGTCGCTGTCTTCTTGCATGTCTAACGAACTCGATTCCACCTTGATGTTGGGCACGACACCGTCTGAGGTAAAATCGACAAGGTTTCCATCCTGGTCGAATATAAACCTGAAGCAAATAGCGATAACGTTTGAAAACGAAAACTAATAAAGGGTAACATTCAAGAAATATGTAAGATGAGATGAGGAAATTGGTGATAAAAGTAATCGAACGTTGCTTGTCAATATTGGTTGAAAATGCCAATGAGTGGAGTGGTAAGCATTGATAAATTAAAATATGGGACAACAAATCGGGAGGTTCGCTACTTACCTTCTAGTTGCAAAATGTCTTCCTTTCCTGCCCTGTTGAAACGATCCTGGGAATATTGTAGGGAGGAATATACAAAAAGCAGTGTGTGTGTTTAATGTAATAAAACGGGAAGGAATAAATACAAGGATATTCGGCAGAGAACCCTTGCAACGTAATTCTTCTAGAAGGGGCAGAATCCCCGAAAAGTCCCTTCAACAAAATGAGCGTGGAGAGACAGAAATGTGCAAAACTCTCAACCCTGGCCGTGCTGCTTTAACTGCGACTCAAATCACACTGACTCATTTTAACTAACTCGCGCAGCGTAGTTTTTTACCCTTATTCTAATCTAAAACGCTACGCGAATTTTAATTTGATGCGCGCGATCACAACATCTCTCTCTCTCTCTCTATCTGTAGCTCTTACAACCCATGGTGCGTCTTGGCTGACTCAACAACTCTTCTCCATTGGACTATGTCCATCATTATCTCCTCCGCTTCCATGATATTCAGGGATCTAAGATCTGATGCTATGTTGTCTCTCCACCGTAGTCGCGGTCTTCCTAGTGATCTTCTACCGGTCGGGGCATATTCCCATACGAATCTAACAACTCGTCCATCCTCCTGTCTCTTTACCTGGCCGGCCCATATCAGTCTTTTCGCTTTTATCGTTCTTACAATGTCTGATTGGTCATATAGTTCTTCTATTTCCCTGTTTTTCCTACAGCGGTACTGTTGTGTAGTTTCATCCCTTATACGCCCGTATATACACCGTAGTATTTCTCTCTCTCTGCAACTCTCAGTCTGTTTTCGTTCAACATCGATTGGAATTAATTTATCGAGCGACTGACAATCTTTTAAGCTTTTGATAGGCTGTAAAACCATCAAAAAAGAGCCCGATTTGGTGTAAATTCAAAGCAAGTTAAGAAAACATTGCAGGGAATTGATTAAAAAAATTAACTTTCATTGAAAATAATTGTTTATTCCTTCATGGATTGTTGGGGCTTTAGTGGACATGTTCTATTTAAGTTAGAGACTACAAGGCTCCCAATGTGCATCAAGGTAGGTGAAGAAGTCAAATATCTAGCCATAAGCCTAGATGTCAAATTGACTTGGAATCAACATCTAATTCAACTTTGGCGAGATATGACTTGATAAAATGGGCAAAATTGAGCGAAATTTCGTCGCCCGAGCAGAGAACTGGAAACTCTGAAAAATCGGAATATCGGAAAATCTGAATGAATCTGAATCCGCAAGGAATTGGCCTCTAGAAAACAATGCCGCAATCCGTTTTTAATTATCTGCAACCGTTCTCGAGATACGGACTAGTGAAGTCAAAATTTGTGAACATTTCAATTCAAACTTTCGCAGTAAAAAATTGAATCTTTCCAAACAATTTACATATCGTTTTGCTCGTCTTGTCATCTAGTATCAGTGAGCCGAAAATGGTTTCGTTGGGATTTGTAATTTCAGAGAGGTTTATAGAAACCCGGACGGCGAAACGAAGAGACAGCTTATAAAGGCGAAAAACTATATATTTTGTTTATTTGTAACTTTATTAACTTATTCTTTAACTTTTGTGACCAATTTCGGGACACTGAATCGATTGGTGAAAACTAGAAGTCTCTGTGGTGAGCGGTTCAAAAGTTATGACAGCGTCAAATCAGTAGGAAATGTGTGATTGTGTACAGCGAAAAAAAAATATAAAATTTGTTTATTTGTAACTTTAGAGCGAAATAAACTGGAAAACCGTTTCCAGCACTTTTTTTCCGTCGTGTAACCAAAAAAAAAACAAAAGAAATTCACGACTTTCCGAGATCTCTACTAGAGCGCCGAAATTTCTTAAAAATTTCTTCAATTTTTGCAGGCGAAAGTGAACCGAAACAGCTAGCGAAATATAATTTGCACATTGGTAAACAGCACAAAAATGCGATTTTGACAAAATCGATTTTCTCGCATTTCGTCGTTTCCGCGGTCTAGACTTCAAGAGTCGATGGTATTTCTTAACTGAAAGCTTCCCAGGGAATATTATATACGTTTTCTAAATAATTTTGGAACGCTGTATGGATTGGTGAAGACTAGAAGTCTCTGTGGTAAGCCGTTCAAAAGTTATTATAGCGTGAAATCAGTCGGAAATACGGGATAGTGTACAGCGAAAAAATATATAAAACTTGATTATTTGTAACTTTAGAGCGAAATAAACTGGAAAACCGTTTCCAGCACTTCGATTGCCTCCGGGTAAACAAAATAAAATCACGAAAAAAAATTCAAAAAAATTTTCAACAAAAATTTTCCATCATTTCGTTCGAAAAATATGTCCTTTTTCGTTTTTTTCCGATTTCCTCAAAAACCGTAAAAAGCAGCGAAATCATTTTGGGCACACATAAACTACACGACAAGACGAACAAGTCGATGTGTAAACTGTCCGCAAAGATTCAATAATTCGTCGATAAATTTCAAACTCAAATTTACCCGATTCTCGATTTGCTAAGTAGATGTCTCGGAAACGGTTGCAGATAATTAAAAACGGATTGCGGCATCGTTTTCAGAAGGTCATTTTCCTATTGATACACTACTCCTGTCGACTTTCCGAGATCACTACTCGAGCGCCGAAATTTCTTAAAAATTTCTTTAATTTTTGCAGGCGAAAGTGAACCGAAAGAGTTAGCGAAATATATTTGCATATCTGTAATCAGCAGCAAAAATGCTTTCAGAAACGTATTTAAACTTTGCTGTGACTCGAAAAATAACGATTTTGACAAAATCGATTTTCTCTCATTTCGACGTTTCCGCGGTCTAGACTTCCCGAGTCGATGGTATTTCTTAACTGAAAGCTTCCCAGGGAATATTATTTACGTTTTCTGACTAATTTTGGGATCGATTGGTGAAGACTAGAAGTCTCTGTGTTGAGCCGTTCAAAAGTTATGACAGCATGAAATCAGTCGGAAATGCGAGATGGTGTACAGCGAAAACATGTATAAAACTTGTTTATTTGTAACTTTAGAGCGAAATAAACTGGAAACCCGTTTTCAGCACTTCAATTTCATTCGGGTAACCAAAACAAAATCAGGAAAAAAATTTAAAAAAAAAATTTCAACAAAAATTGTCCACCCCATCCACTTTCCGTCCACTTTTCATTCTTTCAGCCGCCCCCTTTTCATTCTTTCAGCTTTAATCGCATTGGTTAGTTGGGTTAGCATTGGGTTAGGTTAGCATTAGGTTAGGTTACGGGGGGTTGGCAATGAAGTGCGCTTCATTCCTAATACCCCGTAACCTAACCTAATGCTAACCTAACCCAATGCTAACCCAACTAACCCAATGCGATTAAAGCTGAAAGAATGAAAAGGGGGCGGCTGAAAGAATGAAAAGTGGACGGAAAGTGGATGGGGTGGACGGAAAGTAGACGGAGTTTAGCGTGGGGTTACATAGACCTCACACCCTGTTTAGCGTGGGGTTACATAGACCTCACACCCTGTTTATCGTGGGGTCACATAGACCTTACACCCTGTTTAGCGTGGGGTCACATAGACCTCACACCCTGTTTGACGTGGGGTCACATAGACCTCACACCCTGTTTGGCGTGATGAAAAGTGGATACAAGTAGATGAAAAGTGGATGCAAGTAAATGAAAAGTGGATGCAAGTAGATGAAAAGTGGATGCCAGAAAATTGAACTCTTTGGTATTTATATAAATGAAAAACATTAATACGATCTGGTTCACAGACAAGTATAAGAAATTTCGCTTACTCATAGGAAATTACTCGGATAAATATAAGGTCTGTATAGTCTTGTCCGTTCTTGTTTGACCTTGTTCGGTATTGTCCGGCCTAAAACCAATAATCTCATTTGAATCAATCCGTAATATGTTTGCAATCAATTATGTATGCATACAGGATTGTCCGCTACCCATCCGCAACTCATTTTGAATTTTGTCCGCTTGTCTGTCTGTCTAATCTAGTCTGTCTAGTCTAGTCCCTCTATTCTTGCCTGGTGTTATGACTGACAAGCATCCGGTTGCGTCTAATCAACAAGCCGTAAATCAAAATAAAACGTAGATAACAAAATGAAAGTAATAATATAAACATTATTAACAATTATAAGAAAAACAATCGAAAATATATTTTATTTAAATTAAACAATCCCTTATATATTTTAGTTCAGTCTAATCTATTTTCATGTATTTAGCTTGGTCTGTCTAATCTCATGTATTTAGCCCCCATCTGTCTAGCTTCATCTAACTAGTCTCGTCTAGTCTTGTCTGTCCAGTCTTGTCACCGTTGAAAACGGTAAAGAGCAGCGAAATCATTTTCGGCACACAGAAACTGCACGACAAGACGAACAAGTGGATGTGTAAATTGTTCGGAATGATTGAATAATTCGTCGATAATTTTCAAACTGAAATTTACCCGATTCTCGATTTGCTAAGTAGATATCTCGGAAAGGGTTGCAGATAATCAAAAACGCATTGCGGCATCGTTTTCAGAAGGTCATTGTCCTATTAATACGCTAAGATTGTCCACAGTAAATTCACGGCTTTCCGAGATCTCCACTCGAGCGCCGAAATTTCTTAAAAATTTCTTCAATTTTTGCAGGCGAAAGTGAACCGGAAGAGTTAGGCAAATATAATTTGCATATCTGTAATCAGCAGCAAAAATGCTTTCAGAAACGTTTTTAAATTTTGCTGTGACTCAAAAAATAACGATTCTGACAAAATCGATTTTCTCTCATTTCGTCGTTTCCGCGGTCTAGACTTCCCGAGTCGATGGTATTTCTTAACTGAAAGCTTCCCAGGGAATATTATAAACGTTTTCGGTCTAATTTTGGGACCCTGAATCGTTTGGTGAAGACTAGAAGTCTCTGTGGTGAGCGGTTCAAAAGTTATGACAGCGTCAAATCAGTAGGAAATGCGTGATTGTGTACAGCGAAAAAAAAATATAAAATTTGTTTATTTGTATATTTAGAGCGAAATAAACTGGAAAACCGTTTTCAGCACTTCGATTTCCTTCGTGCAACAAAAAAAAAATCACGAAAAGGATTTGTAAAAAAAAATTAAACAAAAATTTTCCATCATTTCGTTCGAAAAATATGTCCTTTTTCGGTTTTTTCGATTTTTTCGAAAACAGTACGGAGCAGCGAAATCATTTTCGGCACACAGAAACTAGACGATAAGACGAACAAGTCGATGTGTAAATTGTTCGGAATGATTCAATAATTCGTCGATAAATTTCAAACTGAAATTTACCCGATTCTCGATTTGCTAAGTAGATGTCTCGGAAACGGTTGCTGATAATTAAAAACGCATTGCGGCATCGTTTTCAGAAGGTAATTTCCCTGGTAATACACTAAGATTGTCCGCAGAAAATTCACGACTTTCCGAGATCTCTACTCGAGCGCCTAAATTTCATAAAAATTTCTTCAATTTTTGCAGGCGAAAGTGAACCGAAAGAGCTAGCGAAATATAATTTGCATATCTGTAATCAGCAGCAAAAATGCTTTCAGAAACGTTTTTAAATTTTGCTGTAACTCAAAAAATAACGATTTTGACAAAATCGATTTTCACGCATTTCGTCGTATCCGGGGTCTAGACTTCCCGAGTCGATGGTATTTCTTAACTGAAAGCTTCCCAGGGAATATTATATACGTTCTCCGACTAATTTTGCGACGCTGAATCGATTGGTGAAGACTAGAAGTCTCTTTGGTGAGCCGTTCAAAACTTACAACAGCGTGAAATCAGTCAGATATGCAGATGTTTTTAAATTTTGATATATATATATATATATATTTTTTAAAGTTTGGTTCATGTGATTACAGGGTTTGCCGACCCTTCGAACACTGCGGCCTATTGGTAGCCTATTGTATTCTATCACATACACTTAGGCCCAGAAGACCTGTTGTTAAATTAAATTTGCGCTAATTGCCATTTTACACATTTGTCTTTCTGCAACAAATGCGGCCGGACGCTGGGAATAGAACTCGGGCCTCTATACTCGTCAGTTAGCGCTACTAACATGAGGCCAACGAGCGTCACCACTAGCCTAGCGGCAATTTTGATATAACTAAAAAAATAACGAAAAATAAATATATTCACAGTGTGCCAATTACTTCTACTTGCCATTAAGTAGCATGCATGTTACTGTTCCGTTCAACAGGCATGTGTATCTCGCATGGACCTATGATATTCAGAAGCAGGCCCTAGAGAAGCAGGGGGGGCAGAAGTTGCCATGGGCCTCATAATTTAAGGGGCCTCACTTTCCAAGATTCCAACCGAATTATAACCGAATTTGCTGATACTAAAGCGCGAAAAGCATTGGTTAAGTAAATTTACTTTTTATATTATTTACTATACTTATTATTTAATAAATATTTAATACCAAAACGAAACTAAAATTTTTTCTTCCCCTATGTTTTTACTTTTCAACGAATGTAGGAGGGGCCTCCAAATATCAATTTCCCCGGGCCTTGCATTTTCTCTGAGAGGCTCTGTTCATAAGTATTCATAGGTCCATGGTATCTCGGCCTTTCCGTATGAACCTATTTGCATGAATGAAACAATGTGGGGAAATACAATAGACCCTGCAGCAAGAACGTAGCCAGAGGGGAGGGTTTAAAAAAGAAACCCACTCGGAAATATGCAAAATATATTATAAATATTATATTGAAATCTTCAACCTGCGGAATATCATAAAGTACAGGATGTTGGGACAGAATAAATATGTCGCCGTCTTTGTGGACTTCCGGAAGGCCTATGACTCCATTGACCGAAAAACCTTATTGGCAATTCTTTTAGAATTTGAAGTGGACAACAAGACGAGGAATCTAATTCAACAGACGATTAGCAATACTTTCTCCAAAATAAAGTTCCGAGGGGAGTTATCAGACCCTTTCGAAATCAAAACTGGCGTATGACAAGGCAATGGGCTTTCACCAATATTATTCAACTGCGTTTTAGAAAAAGTTATTCGAGAATGGACAAAGGGAATTTCGGATAAAGAGGCTTTCAGGTTAGGGAGAGGTAAAGAAAAGATTATTTGGCTTTCGCTGACTATGTTGTGATACTCACTACCGGTGTTGAAACAGCGATTAAAAGAACTGAAGAACTCCAGATGATAAGCAAGAAGACTGGGCTTCAAATTTCTTTTAAGAAGACTGTCTTTATGACCAACATCAAAGACGCTCCTCTCTACTTGGAGTTGAGAGAAGCCAAAATAAAGCGAGTTAAGTGTTTCAAGTATTTGGGAGAAAAATTAAAACAATGGGTCAGATAAGAAAGCCATCGAAGAGCGGGCGAGAAGAATGGAAATGGCTTATCAACTTACGAAGAATACATATAACAAAAAGGGTCAATCCTTTGGGGCTAAATTCCAACACCTAGATACTGTTGTCAGACCTGAATGTCTATATGCAGCAGAAACACTAGACATGATTGGTAAGGGTGGCCTCAAAGACATCCGGAGGAAACCAAGGAAAATGCTCGAAAAATCCTAGGCACAAATATCAAGGATGGAGAGAGGAGACTAAAACCTAACAAAGAATTATACCTGAAGACAGAAGGAATTGTAGCCCAAATGAGAAAAAGGAGAATACAGATTTATGGGCACTTAGTGAAGATGAACAGTACCAGGCTGACGAAGAGGATTTTTGAATTCTTCAGGAAGAGGAAGACAGAGCCGAAATGGTTATCGGGAAGTGAGATTGGACTTTGATCATATGGGGGTGAAAAAAGAAGGCATGATGGACAGAGAGAGATTTAGGCGACTATTTAAAAAGTTTACAGGTTTCCAGGAGACAGGGGAATTGTCAGTGAGAAAAGGAAGATCTTACACGGAGGAACAGAAGAAGGAAGTGGGAGAGCGGATGAAGAGATATTGGCAGAGAGTGAGAACAAAAGATGATGTAAAAACTGTCAAACTTGGTGCATAGTTGGCCGTAACGAACATAATAATTATATTGATATAAGGAGGGATGAGTAGAGACGACTCTCTTTAGGAGAGCATGGTAGATTTGGAGTTTAGGACCTTGTGTTATATGTGGACCTTGTATATATGTGGACCTTTTATAACCTTGTGTGTCAGTTATAGAAAGTAAATATCAATTGCCTGCCCTAGGCCTCGCATTTTCTCTGAGAGGCTCTGTTCATAAGTATTCATAGGTCCATGGTATCTCGGCCTTTCCATCTGAACCTATCTGCATGAATGAAACAATGTGGGGAAATATAATAGACCCTGCAGCATGGGCATAGCCAGAGGTGAGGGTTTAAAAAGGAAACCCACTCGGAAATATGCAAAATATAACATAAATATTATATTGAAATAAAGAGGGACGAGTAGAGACGACTCTCTTCAGGAGAGCATGGTAGATTTGGACAACCTTTGTGTGTCAGTTTTAGAAAGTAAATTGGTGCATTTCTGTTAATATTTTGTTAAAACCGCCCGCTGAAACTAAAACCTGGCTACGCCCGTGCCTTGCAGTGTTTTAAGTGCTAACCACCCTGGAGCCACATTGGTTGATGTGAAAAAAATGAACAGGTGATTTCTTTTCGTTTCTTTCACTCAGTTTGTCAAAATATTTGAGGTTATGTGTTTTTGCAAAACATAACTTACTTTTTAAACACATAAAACTTACGTTCTCGTCGGATCTGCGGGATCTATGTAGACGTTCTGGCCCTGCTCGCTGTTGCTCATCACGAACAATGTCGATTTCTTGTCCATAATATTAAATAATCCAATTCAAAAGCTGTTCCAACACAACAATTATTTAAGATTTGAAGTTGTCAACTGTTTAATGCTCACTTGATAGCAACAACAAACTGCAGCGACACCTGGAAACAAACATCAACACTAGACGAAAATTCAAATTTTCGCAAAATTTCTCGCAGAAAATTCGCTAAAAAAAACTTGCGAAACGTTGCAATTTTTAGCAAAAAGTTACTGAAATCGAAGAAGTAACTTTTTGCTAAAAATCCCCTTCAATGAATTTCGCATTTCCTTCTGCATTTCTAAAAAAAAAAATTTGTTAAATAATTTTTGCTAAATTTTCGCAAATTATTTGTTCTTGCAAGAAAACCAAACAGAAATCGCACAAAAATCTGCAGAAACATCGCATTTAATTTGACCTGTCAATCCCCATTTTACGACATAACCCTGTCGTAAAACGAGTCCCACCCACCAAATCGCAAACCACTTCAATTAACACGCCAACCATGTCGGAACCAAGCGTTAAGAAAAGCCGCAAATCCATAACATTAGAAACCAAGATCAAAATCATCCAACTCTTCGACGAAAGCCTCGAAATCAACGAAATCTGCAAACATTTACAACTGGCCCGCAGCACCGTCTACACCGTCCTCAAAGACAAGCAGAAATACCTCGCGGAGCTAAAGAACGCGACTCCAGTCACCACCACGAAGATCCGAAGAAAAGACAGTTTGATCGCAGACATGGAAAAGGTTTTGAACGTTTGGATCGACGAGGAGACAAAGAAAAACGTGGTCTTGACTCAAGCAATGATTCAACGGAAAGCGCAGTGTTTATTCAACGAGATGAAAGCTCACAGGGGCAACAAGCTAGACAGCTTCGGGGCTAGCAAAGGCTGGTTCCAACGGTTCAAGAAACGCACCAACCTTTTCGGCAGCAAACCGGAAAGTGCTTTCCCACACGAGATCAAACATTACCTTTCAAAACTCAACGAAACAAACCAATCAGATAGTCACAATCGTGAGGCTGTTTATATCAAAGAGGATCCGTTGAAAACAAATGAGGAAAAAGCTTCGGAAAGTTTTTCTCAAGATATCAAAGCAGCTTTCTCGTCAAAGCTTCATCAAGTTGAGGATTCCAACAAAGATGTTGAGGAAAAATCCGATACAAGTCGTACAACGAAAACTTTGTTGCAAGAACCTGATATCAATCGAGTTAAAGAAGAAACAACGTCAGTTTACAACAATGAAGCTTGCAGTTTGACTGAAGAAATTTTATTGGAAGGTCTACGACATTTCGAGACAGGATTAGCATTCTTTAAACGACATGATCCCAACTCGGAACGAAGCTTCAACCTCAAACTTGCAACTGTTCAGAGCTGTCAATGTTACTATGAGCTGTTACCGAGGAAACAAATTGGGTCTGATGGACAAACTGTGGGTGTTTTACAAAGAGCAACAGGGGTAAGTAAACTCTTTGAAATAAGTATTTAAAAGCTTCCTGGTCAGGGAGACAACAACTAGGGCGGTTTTCATTAACCGTCCGGGCTGCCCACCCTGAATGAAAGCTAAATATGCGATACCAGGGTGGCCCATACTTAACCCTTAACCACCTGCCATATGTCTCAGGTGAGAAAATTACTGCTACTTTGGGTCTGAGAGACGTATGTCAGGTGGTTAGGTGTTAAAGCTAAGGTGAAATAGGGGGTTTCGTGAAGTATCTAAATCTGTTTTTAATTTTTAGGAAGCTCGAGGAGAAGTTGGAAGTAGGTTGAGTGAGTGCGAGAGTGAAATTGCAATGTTTGTGAGAAGCATTTCAAGGCAAGTGCAAGCGCTGCCAAGGTCGGTTTGTAATTTGCTGTTTAAGCAAATTCTGAGACTAATCGAGGCGAGGAATGGTAGGTGCGTGGTTACAAGTTGGAATTGCAATGAAGGTGAAGAGGTTTTGATCAAGAGTGAGTTGGATATCCAAGAGGAGGCGGTTGGGATGAAAGGGGAGATTTCAGATTGGAGTTTGTAAAATGTGTTTAAAGCTCGGTTGATATAATGGTCGAGTTCCATATGCGCGACACTCAGCTACGCGACGTCGTGCGACATCGCCTGTCAAATAATGATTACATTGTTTTAATAAGGAAAGGTGTCATTCTGAAACCACCTCCCCCTCTGACCTTGATCAATTCCGGTGACCTCTACGGCTCCCCCACCCCTGCTTTTCCAAATGATTGATTCTTCTACGAGAACGTGCCGGTCCAGCAGAACATCCAAGCCTGTGTCAGTTTAAGAACAGGGTAGCCAGCTATAGAATTAATAATCCAGGGCTTGATGTAGATAGCTTTACTAGTAAATTGAACTGCCGCTATACCAGAATCGTCCACTCTACCATGCTTTCTTGAAGTAATCTCTACTCGTCCTTCCTGATTTCAATATAATATTTATGCTATATTTTGCATATTTAGGGGGGGAGTTTGAACCCCTAAAAACCCCCCACTGGCTACGCCCATGCATGTGGGGCATGAGGGGCATAATTCTCGATGGATCTAACAGTCCCATATATTCCCACAGCACCACCATAAAGTTTATCTCCATTTAGGTAAATACCTTACAGCTCTTCACATGAAATCTTATGATTCCCTCATAATCCTCAATTGACGGACTAACTACTGTTAACCATTTAATGAGGGCTACGCTATATCTGCTTTAATTAGTTTTAATCAGCTTTAATCAACTTTCAATCAGCTTTTAAGCTTTAATACCTTAAAAGAGTGTGAGGTATATGTAGCCCCACGCTAAAGATTGTGTGAGGTATATGTAACCCCACGCTGAACAGGGTGTGAGGTCTATGTAACCTCACGCTAAACAGGGTGTGAGGTCTATGTTGCCCCACAAGGGTGTGAGGTCTTTTTTAGAACCGTAAGCGGGTGCAGGGACCGGAAGTCGTCAATTAATGATGGCTAGGCTATATCAGCTTTTAATCAGCTTTAATTAGTTTTAATCAGCTTTAATTAGTTTTAATCAGCTTTAATTAGTTTTAATCAGCTTTAATAAACTTTTAATCAGCTTTAATACCTTCAAAGAGTGTAAGGTATATGTAGCCCCACGCTAAAGAGGGTGTGAGGTCTGTGTAACCCCACGCTGAACAGAGTGTGAGGTCTATGTAACCTCACACTAAACAGGGTGTAAGCTCTATGTTGCCCCACGAGGGTGTGAGATCTTTTTTAGAACCGGAAGCGGGTGTGGCGGACCGGAAGTCGTCAAAGTCACAGGGAGTGATCATGGTCAGAGGGGAAAGTGGTTCCAGAACATGACATCTTTCCCTACTGACATGTTAAGAAATGTGGGACTAACATCGGACGGATCATCAATTGAGCGGGTGAAGAAATTTAAATACCTTGGGGTATGGCTCACTCAGAGGCTCACTGAAGAATGGACATCTGACCTGGAAATAAGATCAGCGGCGCTTTTAGGCATAGGCGCACTAGGCGCGCCTAGCGCCTCCTATTTTATGGGCCACAAATTTCCAACTAAGCAAGGTCAAACCAACTTTTGGCGGTTGACGACAATAAGCGGCAAAATTTGACAAAGTTTGGTGAATAAATTGGCACTTTGCGGTGGTTAATAGTGAAAAAAATATTCAGAAAAAAAAACTAAAGAAGTGTCATTGCATTGTTGTTATTATTTGTATTGTTATTGAAAATTTATCGTTTTTACTAAAGGACACCACAGAATCTTATGCCCGCCATACACGCTACGGTCTACCAGAGAGGTTACATGTTCAGGTTTGCCTGCGCAGGTCAACCGTACGCAAGAAACTGCACAGGTCTATTCCCACACACGCCCCGGTATACCAAACCTGCACAGGTAGACCTCTCCGGTGGACTGGTGTCTATGGCAGGCATTACAGAGGATTCGAACTCAAAGAATGTAGTTCATGTCCCTTCCACGACGTCGTCCAAGTTTAGAAAACGACAAGCGTAGGCAAGAAGTTTTCTAATGTACAAAAAACATCGAATGTCACTATAAACGTTTGTAATGATATTGATGGACAGAATTTAAATTAAAATATGTGTTAGATCGTACCTCGACTTTCTCCAGCCTCGTCCGCCATCCTTTCCGGTCTCTGGCAAGGACCTTGTTATATCGTTTATTACCGTTGATTAATTAAATTTGTGTATTCGCGATTTCCACACATCACATAACCTCAAAACTATTTCGTCGAAAATTTGACACTGACAGCTCTGAATTTCCAACCTTGCAAAGTGAGTGCCAACCTTGCAAAAATTAACTCATAACAGCACTCGGCGAGCCATAACCGCATGCATATGAGTGCTGTTATGAATCCATTACACACGCAAAATAGAAAAAAGTCATAACAATTCGCGATTGAAAAGTTTACGTTTCATTGATTAATTTATCAAAGTAAATATTAAGTTATCAAAGTAAAGTAAATTATTAATTTATATTGTAGGTAAAACTTTGTACGATACACGTATCGTAAAATACTCTTACGTAACTAATTGTTATTTTTTAATGTTGTTTTACTATAATCTCGCATAGAGACTCCCTAGACTAGGGACACATAGTCACCTTGCGCCTAGAGCCACAATATAAACGCGCCTCTGAATAAGAGAGCGCCCGCAACACATTCATGAAATTTTGACTTTTTGGCCTTTGACCTAAATGGGCACGTCGCGTCGCTGTCGCGTAGCCATAGTGAGAAAGTGCCCATTTAAAACAATGTAATCATTATTTGACAGGCGATGTCGCGTGACGTCGCGTAGCTGAGTGTCGCGTATATGTGAATCGGCCTTAAATCATTGACATATCATTCACCCAATCATCAACCAAGCAGTAAGACTAAAGGTCGATTCCCATATGCGCGACACTCAGCTACGCGACGTCGTGCGACATCGCCTGTCAAATAATGAGAACATTGTTTTAAATGGGCACGTCGCTTAGCTGTCGCGTAGACATAGTGAGAACGTGCCCATTGAAAACAATGTAATCATTATTTGACAGGCGATGTCGCGTATATGAGAATCGGCCTTAAATCATTACCTTTAATGACATATTGTCCACCCAATTATCAACCAAACAGTAAGACTAAAGGTCGATTCCCATACGTGCGACACTCAGCTACGCGACAGCGTGCGACATCGCCTGTCAAATAATGAGCACATTGTTTTAAATGGGCACATTTATAATAATTTTAGCCATAGTGACCATAACGTGCCCATTTAAAAAAATGTTATCTTTATTTGACAGGCGATGTCGCGTAACGTCGCGTATATGAGAATCGGCCTTAATAAAGAGCGAGTTGGATATTCAAGAGGCGACGGTTGGGATGAAAGGGGAGATTTCAGACTGGAGTTTGTAAAATGTGTTTAAAGCTCGGTTGCTCTGTTCCGGTTAGTAAGCAAGGAAATTGGAATAGTCCATCGGAAAACTGGACTAATTGAAAATATAATAAACACAATTTATTTAAAACACAACAACTTATTGATCCTCAACAAAACCTTCCTCTTTGAACTCGCACTCCTGCACCTCAACCTCGCTCTTGAGAAACCCATCCATGCAAACCCAACCGTTTTCCCTTGAACCTACGCAAAACCTTTTTGTCTCCACCAAATTCACAACTGCGTCAACAAACTACCCGTGGCAAGGTCTCAAAACACATTGAACAAAAACCACAGTTTCGCCAGATAATCTCTTAACATTAAAATCTTCCTAAAACATGGATTATTAAATGGGATTAAACAAAAGCTTGGTTTACCTTAGATTTGGGATTGTTTTGGGGAAAGTGCAGGATATTAAAGGGCCACCTTCGCCACCATTCCTTTGTAACTCTTCAATTGCTGAGGATCTTGTGGCAAAAACCGTAGGATAATCCCAATTCCTAAGCAATTTCCCTGACAGTAAATTTCGGGTTCTCACTCAACATTTTGTGGATTTTCTCAATGTTTTTGCCAGTGGTTGCAGTGGAGGGTCTGTCGTCGTCTTTCACAGACGCTTGGCCCTTTTTAAACCATTTGAACCAGATGTGACAGGTGGTGCATTTCATGGCTTCTTCCCCATACGCTGTTTTGAGTAAGTTGTGGGTTTCCAAGGACATTTTTCCTAGTTTGTTGCAGAAATTTACACAAACTCACTGCTCTGCAATCTGATCCATCTCCTCGGCTCTCTAAAAGATTGCTGGAAATTGATGAATTCAAGAGGTTGAAATGAATATATTAACCTTTAACTGACGACGTGGTTTTTATTTTACGTAAACTATGACGTGGGGGCTGGAGAGGCCCTTACATTAATGTGATTTTTTAAACGAATTAAGAGGTTTTATTGGCATAGCTAATAAATAACTACGTTAAAGACGCATATATTAATAAAACAAACTGAATTATCTAATATTTTTTATTTAAATAAGACGAATTTTCGACAATTAAAGTGTAATTAACATTTTTTTGGCAGAACTTACTTGAGCTCCGAAGCCACTTTGTGTGTCTTAAAATTTTAAACAAAGTAAGCAAATTAACTTATATCATGAAACTTCAATAGTGTCTCTAATAAACTATGTAATAATTAACTTTCGTACTATAAGCGAAATAAAAAACTGCAAGGCACCAATTTTCACAAATTACGCACAATCTGGACAGACTTCCTTTGCACATTGAAGGCAAACATGTTTTTTACACAAATAACATGTGTGTGTAGACTTTCTCTGAAGCTTTAGCGGACACGTGTGGCATCTTCTCCTTTGTTTCAGCTCTTCTTGAACTCCTGTATGGTCAGGCATATCGGATCCTAGTACTCGTGTCAAACTCAAACATAGTTCACGTGGCAGTCTTTTGTTCAACACTTCACACTTTTGTTCTTTTCATATGTTGCAACACCAAATTGCGAGCCAATTCTTTTATGAAAATTCCTCTTTCAGAAATCTTTTCGTGATGTATGTCATACAATAAGTGACTATTGACAGAGCTGTAATCTAACATGCGGTAAAAAATAACCATCGGCCAACGTCGAGCTCTACGACTACATGTATAAAGGGAGCACTTTTTATCAATTTCGTCCACTCCTCCTTTAGTTGAGTACCAACGCATGTTAGACCCCTTTTCTTCAAATTATCGACAAGTTCCACTGACGCAAACCAGTTGTCGCATGTAATATTTGTTACTTCCGTACAATGGCTTAGCGAGACGAATAACAGATTGTGTTGGTACTAGGAACTTTTTTTCTTCATCTGTTAATCCCTCACCATCCGATCCACGTCCTGTATATATGTATTTGTCAAGGTATCTACTTATGGTGAAGATCTAATTATTGGTGGGATCTATCTTCCACCCAGCTCTCGTCAGGAGTTATATGAAGATCATTGTGCAACTGTAGATAGTGTGATAGAGAGATTTCCCGAAACAAAACTGCTTCTGTATGGTGACTATAACTTACCAAATGTTGAATGGTATAATGACGAATTGGGCGTATCTGCTATATATAATAATAATAATGCAGCTCAAATGCTTCTTGAATCTCTAGCATTTCATAATCTCTTTCAATCAAATTCCATTAAAAATTGTTTTGGTGTTATGCTAGACTTGATATTCACGAAAGATAAAGACATTATCACTGTAGAAATTGCTGATGACTGTTTGCTGCCTTGTGATCCATATCATCCAGCCACAGTCTCATCAATTACCTTGAACAAAGATTTCAACGATCTGAAATTTGACAACTCTTATTTCAACTTCAAAAGAGGAGATTACATTGGACTAAACTTCTACTTGTCCACTGTAGACTGGGACAATCAGCTAGGCAGTATAACAGACATCAATAATGCTACAGAAATTTTCTATAATATTTTATATACAGGAATAAACAATTTCATTCCCTATATTCGCTTTAGCAAGCCTAAATTTCCTTGTTGGTTTAACAACGATATGAAATATTTGATATTTGAAAAGAAAAAAGCTCATAAAAGTTATAAAATTAGTAACAGCTGGGATTATTATTTAATTTTTTCTGAACTTCGAAAACAGTGTAAAATAATGAGTAAAGAATGTTATGATAACTATATAAAATGTACGGAAAATAACGTAGGTAGGAACATAAAACATTTCTGGAATTTTGTAAACTATAAAAAGAAAAATCATGGCTTACCAGATACTATGTACTTAGGAGAACAATCATGTACAACAGGAAATGAAATAGCTAACGGCTTTGCACGCCAGTTTCAATCAGTCTACAAACAGGACACTGCTAATGCAAATTTGTTAGGATTCAAATGTGATAAAACTATAGATATGAGTTCCTGTAATTTCAGCTTGGAAACCATATTGAATAAATTATACCAATTAGACTCCAATAAAGGTCCAGGACCAGATGGAATAGCTCCATTGTTATTGAAGAAATGTAGATTTACCTTGGCAAAACCTTTGTTCCATCTATTTACTTCATCATCGAACTTAGGGGAATTTCCACTTTTGTGGAAATCTAGTTTTATCACCCCAATCTTCAAGTCGGGAGATAAAGCAAACATACAAAATTATAGACCGATCACAATTCTGAGTGCAATCCCAAAATTATTAGAGAGTCTGATCTGTGATCAAATAAAAACCCCACTAAACCAAGTTATTATACAAGAGCAGCACGGTTTTTGCATGGGTAAATCAACAACTACAAATTTGTTAACAATAACACAATTTGTGTTGAGTGCCCTTGAACAGAAGCATCAAGTAGATGTAATTTACACAGATTTTTCTAAAGCATTCGACACAGTTAATCATACTGTCTTGCTTCAGAAATTAGAAGCGATAGGGTTTCATGGAAATTTACAGAGCTGGTTCGCAAGCTATCTTCGAGACAGAAATCAATATGTAAAAGTCAAGAGTTTCACATCGGAGGAGATTCACGTCACTTCAAGAGTACCACAGGGAAGCCATCTGGGCCCCTTCTTGTTCAATATATTCATCAATGATATTGAAGGAATAATTAAACATTCAAAATTTTTGCTGTTCGCAGATGATCATGGATTGTCTGTCTAGTCTTGTCTGTCTAGTCTTGTCTGTCTAGTCTTGCCTGTCTAGTCCTGTCTGTCTAGTCTTGTCTGTCTAGTCTTGTCTGTCTAGTCTTGTCTGTCTAGTCTTGTCTGTCTAGTCTTGTCTGTCTAGTCTTGTCTGTCTAGTCTTGTCTGTCTAGTCATGTCTGTCTAGTCTTGTTTGTCTAGTCTTGTCTGTCTAGTCTTGTCTGTCTAGTCTTGTCTGTCTAGTCTTGTCCGTCTAGTCTTGTCTGTCTAGTCATTTCTGTCTAGTCTTGTCTGTCTAGTCTTGTCTGTCTAGTCTTGTCTGTCTAGTCTTGTCTGTCTAGTCTTGTCTGTCTAGTCTTGTCTGTCTAGTCTTGTCTGTCTAGTCTTGTCTGTCTAGTCTTGTCTGTCTAGTCTTGTCTGTCTAGTCTTGTCTGTCTAGTCTTGTCTGTCTAGTCTTGTCTGTCTAGTCTTGTCTGTCTAGTCTTGTCTGTCTAGTCTTGTCTGTCTAGTCTTGTCTGTCTAGTCTTGTCTGTCTAGTCTTGTCTGTCTAGTCTTGTCTGTCTAGTCTTGTCTGTCTAGTCTTGTCTGTCTAGTCTTGTCTGTCTAGTCTTGTCTGTCTAGTCTTGTCTGTCTAGTCTTGTCTGTCTAGTCTTGTCTGTCTAGTCTTGTCTGTCTAGTCTTGTCTGTCTAGTCTTGTCTGTCTAGTCTTGTCTGTCTAGTCTTGTCTGTCTAGTCTTGTCTGTCTAGTCTTGTCTGTCTAGTCTTGTCTGTCTAGTCTTGTCTGTCTAGTCTTGTCTGTCTAGTCTTGTCTGTCTAGTCTTGTCTGTCTAGTCTTGTCTGTCTAGTCTTGTCTGTCTAGTCTTGTCTGTCTAGTCTTGTCTGTCTAGTCTTGTCTGTCTAGTCTTGTCTGTCTAGTCTTGTCTGTCTAGTCTTGTCTGTCTAGTCTTGTCTGTCTAGTCTTGTCTGTCTAGTCTTGTCTGTCTAGTCTTGTCTGTCTAGTCTTGTCTGTCTAGTCTTGTCTGTCTAGTCTTGTCTGTCTAGTCTTGTCTGTCTAGTCATTTCTGTCTAGTCTTGTCTGCCTAGTCTTGTCTGTCTAGTCTTGTCTGTCTAGTCTTGTCTGTCTAGTCTTGTCTGTCTAGTCTTGTCTGTCTAGTCTTGTCTGTCTAGTCACAATTATCAAAATTACAATTAGAATATACAAAATTAAACAATTTTTTAGTTTTAAGCCCAACTATACATTTATTTTGACAAAAACCTTCGGCCGTTGAAAGACTTTAATTCCTTCATCTATTTTCTTAAGTTCCTCCTCCAGTTCCATCTTCCTCTTTTGCATTCTCAATGTATCACTTCTTACTGGCATAGAATTCAACTCCTGAATCTTATCAGCATAACTTTCTCTCAGTACTTTCAATGTTTCTTTTCGTTCCTCCTCTGGTAATAAAACATGACCTGGAGGACATTCGACATCACCTTCGTCGCCATTCACGACATCTTTCTTCTATTTAATGTATTTTGGAAGACATATGGATATTTGGGGAACACCCCTTCGATAATTCGGCGGCGCTTTCGTGGGATCCACAGCAAATTCCCGTTTTGTGTTGAAATTTTTACTTTTTAGAACCATATTATGCTTAACATAATCCTTATCTTGATTATTTTTATCATCAATGCCAATATTTGCTGAATCACCATGACCTCCCTCGGACTTCTTCCTATCCTTTCTAAGTTTTGATGGAGAATATAAAACAGAACTACTTGCATACTTAATAGTACCTGTCGCATAAATCGTATTGATATAATCTGATGCCTCAGTCTGCATTGCCCTATGCACTATCCTCTCATCCTTATCATTTACATTTGGTGATTGAGGTTTCTCGACTTTCTTAATTGCTTTTAATTCTAGTTTTGTTATGGCAGGTCGCTTTGTGTCCCGGACTGGCTGTTTACATTCAATGTTAACTTTGGAAGGAATTTTGGGAGTTCCAGCTTGCTTCGAAAAAGTTTTATCCTGTTCATTCTGTTGTACATTCTGCAATTGATGCTGGTGATGACTAGTAATCTCTTGAAGCTGTTTTATTTTATGCATATTTTCCCTTATAAAGTTTTTCCTATGAGTAACCTCTCTTTCAGGGAAAATACCACAGAGAGTGGTTGGAGGGTGCATTTTATTGGCTATAATTACTTGTTTTTACACGGATTTTTATTATTCTACAATACGAAGAAATTTCGTTTTCTAATCCCCCATGAGTGACATAATATATTTTTTTATTTAAATGTCTTGTAAGTCTAGTCTTGCCTGTCTAGTCTTGCCTGTCTAGTCTTGTCTGTCTAGTCTTGTCTGTCTAGTCTTGTCTGTCTAGTCTTGTCTGTCTAGTCTTGTCTGTCTAGTCTTGTCTGTCTAGTCTTGTCTGTCTAGTCTTGTCTGTCTAGTCTTGTCTGTCTAGTCTTGTCTGTCTTGTCTGTCTAGTCTTGTCTGTCTAGTCTTGTCTGTCTAGTCTTGTCTGTCTAGTCTTGTCTGTCTAGTCTTGTCTGTCTAGTCTTGTCTGTCTAGTCTTGTCTGTCAAGTCTTGTCTGTCTAGTCTTGTCTGTCTAGTCTTGTCTGTCTAGTCTTGTCTGTCTAGTCTTGTCTGTCTAGTCTTGTCTGTCTAGTCTTGTCTGTCTAGTCTTGTCTGTCTAGTCTTGTCTGTCTAGTCTTGTCTGTCTAGTCTTGTCTGTCTAGTCTTGTCTGTCTAGTCTTGTCTGTCTAGTCTTGTCTGTCTAGTCTTGTCTGTCTAGTCTTGTCTGTCTAGTCTTGTCTGTCTAGTCTTGTCTGTCTAGTCTTGTCTGTCTAGTCTTGTCTGTCTAGTCTTGTCTGTCTAGTCTTGTCTGTCTAGTCTTGTCTGTCTAGTCTTGTCTGTCTAGTCTTGTCTGTCTAGTCTTGTCTGTCTAGTCTTGTCTGTCTAGTCTTGTCTGTCTAGTCTTGTCTGTCTAGTCTTGTCTGTCTAGTCTTGTCTGTCTAGTCTTGTCTGTCTAGTCTTGTCTGTCTAGTCTTGTCAACCATGTCAAGCCATGTCAACAACGAACAAGATTGTGAAAATGTTCAAAAGGACCTTACTTCAATTGTCAAATGGTGCACTGAAAATTACATGGAGTTGAATGTAAACAAATGCAATGTTATGTCTTTTTATTGATTACTTGAACATATTGAATTTGGGTATAATATTGAAGGTGAACCTCTCCCAAGAGCAAACTTTGTTCGGGATCTCAGTGTTCTTTTTGACACCAAGATTAATTTTCATCTCCACTTTGAGCAGGTTGTCAATAAGGCGACAAAAATGCTGGGCTTTGTGTGCAGGACCACAAGAGAATTCACTAATGTCGATTCCATAAAAACTCTTTATTATTCTTTGGTTAGATCAATATTGGAGTATTGTTCATGTGTATGGTCACCAACATATGAAATCCATATAAATAATATAGAAAAAACTCAGAACAAATTTTTGAGATATTTAGCCTATAAATTGAATATACCTTTAATTCAAAACTCACTGAGAGAAGTTCGCAATACAACAAAAATAGAGAAACTCAGCACTCGTAGAGTTTATGCAGACATTAGATTTCTGCATAAGATTTTGAACTATAATGCTGATTGTCCACATCTCCTGTCCTTAATTGGCCTACATGTTCCATCTAGAGTAAC
This sequence comes from Phosphuga atrata, assembly GCA_944588485.1. Lineage (NCBI taxonomy): Eukaryota > Metazoa > Arthropoda > Insecta > Coleoptera > Silphidae > Phosphuga > Phosphuga atrata. The sequence continues at coordinate 3,414,260 of OX155904.1, forward strand.
TCGAAACACTCAGACTTTTGCAATTGATTTCCACAGATACAATTATGGAAAACATTCACCATTAGCCAGAATTATATCGAACGCTAACGAAATTCAAGTGGATTTTTTAATATCTCCGAAAGTAGCTTGAAACGAAGATTGCCGTCGCTTCTTAATTTGTAAAAAAAAAAAAAAAAAAAAACATGTTCATTCGTATAGTTTTTAGGTTTACCCTTAGTTATAAGTATTCATGTATCATATACCTTTATAAAAAAATATTTTTGAATTGGGTGCTACCCGTAAATAAATAAATAAATAAATAAATAAACAGTTATAAAAATAGCCATTCTTTGCATCACATAAGCACATCAATTTCAACCCATACTTAGCTGGTTCCATTGGCATATAAATCATGAGATGAAAAGGGACTAACATTTCGTCCACGGTGGCATACTCGCTGACGCTATAAGCCTTCTGGCAGTTTTGCACAAATTTTATAAACAGGCATGAAATTGCTGCTATTTTGTCAAACTGCCTTCGTTCTTCAAGATCAGAAGAGTTATCAAATCGAATGCAACGTAGAATAAATAAGAATCTATTTTTTTGACATCACACACCTGAATATCTCCCTTCCGCTACCGTCAGTAGCAAAGATATAATCTGCATTTTCGTGATTAGATTTGAACACCGCTGCGTAAAAAAGAAGACCAATAAAGGCGTGGAGTTCGATCATGTCTAAATCTGTAAGTTCTGAGCGATTTTCTTTCTCAAATTTGGTCCGATATTCCTTTATTTTTTCATTAGTCCACTTGAGTATCTCTTGCAGCATCTCAACGTCCATGTACTTATGCCATATAGAATAAGGGTCTTTTAGTTCATTTACTGTTAGATTTAAAGATTTAGTCCATCGTACAATGTTGTGTTGAGGGGTTCTAACTGTTCTTTTGCTTGGATGTTGATGCGCCCATTTGTACCCATTTTTACCATAGTAAGATGGTAATGATGAGAACTTCGTCCTCCGAGTCATCTTGTTCTTCAGTCTCTGAGACGCTGAGTTAATCTGTATCATGATCATTTTGTTCCGGAATAAACGTTTCATCAATATCTTCTGCCTCTGAACTGCTAGAGTCCACATTATTTATCCAGAAAGACAAAGCAGACTCAAAATCACTGTTACCAGAAACACCTACTTTTCTAATTTCAGAAAAATGTGGGCTATTATCAGTGTTGGTTGACCGTTTTCTTCCGGATGAAGTACTGGGTTCCATTTTAAGCTATGAAAACTTGAACAATGAAACTTGAACTGAACTTGAATAGAAACAATGAAAACGTGGTGTCGATTTTGTGTCTTGGCGTGGACTGATACGTTACTCGGGGTTGACCGTATTTATATCTCTTTCCAGGTCAAAGGGATCGTTTGTAGGGTATTGTTTCTATAATCTGGTCATAAAATACCCATTGCAAAATTTATAAATCGAAAAAAACCCTATCGTAAAATAATCTTTACGAGATTTACAAATTGTCAGAAGGATTATTGAAAAAAAAAAACATCGTAAAAGATCCATTACAATTTTTTGAGAAATTGAGAAAAAGAGATTTGGAATTTTTTATAATCCATACCTGGAAGGATCTATTATCTACGGCCTGTGGTCGTTATAATAGAAATAAACCACCATTGTAAAAGACTCTAATAAAATGTTTGAAATGTAAAATGTAGTTCCTACGAACTTTTAGAAAAGTTACGTAAATACCGACGTGGGGTCAGGGAGGCCCACAAAAAAGTTTGAAATGTATTTACTCATCGAAATTGCACATACCGAAGCATACACCACCACTCAGGGTCTCTAAATGACTAAACTCGAAGGTACTAGAAGCACTATATGCGTCGCATATGGGAAAAAGGAGTAATTCGAAATTTTACCTATGCGTATGATAACGTCTATCTAGTTTGTCTAAATTACTTTCGCAAGGCCCGCGCGGCCCCCACGTCGTCAGTTAAAGGTTAATAGACTGTGTCGCATGCCCAATCTGGGTATTATTTGATCACATTTTAAACGTTTGCTTACCGATAGATAACGGGAACAGTGATTTTTATCTGCAAGTAAACTTACTAGTTTAATACCCAGATATCAAGTCTTAAACCTGAGATATTAAGTCTAAATCTTGAGCAAACTAGACTTAAACTTGCGATTTCTCGCCACAATATTCAAGTAGTTAACCTAAAGTTTGAGATATTTACCCTGAAACGTGACATCAAGTCTAAATCTCGCACAATCCAGACTTAACATTGAGCCTTATTGCCTCAGTTTTGAATAATCCAGTCTTCAACTTGTTTATAAAATCTGTCTTGTCACAACAAGAAACGAACGTAAACAAACTGTCACAACGAACTGACAAAACGAATTGTCAAAACGAACTGTCAGTTAACACGTGTATCGCACATGTCCGTCAAAATATTGAACTTTTCTTATAATTATTACGTATTTCTGTCTTAATTCACAAAATAACAACAAACCCAAAGACATGTCAAGACCAGAATACCAAGCCCCACCTGAAATAGTAAGCAAAACCACAAATATTTACATCATTATAACCACATTTTCTCACTTCCTTTCATTAATATTAAATCTTTCCATTCTCTTCTACAGTTTTACAATGAAGACGAAGCTAGAAAATACACACAAAAGTAAGTACAACAGATACCTAGTCCTGTTCGGTAACTTTGGTAGATCGAAGCTCCATTAATGCAGTCCTACCAGACCAGTCAAATGGTGGCAACTGACAAGAGTAAACATCAAATTCCTTATTCTTCTTCAGCTCCAGGATTATCGACATCCAAGTCAAGATGAGCGAACGAGCTGTCGAGTTGTTGGTGCTGCCTGAAGACACCCCATGCTACCTACTGGACATTGGTTGTGGTTCCGGGCTAAGTGGAAGTGTCCTCGAAGATCAAGGACACGTCTGGACCGGACTGGACATATCAAATTCCATGCTAGGTACACAATTAATACAAAAACAAACAGCACAAGATCCTTTGAATCTCTTACGTATCCTTATGAGAAAATGCAGATGAAAATGAGAAAATGATCCTTATCGAGATTATGGGGGCCCTTACAGTTGTTATAGTGGTATATTTTTAAACAAATTGTTACTTTGATGGCTTTGCCAGAGCCATGCACAGGAGAATGGTGTCTTATTTCATTATTGCCGTGGTAAACCATCTCGCCTTCGCTGTTGCGCCTCGAGAAATCCACACCTAATCCCTTCAATTTGGACATGTTCAACTCCGTCCATGGATTCTGGTGTCTGCCTAAAACCAGAGTTGGTTTAGTTTGTATAAACACATGTTTGTTGTTACCTATGATGACATAAGGATTGTTGCTCCTGAGCATGAGGATGAGGTTGTCGTCAAAATCAAGGTTTTTGTAGATCCAATGCTCCAAAGCCAGGTTGTCGAAGATGAGACTATCACCACCTTTTTGGATCATGGATCGAAGCTGGGTACAATCTGGAATTATACCTTAAGGACAATCCCAAATTGTACCCAGGACTCATGACTTTGTAACCTGCTGTCTTGCCTACGACGCCAGAAAATAATATAATCTATGAGGTGGTGGTCCTCATAGATTATATTATTATATTATTTTCTGTTGTAGATGTTGCTGTGGAACGGGAGGTGGACTTATGGCTTAATAATCTGCTGTCTTGCCTACTACGCTACCACCACCTCATAGATTATATTATTTTCTGTTTTAGATGTTGCTGTGGAGCGGGAAGTCGAAGGGGATTTAATCCTCTCGGATATGGGACAGGGTTGCCCGTTTAAAGCGGGCAGTTTCGACGGGGCTGTGAGCATTTCTGCCCTGCAGTGGCTCTGCAACGCGGACAAAACCTCGCACAAACCCGTCCAGAGGATGTACAAGTTCTTCAGCACCCTCTACGCATGTCTAGTAAGTAAACAGTTATATAACAGACTAGCAAGGGGGCACGGAAGGAGCCTGCATTTTCTCATGTATAGGTAGAACATGCTAGCGCCCCCTGGTAACACTGTCTCACCAGACAGTCGAACACTGGAAACAACAGGGCACGGAAAAGCAAAGAAACAGACTAGCCTATGATAACGTCTATCTAGTTTGTCTAAAGGTCTTAAGAGTAAAAAAAACTCATTTATTTACTTATTGAAAGCAGTTTTTTCAATAAAAAACTCTTCTTCTAAATTCTCCTGCAGAGTTTCCTGCAGCAATTCTTCGCTATACTTGACTCCTCGTATGCTGTTGAGCAGTTCGAGTTTCTTGGTGATGTCCATCCCGTTGAGATCCGAAGGCACTTGTAGCACGACGTCGCAAACCCTACCGTGCTCGACGACGACGTTGACTTGTAGCACGAAGCTGCGGCTCTTCATGTAGATTATCTTGGTCGCGTCGGCGTTGAAAGTGTGGCGGGGGAGTTTGGCCTCGGCTTTGAAGGTTCTGGTGACGGTGAACTTGGGGGTTTTGCCGTAGACCCACTGCCAGTCGGCAAATTCCCGCCCCAGCTCCGTGATCCCCGGGAAGGTTTCCTCGTCCGGGGTCACCGCCTGGAACCGTTCACACCCCAACTGAATCGCATTCGTTTTGAATTTCGAATCACCTGAATCAAACTCGCTGTTCGTTTCAAGCACGCGGCTGAAACCGTGTGGGTTCAGATTGGAGTTGTTGGTGTTGAGGTAGCGGATGCCGACGGTCTTGAGGAGGTTGTCGATGGTGATCGCGGGGTTCTCCTCCGTGAGATTTATCACCTTGGATTTGATAGATTTCGTGGCATTGGTGGTGTATTCCCAGCCGGAGGGCTGCAGGGACTTGCGCAGCGCGTCGTAGTTTGCCTCCACCAGGACGGTGCAGTGGTGGTAGGCGCACTGACGCGCCACCTTCGCCGCCGTTCCTGAAATCTTAACAGTTTAAGCTTAATAAGATTAGAAAATGAGAATAGACTTTATTACATGCGCGTCCGCCAACTTTGAAAGGCGGGAATATGAAAGTTTCGGGCACTTTTGTTATTTTCACTGATTATACGTCAAAAAGTTTCGGGCACTTTTTGACGCACACATAAAAATTTTCAAAAGGTCTATTAGAATTTGTCTAGCTCACTTTGTGATCTCGTAGCGTCAGATCTTCCCTTGAAGAAATCTCAACGTTCAGTCCGAATTCTTTAAAAATCGCCCCGGCTATGATCTCTAGGTTGGTCCTCCTGTGGTAGTGGTCCTTTGGGGTGAAAAACGTCAGGTTTAGGTTGCCCCTGTCGTGGTAAACGGTCCCGCCGCCGCTGTTCCGCCTCGCCAATTCCACACCTAATCCCTTCAATTTGGAAACGTTCGACTCCGTCCATGGATTCTGGTGTCTGCCTAAAACCAGAGTTGGTTTAGTTTGTCTAAACGTACGTTTGTTTTACCTATGACGACACACGGATTGTTGGTCCAGAGCATGAGGATGTGGTTGTCGTCGGCAAAATCCAGGTTTTTGTAGATCCAATGCTCCAAGGCGAGGTTGGCGAAGATATCGTGCGACGTTGAGACTATCACCGCCTTTTTGACCGGCGGCACCGCCCTAACCCTCTTCAAGCCGCTGCAGCTCCGCCTCGATATTAGTCCGGCAACGTTCATCCTCGCTAAACAGATTAAGAATATTACAACTAGTCTAACTTTGCGTTTTCTTTACAGAGTAGGTCGGCAAGGGCGGTTTTCCAGTTTTACCCGGAGAACAGCGAGCAGATGGAATTGGTGACGGCGCAGGCGATGAAGGCAGGATTCTACGGAGGGGTCGTCGTCGACTTTCCCAACTCGGCCAAAGCCAAGAAGTTTTTCCTGGTCCTCATGACTGGCGGGAACATGCCGCTACCTAAGGCCCTAGGCACAAACGAAGACTCGAACGGTACAGTGTTAAGATTTGCCAACCGAAACTTGCAGCTGTGATAATCTAGTCTTGTCTTATTCTACTCAGTAGGGAAAGGTCCTATGTTCTGGACCCACCTCCCCCTCGACCAGCCTCTTTGACCTTGGCCACCCCACGCGTGGGGTAACATAGACCTCACACCTTGTTTAGCGTGGGGCTACATAGACCTCACACCCTGTTTAGCGTGGGCAACATAGACCCCACGCCAAACAGGGTGTGAGGTATATATTACCCCACGCTAAACAGGGTGTGAGGTCTATGTTACCTCACGCTAAACAGGGTTTGAGGTCTATGTTACGCGACGCTAAACAGGGTGTGAGGTCTATGTATCCCCACGCCAAACAGGGTGTGAGGTCTATGTAGCCCCACGTCAAACAGGGTGTGAGGTCTATGTAGCCCCACGCTAAACAAGGTGTGAGGTCTATGTTACCCCACGCTAAACAGGGTTTGAGGTCTATGTTACCCCACGCTAAACAGGGTTTGAGGTCTATGTTACCCCACGCTAAACAGGATGTGAGGTCTATGTTACCCCACGCTAAACAGGATTTGAGGTCTATGTTACCCCACGCTAAACAGGGTTTGAGGTCTATGTTACGCGACGCTAAACAGGGTGTGAGGTCTATATAGCCCCACGCTAAACAAGGTGTGAGGTCTATGTTACCCCACGCTAAACAGGGTTTGAGGTCTATGTTACGCGACGCTAAACAGGGTGTGAGGTCTATGTATCCCCACGCCAAACAGGGTGTGAGGTCTATGTAGCCCCACGCTAAACAAGGTGTGAGGTCTATGTTACCCCACGCTAAACAGGGTTTGAGGTCTATGTTACCCCACGCTAAACAGGGTTTGAGGTCTATGTTACGCGACGCTAAACAGGGTGTGAGGTCTATGTAGCCCCACGCTAAACAAGGTGTGAGGTCTATGTTACCCTACGCTAAACAGGGTTTGAGGTCTATGTTACGCGACGCTAAACAGGGTGTGAGGTCTATGTATCCCCACGCCAAACAGGGTGTGAGGTCTATGTAGCCCCACGCTAAACAAGGTGTGAGGTCTATGTTACCCCACGCTAAACAGGGTTTGAGGTCTATGTTACCCCACGCTAAACAGGGTTTGAGGTCTATGTTACGCGACGCTAAACAGGGTGTGAGGTCTATGTATCCCCACGCCAAACAGGGTGTGAGGTCTATGTAGCCCCACGCTAAACAAGGTGTGAGGTCTATGTTACCCCACGCTAAACAGGGTTTGAGGTCTATGTTACCCCACGCCAAACAGGGTGTGAGGTCTATGTAGCCCCACGCTAAACAGGGTGTGAGGTCTATGTAGCCCCACGCTAAACAAGGTGTGAGGTCTATGTTACCCCACGCTAAACAGGGTTTGAGGTCTATGTTACGCGACGCTAAACAGGGTGTGAGGTCTATGTATCCCCACGCCAAACAGGGTGTGAGGTCTATGTAGCCCCACGCTAAACAAGGTGTGAGGTCTATGTTACCCCACGCTAAACAGGGTTTGAGGTCTATGTTACCCCACGCTAAACAGGGTTTGAGGTCTATGTTACGCGACGCTAAACAGGGTGTGAGGTCTATGTAGCCCCACGCTAAACAAGGTGTGAGGTCTATGTTACCCCACGCTAAACAGGGTTTGAGGTCTATGTTACGCGACGCTAAACAGGGTGTGAGGTCTATGTATCCCCACGCCAAACAGGGTGTGAGGTCTATGTAGCCCCACGCTAAACAAGGTGTGAGGTCTATGTTACCCCACGCTAAACAGGGTTTGAGGTCTATGTTACCCCACGCTAAACAGGGTTTGAGGTCTATGTTACGCGACGCTAAACAGGGTGTGAGGTCTATGTATCCCCACGCCACACAGGGTGTGAGGTCTATGTAGCCCCACGCTAAACAAGGTGTGAGGTCTATGTTACCCCACGCTAAACAGGGTTTGAGGTCTATGTTACCCCACGCTAAACAGGGTTTGAGGTCTATGTGACCCCACGCTAAACAGGGTGTGAGGTCTATGTAATCCCACGCTAAACAGGGTGTGAGGTCTATGTTGCCCTACGCGTGGGGGTGGACACGGTAAAGGTGAGTCCAGAACATAGAACCTTTTCCTTCTCTAGTTTACTTTTTCTTTTTCAAGTGTTAAGACTAGATTTGCCGGCCGAAACTTGCAGCTATGATCATAATCTAGTTTACGCTTTATGTTTCAGGGGTTTCTTATAATACAAAGCGTGAGAGGGCGAAGAAGGCGCGGGGGAAGCCGCTGAAGAAATCCAGGGAGTGGATTTTGGAGAAGAAGGAGAGGAGGAGGAGGCAGGGCAAGGAGACCCGGGGCGATACCAAGTACACGGGGAGGAAACGCAGCGGGCGGTTTTAATTTATGCTCGGCGAAAGAGTGTGTAATCCCATATTGGATGGCGCAGACGGGGACTTGTTGGCGACGAAATGCGAACAATGCGATGTGATGCGTACACTGTTTATATTTAGATGATAAGAATAAAAGTAAAAGTTTGTTTTTCCTTTAATCAGTGTCCACTTAATCCAATATAGTTTGTTTAGTCAAGAGTCTGCCCTCTAGACAGCACACCTCTCACGACACACTACTACTGTACCTCTGCGTACAGTTTGGCAAACACTGGTCTAGATTAACAAAGTAGACTACTCCAGGCTTCAATACTATCCTGGTGAAAATGAAGTGTCGTCGAAGTGTTTCGGAGACAAATGAAGTGTTGTCGAAGTGCAACGAAGTATTTCGGAGACAAAAGAAGTCTCGGGCGGCACAAATGTCATCACTTCCCCGACATTTCGACGACACTTCACAATAAAAAAGTTGAACGAAGCTTCACTGCTAAAATTTGATTGTTCCAAAAGACACTTTTCTGAAGACTACTTCGTTGGTGCATTAAAGACACTTCGTTCAGACACATAGCATTGACACTTAAAGTAGTCTAGTTTGTTAATCTATACCGTACAGTTTGGCAGACACTGATCTAGATTAACAAACTAGGCTACTCCGGGCTTCAATACTATCATGGTGAAAATGAAGTGTCGTCGAAGTGCAATGAAGTGTTTCGGAGACAAACGAAGTGTCAGGCGGTACAAATGTCAACACTTCCCCGACATTTCGACGAGTCTTCACAATAAAAAAATTGAACGAAGCTTCACTGCTCAAATTTGATTTCTCCAAAAGACACTTTTCTGACGACAACTTCGTTCACGCATTAACGACACTTCGTCCAGATACATAGCATTGACACTTGGAGTAGTCTAGTTTGTTTATCTGGACCGTACAATTTGGGAGACACTGGTCTAGATAAACAAACTAGACTACTCCAAATTCCAATACTATCCCGGTAAAAATGAAGTGTCGTCGAAGTGCAACCAAGTGTTTCGGAAGCAAATGAAGTCTCGGGCGGCACAAATGTCAACACTTCCTCGACATTTCGACGACACTTCACCATAAAAATATTGAACGAAGCTTCACTGCTCAAATTTGATTGTTCCAAAAGACACTTTTCGGATGACACTTAGCATAGCATACATAGCATTGACACTTGGAGTAGTCTAGTTTGTTAATCTAGACCAGTGTCTCCCAAAATGAATACTTACTACTGTGGACATTGCTAAACTAAACTATTTATTACTGTGCCTGGGTCAGTGGCGGACTAAGGCTAAAGCCGGCCCTAGGCAACATTTTAATTCCGGGCCTATTTTTCAGTCATGACACATACCTTGCGTTAGGTAGTTTGGTTTTAAAGCATATAGTATGCAGTTCTCAATCGCAACTCACATAAGATACAATACGTTCAGGAGACACTGATTTCAAATAGCTACGTTTGACTTTTTAAACACTTGCATAGTGCGACCGACATCTCTAGAGGCTCTAAAGGCTCGATCATATTTACACACATCGACACTCGCGGGCGTGGATGCTTAAGCACAGGAACGCTTGTCCACACTTGTCGACTAAACACGGGAACGCTCGTCTACACTTGTCGACTAAACACTGGAACGCTCGTCCACACTTGTCGACTAAACACGGGAACGCTCGTCCACACTTGTCGACTAAACACAGGAACGCTCGTCCACACTTGCCGACTAAACACGGGAACGCTCGTCCACAGTTGTCGACTTTATCAATCGACGATTCCGCATAATTTGGATACGTTTCAGCAATAATTATGAATATCACGTTTTTCTATTAAATAAAAATAAATTATAAAAATTAAAATCCTAATTTTCGGGCCCCAAAAATTACGAGCCCTAGGTACGTGCCTAGGTTGCCTAGGCCTTAGTCCACCCCTGGCCTGGGTAGGCACGGTAGTAATGTGTCGTGAGTACCAACTTACCTCTCAAGGGGCCTACAGACGATCAACATGGTTGACCAACATTGTTGGTCAAATGCAGTGTTGAAATGTTTGTTGAACGTCTGTAGGCAGGTTGGATGGTGCCTCAACCATCCAACCTGCGTACAGACGTTCAACAAACACTTCAACACTGCATTTGACCAACCATGTTGATCGTCTGTAGGCCCCTTCAACAAACATTTCAAGAAATGCCCGTTCTTGTGCCTTGAGGTAAAAAGTCACTAATCTGGACTAGCGTTCTAATAATAATAATAACCATAGTTACCTTTTTTTATTTTTTTTATTAAAATATTTAAAAAAAAGTGACACATGGGCCTGTCCGGGATTTGAACCCGGGACCTCTCGCACCCGAAGCGAGAATCATACCCCTAGACCAACAGGCCGTTGTATGTGTAAACTGCCGAATGCCACTCGAAACGGACACGGTTTGGACACCAAAGACCTCACAGTGACAAAATTTAGATAAACAGCCGAACATAAATCCGCACGCAAAATTACTAACCTTTAAATTTGGAACTTGCTTCGAGGAAAAAAAACGCTCGGACTGTGTCCAGTCTGGTCTGAATTTCTGTCTGAAATTCTTGCTTATCGCCGCTTCTAATCCGAAAATGGAACTCTCTTATCACAGTTTATCGTTTGTTATTGAGCTCAGCTGGCTAGGATGCACGTTTCTGTGCACGCGCACGCCTGTCAGTTAGGTTACGTCTTTGTTGCATAACATTCTATGCGAAACTTATATGCAAAATTGACAGCAAATTTTCTATTTTTCTGGTCAAATATCGAGAAAGATTGGATCTAGGCAGACTACAGTTAACACGCTATATTAGACAGACAAGACTAGACAGACAAGACTAGACAGACAAGACTAGACAGACAAGACTAGACAGACAAGACTAGACAGACAAGACTAGACAGACAAGACTAGACAGACAAGACTAGACAGACAAGACTAGACAGACAAGACTAGACAGACAAGACTAGACAGACAAGACTAGACAGACAAGACTAGACAGACAAGACTAGACAGACAAGACTAGACAGACAAGACTAGACAGACAAGACTAGACAGACAAGACTAGACAGACAAGACTAGACAGACAAGACTAGACAGACAAGACTAGACAGACAAGACTAGACAGACAAGACTAGACAGACAAGACTAGACAGACAAGACTAGACAGACAAGACTAGACAGACAAGACTAGACAGACAAGACTAGACAGACAAGACTAGACAGACAAGACTAGACAGACAAGACTAGACAGACAAGACTAGACAGACAAGACTAGACAGACAAGACTAGACAGACAAGACTAGACAGACAAGACTAGACAGACAAGACTAGACAGACAAGACTAGACAGACAAGACTAGACAGACAAGACTAGACAGACAAGACTAGACAGACAAGACTAGACAGACAAGACTAGACAGACAAGACTAGACAGACAAGACTAGACAGACAAGACTAGACAGACAAGACTAGACAGACAAGACTAGACAGACAAGACTAGACAGACAAGACTAGACAGACAAGACTAGACAGACAAGACTAGACAGACAAGACTAGACAGACAAGACTAGACAGACAAGACTAGACAGACAAGACTAGACAGACAAGACTAGACAGACAAGACTAGACAGACAAGACTAGACAGACAAGACTAGACAGACAAGACTAGACAGAGAAGACTAGACAGACAAGACTAGACAGACAAGACTAGACAGACAAGACTAGACAGACAAGACTAGACAGACAAGACTAGACAGACAAGACTAGACAGACAAGACTAGACAGACAAGACTAGACAGACAAGACTAGACAGACAAGACTAAACAGACAAGACTAGACAGACAAGACTAGACAGACAAGACTAGACAGACAAGACTATAAAGACAAGACTAGACAGACAAGACTAGACAGACAAGACTAGACAGACAAGACTAGACAGACAAGACTAGACAGACAAGACTAGACAGACAAGACTAGACAGACAAGACTAGACAGACAAGACTAGACAGACAAGACTAGACAGACAAGACTAGACAGACAAGACTAGACAGACAAGACTAGACAGACAAGACTAGACAGACAAGACTAGACAGACAAGACTAGACAGACAAGACTAGACAGACAAGACTAGACAGACAAGACTAGACAGATAAGACTAGACAGACAAGACTAGACAGACAAGACTAGACAGACAAGACTAGACATACAAGACTAGACAGACAAGACTAGACAGACAAGGCTAGACAGACAAGACTAGACAGACAAGACTAGACAGGCAAGACTAGACAGACAAGACTAGACAGACAAGACTAGACAGACAAGACTAGACATACAAGACTAGACAGACAAGACTAGACAGACAAGACTAGAGAGACAAGGCTAGACAGACAAGACTAGATATACAAGACTAGACAGACAAGACTAGACAGGCAAGACTAGACAGACAAGACTAGACAGACAAGACTAGACAGACAAGACTAGACATACAAGACTAGACAGACAAGACTAGACATACAAGACTAGACAGACAAGACTAGATATTCTTGTCTGACAGGATAGACAAGAATTAGACAAATAAGATTGATTTATATTTAAATTTGGCGGGTTTGTTAGTTCACCATGGCGCCCACATAAACAATGTTTGGGGTAGACGCTTGGGCGACATAACCTATATAACCAGCTTTTGCAATTATTCCGAATTTAGTGGTTTATAAACGATTTTCTGCTAGAAAATGATCGATTAACGGCGCAAGTAAGTGAAAACTGTAGGAATTTGCAATTGTATAAGTTTTTTTGGCTTGGTAGAGTTTTGTTTTAGTGTTGTCTGAGAACCCCGGAGAGTTTTACGGTTTGTCTGAAAACCTGCAAAAGTATTGCGGTTTGTCTGAGAACACCCAAAAGTTTTGGGATTTGTCTGAGAACTCCCAAGAGTTTTACGGTTTGTCTGGGGACACCCAAGTGTTTTGGGGTTTGTTTGAGGAACCCCAAGAGTTGTGGGATTTGTCTGAGAGCCCCCAAGAGTTTTACGGTTTGTCTGAGAACAGTTAAGAGTTTTAGGGTTTGTCTGAGAACCCAGACAGTTTTACGGTTTGTCTGAGGACATGCAAGAGTTTTGGGGTTTGTCTCAAAAACCCCAAGAGTTTTACGATTTACCTGAGAAGACCCAAAAGTTTTGGGGTTTCTCTGAGAAACCCCAACAGTTTTGGAATATGTCTGAGAAGCCCCAAGAGTTTTATGATTTGTCTGACAAACTCCAAGAGTTTTGGGGTTTTTCTGAGAACCCCCATGAGTTTTACAGTTTGTCTGAGAACACTTAAGAGTTTTAGGGTTTGTCTGAGAACCCCAAAGAGTTTTACGGTTTGTCTGAGAACACGCAAGGGTTTTGGGGTTTGTCTCAAAAACCCCAACAGTTTTACGATTTATCTGAGAACTCACAAAAGTTTTGGGGTTTTTCTGAAAAAACCCAACAGTTTTGGGATATGACTGAGAACCCCCAAGAGTTTTATGATTTGTCTGAGATACTCCAAGAGTTTTGGGATTTGTCTGAGAACCCCCAAGAGTTTTATGGTTTGTCTGAGAACACCCAAGAATTTTGGGATGTGTCTGAGAACCCCCAAGAGTCTTACAGTTTGTCTGACTACAGCCAGGAGTTTTGGGATTTGTCCGAGAACTTGCAAGTAGAGATGAGCATGGGATCCCATCATCCCATCCCATCGTCCCATGGGATGGGATGAGTGGTATGAACATTGCATGGGATGGCATCCGATGGGACAACAAATGTGTATGGGGCAGAGTGGGACGAGATGAGTTTTTGATAATCTAGTAAATCTAGTTCGTGCATCCAGTCCAGGAGATTTCTATGATAACGATGTAGTTCCTGACGATGAAGTCTTGCGATCTGTTTGCGACGAAAAAGGTTTACTAACTGTCAGATCTGCTGTGTGGGAAAAATGGGATGAATGTGATGGGCCACACGACGTATGGGATGGGATGGATTGGATGGGACAAAAATTTTAGGTTTGTGGGATGGGACAGTGGGACGAAAATATGATGGGATGGGACAGTGACAGGGATCCGTCCCACAAGGTTGGGATCTGAAACGATAAACTCGTCCCATGCTCATCTCTACTCCCAAGAGTTTTACAGTTTGTCTGAGAACACCCAAGAGTTTTGGGATTTGTCTGAGAACACCTAAGAGTTTTGGGGTTTGTCTGAGAACCCTCAAGAGTTTTATGATTTGTCTGAGAACACGCAAGAGTTTTGGGGTTTGTCTGAGAAGCCCCAAGAGTTTTAGGATTTGTCCGAGAACCCCCCGAGAAACAGTTTTACTGTTTGTCTGAGAACACTCAAGATGTTTTGGGTTTGTCTGAGAACACCCAAGAATTTTGGGATTTGTCTGAAAAACTCCAAGAATTTTGGTGATTGTTTGAAAACCCCCAAGAGTTTTATGATTTGTCTGAGAAACTCCAAGAGTTTTGGGGTTTGTCTGAGAACCCCTAAGGGTTTTACGGTTTGTCTGAGAGCGCCCAAGAGTTTTGGGGTTTGTATGAAAACCTACTAGAGTTTTACGATTTATATGAGAACATCCAAGAGTTTTGGGGGCTTGCCTGAGACACTCCAAGAGTTATGGGATTTGTCTGAGAACCCCTAAGAGTTCTGGAATTTGTCTGAGAACCTACAAGAGTTTTACGGTTTGTCTGAGAACACCCAAGAGTTTTGGAGTTTATTTGAGAAACCCCAAGAGTTTTGGGGTTTGTCTGAAAACCCCCAAGAGTTTTACAGTTTGATTGTGAACACCCAATGGTTTTGGGGTTTGTCTGAAAACCTCCTAGAGTTTTACCGTTTGTCTGAGAACACCCAAGAGTTTTGGGGTTTGTCTGAAAACCTCCTAGAGTTTTACAGTTTGTCTGAGAACACCCAAGAGTTTTGGGGTTTGGCTGAAAAACTCCTAGAGTTTTACAGTTTGAGAACACCCAAGAGTTTTGGGGGTTTGTCTGAGAAACTCCAAGAGTTTTGGGATTTGTCTGAGAACCAATCAAGAGTTTTATGGTTTGTCTGAGAACTCACAAAAGTTTTGGGGTTTGTCTGAGAACACCCAAGAGTTTTACACTGTCTGAGAACACCCAAGAGTTTTACACTTTGCCTGAGGACACCCAAGAGATTTGGATTTTTTTTGGCGATACCCCAAGAGTTTTATGGTTTGTATGAGAACACCCAGGAGATTTGTGGTTTGTCGGAGAACCCTCAAGATTTTGAGGTTTGTCTGAGAAACCCCAAGAGTTTTGGGGTTTGAGAACCCCAACATTTCACACTTTTTTTGAGACCTCCAAGGTTTTGGGGTTTGATAGACAAACTTTCAAAATGTTGATTGTATTTTAAAAAGGCAGTTTTAGACAACGATGGAACTGGTGAACTAGTTCCAAGAAGTTTTATTTAGACAAAGACACATTGTAAACGAGGATTTTAAACAATCAGTTCCAAATTGACAAAGCCTAAGACTTATAGACAAAAAGGTTTCTCAGACAAATCATAAAACCTGTGGGGTATAAAGGTTTTATGATTTGTCTGAGAAACCTTTTTGTCTATAAGTCTTAGGCTTTGTCAATTTGGAATTGATTGTTTAAAATCCTCGTTTACAATGTGTCTTTGTCTAAATAAAACTTCTTGGAACTAGTTCACCAGTTCCATCGTTGTCTAAAACTGCCTTTTTAAAATACAATCAACATTTTGAAAGTTGTCTATAATTGAAAGTCAGAGATTATGAATACAATATTGTAGTGATAATCTCCTACTTTCAATTATATTATTAATTTGGTTCAAACCATGACATCTCATTTTAAACTATGTCTATAATATGTGGAACCATTACATTAAAATTATTGTCTAAATTTGACATATTGCACGTTAATTCATACAAAATATCAATAACCATTTACAAATTGTCTAAAATTGGTTTTGCATTTAAATATCTCTCCAGAATAATCCAGAACCTTTGTTAAATTATCGTCTAATCGAATTATCGTCTATCTATCGTCTGGTAGGGCATAACTACCCGCATAACGCCCAGAATGAATGCAAAATATGCGATACCGGGGTGGCGCATACTAAAAGCCAAGGTGGAATAGGGGGTTTAGTGAGAGCTTCCCCCGCACCACTAGGGCATAACTACCAGGACGTCGAAGAAAACCTCTCGACACTCTCAACGGAAGCAGAAAAGATTGGTTTGAAAATCAACGTCGCTAAAAAGTCCATGCAGATAAATACAAAGAAGAAGATGATTGCAAGCACAAATCTAACTCTCAACAGCTCAAAAATAGAACAAGTATACTCTTGCAAGTATCTGGGCCACGAGATTCGCTTGACCAGAGACAACATGGTATTAATGATTGCCCAGTTGAGAACGTGAAAACGTTTACCTATCAAGGGAGCTTGATAACTGAAGCACAGAATGTGATATCTAGATGCGAATTAAAAAGCCTAGCAAGCGTTCGGACAATTAAAACCGGAATGGGACTCCAGCCACTACTTGAAAACTACTAAGATCTGTCTCTTACAATCAAATGTCAAATCTGTCCTCTATGGATGTGAAACCTGGAAAATGTCGAAATATCTTAGACAAACTGCAAGTGGCAGTTAACAAATTCCTGCACATTATCATAGGTGTCTACTGGCCTTACCAGATCTCCAACCAAGAACTGTTTCGAGTAAAAACCGATTCTCATATACGCGACAAATAATGATCGCCTGTCAAATAATGATTACATTGTTTTAAACGCACGTTCTCACTATGACTAGGCGACTTGCCCATTTAAAACAATGTTCTCATTATTTGACAGGCGATGTCGCACGACGTCGCGTAGATGAGTGTGGCGCATATGGGAGTCGACCTTAATACATCAAAAGAAGATCGCCATAGACATCACTGCCAGAAAATGGGGTGGATTGGGCATACAATATGCCAAGACCACCACAACAACACCAAAATCGCTCTCAGACTGGGAAAACCCCCAAGGAAGAGAAATAGAGGGAGACCTGTGCAAACATGGAGAAGAACAGTTCTAGGTGAGATTGCGACTCAGAAGAAAACCTGGCTGGAGGTAAAGACGCTGCGAAGAACCAGACTCGATGGTGGATGCTTGTCAAGGCTCTATGCTTCTCCAAGGAGTAACAAGAAACACGTCTCCATAATAATCTGGAACCTTTGTTGAATTCTGGTCTAAATTAATCTATTTGAAACTTTGTCTATAATATTATAGAATCGTTTTTAAAATAATAGCAAATGAAAATTGCATTCTATCCATTTGTAAATTATATACGATCACCAAATTAATTTCGTCTAATCGTTTTCTCGTGTTTAAATCAATTTTAGATAAGACAAACATGGAGACCCCGCCGCAAGACCTGACCTGTTTGAAGAAACACAAGAAGCACAAGTTTGAGAAGCGAGACCGCTACGACAGTCCCCACGAGGGCTCTGTGGAAAGACCACCCGGCTTGAAACTAATCCTCAAGGTTGGCAGCCATGACACACCAGAACACAACACAGGTAAAATATTGATTTTTTAAAAATTTCATTCAGCATTCCTATCCAGTTATGTATATTTAGTTATTGCAATCTGTTGCCGTTTTAGAGTTTGGTTATGGTGGAGGAGGATACATGGGTGAGCACGTGGATGCGATGAAGTCGCACCACAAGAAGAGCAAAAAGAAGAAGAAGAAGAAAGACCGGGGCAAAGATAAGGAGCGCAAGCACAAGCACCACCACAAGGACAAGAAGCGCAAACGCGAGGAGTCAGCCGACGATGGCCCCATCATCGATGAAGAAATGCGAGAGGAAAGCGGAGACACTCAAATCACAGAAGAAGTAAATCATTTTAGTTTACATCAGTCACAAGAACAATCAAAAGTGTTAAAGCCAACATAAATTAATATGTGGTGATTTGTACTGCAACCTTCATAGATCTATTGTACCCAGGCCCGGATTTAGAGACCCAGGGCCCCTGGGCACTTTTGGACACGCCCCCCACTATCTCGAAAATATTTATTATGATATTATTTTCGATAAAGCTTTTTGGCAAGCCAGGCTTTTGAGCTTATGTAAAGATTCCGCCACCGGGGCCCCTAGGCTGGAGCCTTGTAGGCCTAGGCAGAAATCCGGCACTGATTGTACCTATAATCGTTGCCATATTTACCCATTGAAGGTGGATTCCCATATGCGCGACATTCAGCTACGCGACGTTGTGCGACATCGCCTGTCAAATAATGATTACATTGTTTTAAATGGGCACGTCGCGTAGCCATAGTGAGAACGTGCCCATTTAAAACAATGTAATCATTATTTGACAGGCGATGTCGCTTGACGTCGCGTATCTGAGAATCGACCTTAAATCATTACCTTTAATGACATATCGTCCACCCAATCATCAACCAAACAGTAAGACTAAAGGTCGATTCCCATATGCGCGACACTCAGCTACGCGACGTTGTGCGACATCGCCTGTCAAATAATGATTACATTGTTTTACGCGTAGCCATAGAGAGAACGTGCCCATTTAATACAATGTAATCATTCTTTGACAAGCGATGTTGCGGTTATGAGAATCGGCCATTAGAGCTCCTTTTACAGCTGATTCTTAAATTAATCTTACTTGTAACGTTGTAGATTGTAAATCTTGGGAGTCCGTACAGGGAGCCAAGGACTTGTGTGATTAGGAAGATCCAGGAACGCACTGTCTTGCAGAGGATGTTGGAGCATGTGTTGAAGAATATTGAGAAGAAAGATCCACAGCAGTTTTTCGCCTGGCCTGTCACGGACAACATAGCTCCTGGCTACAGTGCCATTATCACCAACCCAATGGATCTGAGCACCATGAAACAGAAGATTGACGATAATGAGTACAAAGATTTACAGGTGAAGTGAAGTTTTATTAAATTAAAAATGAGAACCCCCTAGAGTTTTACAGTTTGTCTGAGAACACCCAAGAGTTTTACGGTTTGTCTGAGAACACCCAAGAGTTTTGGGGTTTGTCTGAGAAACCCTAAGAGTTTTGGGGTTTGTTTGTCTGAGAAGCCCTAAGAGTTTTGGGGGTTTGTTTGTCTAAGAAACCCTAATAGTTTTGGGGTTTGTCTGAGAAACCCTAAGAGTTTTGGGATTTGCCAGAGAACCTGTGTTATTTTATTTGTTAGGATTTCATAGAGGATTTTAAGTTGATGTGTACCAATGCGATGAGGTATAACCACATGGATACCATTTACTACAAAGCGAGTAAGAAGTTGCTTCATGCTGGGGTTAAACTTGTTTTGCCGGAAAAAGTTGGATGGATCCTTCAATACATGCCGGAAGTTACCAACAAAGAATTAGGTATGATATCGATGATTTAAATTGTGTTGGACAGTCTAAACCTAGTCTAACCAGGATTCGAATGCGGGAGACCAGGTTCGAATCCTGGTCGGGGAGACGACAACTAGGGCTATTTTCACTAACCGTCTGGGCTGCCCACTAGGTTTGAGTCTAAACCTAGTAGTCGCCACACACTGTCAGTTTCAAGTAAGAAAATATTCATTTTAAATAGTGGATGTAATTAATTGTTATAAGGACAACAGTGCGATATAAGTAAATTTGTAAGTTTAAAAAAAAGTAATTTTTCCAGATTTCAAGATTTAAAAGAAAATCTAATAAAGTTTTTGAATCGCGGGTGTAAATTGTCAATTGACATAGTGAGCAAATTCTAGTAACTTACATTTTCGCCATGTTGCATTTTTGTCACCCGGTTGACGTTTACGGCCATATTGGATTCCCCGGTTTGAAAAATTTTCCCGAAATTGCATTAAAACGCACAACTTTCGCGAAAAATCGCCCCGGAAAACCTATTAGCGCCACACGTTCCCCAAAAATTCCCCCCCATTTTGATACCGCTCGCAAGGCTATCGGTCGCAAAATACTGATAGTATCACTGAAATTGTGCGGAGCGACGCGAAGGTTTGAAAGTCACCGGAACACTGAGCTACGACGCACGTCGCACCAGGTTTGCATTGGTTAGAAAAGGACAAGTAGAAGTGAGTAGGTGTATTATTAAATTTTTGAAAAAATAATTTTGATTAAATTTCTTCATTTTTCTGTCTAGTCTTGTCTTGTCTAGTCTAGTCCAATCTGTCTAGTCTTGTCCATCCAGTCTTGTCTGTCCAGTGTTGTCTCTCCAGTCTTGTCTCATGTCTGTCTAGTGTTGTCTGTCTAGTCATGTCTGTCTAGCCTTGTTTCTTCAGTCTTGTCTGTTCAGGTTTGTCTCTCCAGTCTCGTCCAATCTTGTCTGTACATTCTCGTCTGTCCAGTCTTGTTTATCCAGTCTTGTCTATCCAATCTTGTCTGTACATTCTCGTCTGCCCAGTCTTGTTCATCCAGTCTTGTCTGTCCAATCTTGTCTGTCCAATCTAGTCTGTACATTCTCGTCTGTCCAGTGTTGTCTCTCTAGTCTTGTTTATCCAGCCTTGTCTGTCCAATCTTGTCTGTCGTGTCTTGTGTGTACATTCCCATCTGTCCAGTCTTGTTTGTCAAGTCTTATCTGTTGCTTAGGCTTATCTTTCTTCTCTTGTCTGTCTAGTCTTGTCTGTCAAGGCTTGTCTGCCTAGTCTTGGCTCTCTGATTGTGTCTGTATAGTCTGTCTAGTCTTGTATGTTTAGTCTTGTCATGTCTAGTCTAGTCTGTCTAGTCTTATCTTTCTTGTCTTATCAGTCTAGTCTTGCCTGTCTAGTCTTACCTGTCTAGTCTTGCCTGACTTGTCTTCTTTGCCTAGTCTTGCCTGACTAGCTGTCTTGCGGAAGCCGGTTTATTGGTGGACGCCAGAAGTGGCGCAAGCGAGACGCGTGACGGTGTCGTCAACTTCAGAGGGCGTCAACTTCAGAGGGCGCCGCGTAGAGGAGAGCCGTGTGAGGCTGCGTAGGAGCGGGTGCAACAGGACCGTGGTGATTTTCGCCGAGCGATTGCGCGGAACAAGTCCAACTCTGCCTCCTGGTCGACCGCGATCCATGAGGCTTGCCGCACCGCATCGTCACTGCAGAGTCCGGATGGGACCGAAGCCGTGGTTGACCACCTTGGCGAGGGTGGGACGCGCTGTCGTGGGGCGGTACATTGGGGTGGCCTCCTACAGCGTGGAGGAGGTCGGCAGAGTGGTAGCCTCACAACGCGCGGAAAAGGCACGCGGCCGAGATGGGCTGCCTAACGAGCTGTTCCGCCTGGCAGCAGGGGGGACCTCGATGGACTTGCCGACGTCAGCAACAGATGTCTGCAGGAGGGAGTGTTTCTCAGGTGCTGGAAAAAGGTCATTTTGCCCCCTATTCCAAAGCCGGGTAAGGATTCCTCGAAGCGTGGGGCGTACAGACCGATCTATTTGCTGGACGGTTTCTACGGTTTTTGCTTCTATTGCGGTTAAAAGCCGGTATAGAGCAAGGGGGCGGACTCGCTCCGGAGCACTTCGGCTTTCGTAAAGGGGTTGGGACGGAGGATGCCATTCGGGCTGTCCTTCGTGTGGCGGAGGGGGCCAACAGCAGGACCGTACCGTACCAGGGGGCATTGTGTGGTCATCAGCTTCAAATCAAATACATTTACTTCATTGAATTGGTAAAACCATACAACATTATAGATAATCAGATAAACTTAATAAAGACGGAACAAAGCTTGAATATATAAATATACTCAACCTTTCCGGAACTCTATAATACTAATGAGTCTTTTTAGGACTACCAAAAACAAATCTCTTATGAAATTTGTCAGTTATTCTATAGTTTTCAGTCCACCTTCGTGGCACTCAACAAAAACCATAAAAATAACATTGAGTTTTAAGATCATGTCTTTCCGATACCTTGAGTGGATAGCCATCTGTGGACGCGTTTCGAGATTTATCTTACATCAGCACAGCTTTGCTTCCATGAACAATATTTTGTAAATCACTCACTTGAAAACCCATGTGTTGATTAGGGTTAGATGTTTTTAATTTTGACATTTTGTGAGAGAGACATGAAGACATTAAGTTTATCTGATTATCTATAATGTTGTATGGTTTTACCAATTCAAAATTTATCATTTATATCAATAACCTGCTAAGTTCATGTCTCTCTCACAATAGCTGAGTATAGTATTAAACAAATAGTCGGTATAGTATTAAACAATAGCTTCGCCCTGTCTACGAAGAAATTATTTATCTTTGTAACACTGGTTTGTGGATCCTCATTACGGTTATGGTAGGTGGATTTTTTTTTTAAAATTCGTTAAATCACGAATAATTCTCCAAGTTGTTTTTTGAACATTTGAAGATTCTATTAACTGATTATTTAAATTTTCTTTTTTTCGTTTTCTTAATAGATTTGTGAAGTTTCTTCGCAGATTATTGTAGAGTTTCTTGCAGTTTGGAGAAAATCTACATAGTACTTGGGCTACTCCCAAATCCTTTTCCATCCGTTTCAAATCAGGATTTGCAAAAACCCGTCGAACTGCCGGTCTGGTGTTAATAAGTTCTTTGGGGAAGGCCTCGTTGAAGTGTCTGTTGAAGATTTTTATGAAAAACGTCCATTGGTTATCTATTTCATGCCAATCGATTTCAAGGAGTTCGTCCCACACTACCTCATCCATTAGATACTTAAATTTGTGCATATTGTCACTGTTAAAAATCCTAGTAAGTTTATATTTAGATGGAATGTCTTCCTTCTCACAAATCGTGGTTAGTAACTGTGCAGAGTGGTCAGATAGATGGTAGTCTTGAGTTTCCGTGTTGTACATTACATTGAGGTTTGTTATAATAGTGTCAATACATGTGCCAGACGATGGATGACTTACTTCTTTTAAAGTCGGTACTGCATTAAAAGATTATAGCAGAGACAGGAACTGTTGACTAGAATTTGTTAGATTTAAAATATTTATATTAAAATCCCCTGATAATATGTATTGCTTAGTATTCTTTGAGAGCAATAGTAGAAGTTGATGCAGCTTGTCCATAAAATATTTAATATTTGATTGCGGAGCTCTATATAATCCAACGATTATTAGTTCCTTCTTGTCTATCACAACTTCTATAGCTGTACACTCAAACACATGCTCCTCAGCCATTTTATTGATGTCTTCCCTAATTGTGAATGTTGTATCATTTTTACACTAGATAGCAGATCCTCCGTATAATCCTTCTGCTCTGCAGAAATATGAGGACAGATTGAAGTTTTTTATTTTTAGTATGTCCAGTTGTTCTGGGCTCTTCCAGTGTTCCGTGATGATCAACAGTCTGCAATTATTGATATTTTCAAGCATATATTCTATTTTATCAATAGAATTTCCTAGAGACTGCATATTTTGATTTATTAACGTAAATTGATTTCTGGCTGCTGAGTTCTTCATTAATAGATTTCTTTTTTATACTGATTTTAGATGTGGGTATTGACATTCCGGGGCGTCTCTAGCCTTAATAAAAAAGGATTTATACATGTGTTTCTAGGCCAAGTCTCTGGTTTCATAATGTCATCGAGACATTCAAATGGAGCTGTTGCCTTAAATGAAGAGTATTCATCAGGGTGTTTCGACGTCAGCTTTTTACACGTGACATTAAATTTTTTGTTAATTAGATATTCTGTCAGGTCCTTTGTAGACAAATCTGGCTGCAACCGGAAAACGTGCAGATGCTAATATCTGGCAGCAGCCTTTATTTGTGTGGTATCATCGTTAGTTCCCTGTATTATATTTGATGTTCGATATCTCCTCTTCTTGTAACGTTGTGTTTTCCACTTCTTCTTGTTTTCATTTGTTTTTGTCTGTTCTATAATTTCTTTGCTATTGATATTGTTTTTTTCGCATGTGCGCCCATCCTTGACAGAGTTTGCTTTTTTTTGAGCTTTGACGTCGCCAATGCCTTCAACGCGGTACAACGGTGGTTCGTTCTCGAGGCCCCTGGAAGGGTGTAAACTACCGGAGACAGAAACATTACCTGTACGACAGAACCAGAATCAACTACCGCGAGGGGGAGGTCTGGCGTGAGCGGGGGTTGTCTGCCGGGGTTCCGCAGGGATCGGTTTTAGGATCTGTTGGCGCCAATTTTATTAAATTGTATTTTTAATTTAACATTTGAATCGATTTCGGCCGAAATCGCGCGATTATTGGTCTGAAATTTCCGACCTGGGCCGAAATCGCGCGATTTATCAATTTACTACGCGAATTTATATTATTCGGGTAGTATGCTTCGAGTGTGAGAAGCGAGCGGAACGGAGTCGAGGCGCGAAGCCAAGTTGGACCGACACGTGCACGCAATTAAGAGCGCAAGTTAACCAGGGGTGTAATCACGAGCCCACAGGGCTGAAGCGGCATCCAACGTCTGGAAGACACCAATTTTAAGGGATCCCTCTACCCATTATCCCCATTTCCTCTCTTAAGAAAGGCGCCGGAAGGACGATCCACACGTGGCGGAGACGCGAGCGGCCCTAACAGCCCTGTTTCAAACTGGAAAATTTGATTTTCGTGAGACACGGTCCAAACAGGATCATTCTTGTGGAATGTCGCCTCTCACGCCTTCTGCAGACGCTGAGACAGCTACTGCCCACAGGGGTGCCCACCGATCAACAGAAGGGAAAAGGTGTAGCGACCTGGGCCGAAATGGCGCGATTTATCAATTTACTACGCGAATTTATATTATTCGGGTAGTATGCTTCGAGTGTGAGAAGCGAGCAGAGCGAGTTAACGAGGGGTGTAATCACGAGCCCACAGGGCTGAAGCGGCATCCAACGTCTGGAAGACACCAATTTTAAGGGATCCCTCCAGCCATTATCCCCATTTCCTCCCTTAAGAAAGGCGCCGGGAGGACGATCCACACGTGGCGGAGACGCGAGCGGCCCTAACAGCCCTGTTTCAAACTGGAAAATTTGTTTTTCGTGAGACACGGTCCAAACAGGATCATTCTTGTATAATGTCGCCTATGACGGCCTTCTGCGGACGCTGAGATGGCTACTGCCCACAGGGGTGGGTATTGTGGCGTACGCAGATGACCTAGCACTTGTCTTCACCAACAAATTCTGGGATATGCGGCGTCTCGGGGTCACGTGCGCGGGGGAACTCGTTCAGGAGTGGATGGAGACGGCGGGCCTTCAGCTCGCCGCCTCTAAAACAGGCGGCCCTGCTCTCCAACAGAAGGTCAGGTAGATGCATTCTGGAGATTGAAATCTTAGGAGAGAGGATATCGGTCGATCCGGTACCTCGGTGTGATCCTCCAGGCCGGTCAGTGGGGATTACACGTGTGCCACGCCGCCGGAAACGCGGCACGCGTCAAATCAGGTGGCGCGTCTCATGCCGAGGGCCTGGGGAGGGTAGGAGAGGCTAATGGCCAGTGTGTCCACTAGCAGACTGCTATACACGGCACCGGTGTGGGCAACGGCGGTAAGGGGTAACGCCCGTAACAGGGAGCGTTTGCGACGGGCACTGCGCCCACTGGCCATTAGGGTCGTCCGGGCTTACCGCGCTGTCAGCAGTGACGCCGTAGAGGTCATATCGCGGATTACACCCGTGGACCTTCTTGTTATGGAGTGCGCGTCGGTGAGGGACGCAAGAAAATCTGGTGGGAACCGCGGGGAGGCAAGGAGAGCCTGTTGGCAGGAGAGGTGGCCTGTTGGCAGGAGAGGGGACTCGTCGCCTCATCCCTGATTTAATTCGGTGGATGGGGCGACGGCTGGACGAGGTAGGATCATACTTCCTCACCCAGGGTCCACAAAAGGGACACGGGTCCTTCGGAGCGTATCCCCATAGGATTGGGAAAGCCCCAGACGACAGGTGCACATCCTGTGGGGAGGGCGTGCGCGACGACGCGGAGCACAGATCTCGTGGCGGGTCCGCGTTGGGAGCTCCCTCTCCTAACAAAACCTGGCGTCGGCCCTGAATGGGGAAATCACGGTCGAAGCCGTGGCGGCTGACAAGGTGGGGTTTTTAAAAATGGGGCTGGCAAGGTGGGTACCGAACCCCCCCGTTCGGTCGGTCTTAAGCCGATTCGCGACTTCAGTCATGCGGGCTAAGGAGTTGCCTGGGTCGGAACAAGGGTGGTAGGGTTTTACTTTTTTTTTTATTCTAAATGCTTTTGCATAGCATCTTGTATTTTTATGTAAATCCTGTTGTACTATTGAATAAAGCTCATCTTGTGCCCGTTGCTGGAAGACTCGAAGGGTGGGCATAGGCAGTAATGCCATCGTCCCTCTGTCCTTCCGTTTCAGTGGAGCCACTTGAAAAAAAAGTCCTGTCCGTCCAGTCTTGTCTGTCTAATCTTCTCAGTCTTTTCAACCAGGGCGGCACTAACCGTCCGGGCTGCCCACCCTTAAATCATTATCAACGCATGTTTTAGGTTTTGAGATTCCAGCTGAGATCAGAGCGGAGTATAAGATGCCGGACAAAGAATATTTATCGCCGATAGCCAAGCGGAGGATGCCCATCAGCAAGTTCGAAGCCATCCCCGACGATCTTGAACCGGAGGAGATTTTGGCGAGGGCGCAGAAGGCAGCCCGCGATGCCAAGAACAAGTTGATGTCACGTCGGACCGGCGGACCTAGCATGGGTTTCCTCCGACAGCGGAAGGACGGCACAACACATTTGAATATCCTAGTGAGCAGCTATCAACCTCAATGGTATTAAGAAGCTTGATAATAACTTCTTTGTTTTAGGTTGGTGGTGATGGTGTGATTCCAGGTACCAAGAAGCGTCCGGTTTTATTGGGACAGTTGACTGGGAAGCTAACCGAAGGCACTGGGCAACTCCAAGGTTTCCGAGAGGACCGCAGAAACGTCGCTAAACCAGTCAAGCCTCTATATTACGGGGCGTTTGGGTCTTATGCCCCAAGCTATGATTCCGCCTTTGCCAACTTGAGCAAAGAAGAAAGCGACTTGGTCTACCAAACGTACGGCTCCGACTCCGCCGTTCAATACGCCGAGAGCATCCTCGACTTCGCCAGAGATTGCGATTACACAGTTTATATGGTCGATAGCCTTTTGGATCTTATGACTGGTGGAGAGCATAGCAAAACGAAGAGAGTATGTGGAAGCATTTATGAAGCTTTGCGTGTTTTTAACGCATTAATGTTTTAAGGTTTTGGATGATCGTAGACAGTTGCGTGAAGAAGAAGAAGCTGTGAAAACCGTAATGGAAACTAAACCTTCCGACGCAGTCAAAGTGGATTTAGAAGAACTACGTTCGTTATCTAGTTTAGGTATAGATATGAACTTTTTGGAGGGTATGTCCACCCAGGTGAAAACCTCTGCGGAACAGGCCGAGCTCCAAGAGAAACTCAACAACATGTCTTCTTTGCTTGATAAGCTGCACAAGATCCAATACCAGCGTTTGTCGCAAACCGTTCCCGCCCACCTCTCCACCATCCAAGGCCCCAGCGAGGAAGAGGTCGCGCTCGCGGATACCATCACCGAGAACCTCACAGACATCGCCAAGCGGTTGAACCCCAGCGACATCGTTCCCGTCGCCGGCGTGAGAAAGGCTCTAGGCGTCGTGGGCCCTGAGCCCGAGCCACCCATCGCTCCTGCGCACGAAGTCGATTTAGAAAGCGAGTTGCGGCAGTTCTTGGAGAGCGAGAATAATCTCGTGAATTCGCCACTGCGCACTGACGATAAAACCATCGAGGAGATTCTGATGGAGTGAAACGAATGTGATGTTTATGAAGGTACTTTTAAGTTTACGATTTGAATAAAAAATATTTTAGGATTTAGATAATTATATATTTGTTGTACCTAGATTCTATTTCGTTCCAAATCCTGTTTAGATTTTCCTTTAGGGACAAAACCTAGGCTAATAAATAAATTAGTAAGCTGAGTTCCAAATCCTGTTTAGATTATCCTTTGGGGACATTTCAAGAGACCTGGGCTAATAAATAAATTAGTAAGCTAGGCTATCATGGGCGTAGCCAGGGTTTAGTTTCGGGGGGGGGGTTAGAAATTTTATCGCGGGGGGTTTGCAGAAATGCACCCCAAAAGAGTTCAGAATTTAACCCCAAAACCCAGTCTGGCTACGCCCATGAAGGCTATATAGCAAATTTAATTTTAAAACCTCTTTTGAATTTGGCGCCATTTTGCGGCTCCGCCCTTTTTTCCTTTTTTTTTAGAAAAGGTTAAATCTTTTGAATTTGGCGCCATTGGCAGACTCCGCCTATTTTTAGTAAAATATGCGATTATTATTGTATGCTGTCAGTCAATGTCACTTTATCGTTGTCATAACCTCTCTAACGTCATCTCGCCAATTTAGACAGCCGAGAAATGGCCAAAGACGAGACCGAAGATAAACTGCCCGACAAAGACGCGGCCAAAGAATTCTACGCCAAATACGAACCCAAAGAAATACTAGGAAGGTAGAGAAAACCGTTGTGAATCTGTTTGTTATCTAACCTTTAAACTTTGCCTATTTTTATCTCTAGTTGTAACCACCACTAAGAAGACCATACAGAGCATCTGTTAAAATCCTGTTTATATAAACCTTGTCTATCTAAACCTTATCTGTCAAAATCCTGTTTATATAAGTCTTGTCTATCTAAACTTTGTCTGTCTAGATCTTAGCTGTCAAAATCCTGTTTATATAAACATCTGTCTAAACCTTATCTGTCAAAATTCTGTTTATATAAACCTTATCTGTCAAAATCCTGTTTATATACACCTTATCTGTCAAAATCCTGTTTATATAAACCTTATCTGTCAAAATCCTGTGTATATAAACCTTATCTGTCAAAATCCTGTTTATATAAACCTCTATACAAACCTTGTTTGTCTAGACCTTATCTGTCAAAATCTTGTTTATATAAACCTTATCTGTCAAAATCCTGTTTATATAAACCTTATCTGTCAAAATCCTGTGTATATAAACCTTATCTGTCAAAATCCTGTTTATATAAACCTCTATACAAACCTTGTTTGTCTAGACCTTATCTGTCAAAATCCTGTTTATATAAACCTTATCTGTCAAAATCCTGTTTATATAAACCTTATCTGTCAAAATCCTGTGTATATAAACCTTATCTGTCAAAATCCTGTTTATATAAACCTTGTATGTCTAAACCTTCTTTGTCTAGACATCTGTCAAAATCCTGTTTATATAAACCTTGTCTGCCTAGACAGATTTTGATCTGTCAAAATCCTGTTTATATAAACCTTGTCTGTCTAAACCTTAGCTGTCAAAATGCTGTTTATATAAACCTTGTCTATCTAAACCTTGTCTGTTTATATAAACCTTGTCTGTCTAAACCTTATCTGTCAAAATCGTGTTTATATAAACCTTGTCAGTCTAAACCTTGTCTGTATAGACCTTATCTGCCAAAATCCTGTTTATATCAACCTTGTCTGTCTAAACCTTATATGTCAAAATCCTGTTTATATAAACCTTGTCAGCCTAAACCTTGTCTCTCTAGACCTTATTGGCCAAAACCCTGTTTATATAAACCTTGTCTGTTTAAACCTTGTTTGTCTAGACCTTATCTGTCAAAATCCTGTTTATATAAACCTTGTCTATCTAAACCTTATCTGTCTAGACCTTATCTGTCAAAATCCTATTTATATAAACCTTATCTGTCAAAATCCTGTTTATATATACCTTGTCTATCTAAACCTTGTCTGTCTAGACCTTATCTGTCAAAATCCTGTTTATATAAACCTTGTCTATCTAAACCTTGTCTGTTTATATAAACCTTGTCTGTCTAAACCTTATCTGTCAAAATCGTGTTTATATAAACCTTGTCAGTCTAAACCTTGTCTGTATAGACCTTATCTGCCAAAATCCTGTTTATATAAACCTTGTCTGTCTAAACCTTATATGTCAAAATCCTGTTTATATAAACCTTGTCAGCCTAAACCTTGTCTGTCTAGACCTTATTGGCCAAAACCCTGTTTATATAAACCTTGTCTGTTTAAACCTTGTTTGTCTAGACCTTATCTGTCAAAATCCTGTTTATATAAACCTTGTTTATCTAAACCTTATCTGTCTAGACCTTATCTGTCAAAATCCTATTTATATAAACCTTATCTGTCAAAATCCTGTTTATATATACCTTGTCTATCTAAACCTTGTCTGTCTAGACCTTATCTGTCAAAATCCTGTTTATATAAACCTTGTGTGTCTAAACCTTGTCTCTTAGTCTAGACATTATCTGTCAAATCCTGTTTATATACACCTTGTCTGTCTAAACCTTATCTGTCAAAATCCTGTTTATATAAACCTTGCCTGTCTAAACCTTATCTGTCAAAACCCTGTTTATATAAACCTTGTCTGTCTAAACCTTATTTGTCAAGATCCTGTTTATATAAACCTTGTCTATCTAAACCTTGTCTGTTGTCTGTTTATATAAACCTTGTCTGTCTAAACCATATCTGTCAAAATCCTGTTTATATAAACCTTGTCTGCCTAAACCTTGTTTGTCTAGACCTTATCTGCCAAAATCCTGTTTAAATACACCTTGTCTGTCTAAACCTTGTTTGTCTGGACTTTATCTGTCCAAATCCTGTTTATATAAACCTTGTCTGTCTAAACCTTAGCTGTCAAAATCCTGTTTATATAAACCTTGTCTGTCTAGACCTTATTTGTCAAAATCCTGTTTATATAAACCTTGTCTGCATAGACCTTATCTGTCAAAATCCTGTTTGTATAAACCTTGTCTGTCTAAACCTTATCTGTCAAAATTATGTTTATATAAACCTTGTCTATCTAAACCTTGTCTGTTTATATAAACCTTGTCTGTCTAAACCTTATCCATCAAAATCCTATTCATATAAACCTTATCTGTCAAAATCCTGTTTAAACCTAACCTAACCTTGTCTATCTATACCTTGTCTGTCTAGAGCTTATCTGCCAAAATCTTGTTTGTATAAACCTTGTCTGTTAGTCTAGACATTATCTGTCAAATCCTGTTTATATAAACCTTGTCTGTCTAAACCTTATCTGTCAAAATCCTGTTTATATAAACCTTGTCTATCTAAACCTTGTCTGTCTAGACCTTATCTGTCAAAATCCTATTTATATAAACCTTATCTGTCAAAATCTTGTTTATATAAACCTTGTCTATCTAAACCTTTTCTGTCTAGACCTTATCTGCCAAAATCTTGTTTGTATAAACCTTGTGTGCCTAAACCCTGTCTGTTAGTCTAGACATTATCTGTCAAATTCTGTTTATATAAACCTTGTCTGTCTAAACCTTGTCTGTTAGTCTAGAAATTATCTGTCAAATCTTGTTTATATAAACCTTGTCTGTCTAAACCTTATCTGTCAAAATCCTGTTTATATAAACCTTGTCTGTCTAAACCTTGTCTGTTAGTCTAGACATTATCTGTCAAATCCTGTTTATATAAACCTTGTCTGTCTAAACCTTATCTGTCAACATCCTGTTTATATAAACCTTGTCTATCTAAACCTTGTCTGTATAGACCTTATCTGTCAAAATCTTTTTTATATAAACCTTATCTGTCAAAATCCTGTTTATATATACCTTGTCTATTTAAACCTTGTCTGTCTAGACCTTATCTGCCAAAATCCTGTTTATATAAACCTTGTGTCTAAACGTTGTCTGTTACTCTAGACATTATCTGTCAAATCCTGTTAATATAAACCTTGTCTGTCTAAACTTTATCTGTCAAAATCCTATTTATATAAACCTTGTCTGTTTAAACCTTGTCTGTTAGTCTAGACATTATCTGTCAAATCCTGTTTATATAAACCTTGTCTGTCTAAACCTTATCTGTCAAAACCCTGTTTATATAAACCTTGTCTGTCTAAACCTTAGCTGTCAAAATCCTGTTTATATAAACCTTGTCTGTCTAGACCTTATCTGTCAAAATCCTGTTTGTATAAACCTTGTCTGTCTAAACCTTATCTGTCAAAATCCTGTTTATATAAACCTTATCTATCTAAACCTTGTCTGTCTAGACCTTATCTGTCAAAATCCTATTTATATAAACCTTATCTGTCAAAATCTTGTTTATATAAACCTTGTCTATCTAAACCTTGTCTGTCTAGACCTTATCTGCCAAAATCTTGTTTGTATAAACCTTGTGTGCCTAAACCCTGTCTGTTAGTCTAGACATTATCTGTCAAATTCTGTTTATATAAACCTTGTCTGTCTAAACCTTGTCTGTTAGTCTAGAAATTATCTGTCAAATCTTGTTTATATAAACCTTGTCTGTCTAAACCTTATCTGTCAAAATCCTGTTTATATAAACCTTGTCTGTCTAAACCTTGTCTGTTAGTCTAGACATTATCTGTCAAATCCTGTTTATATAAACCTTGTCTGTCTAAACCTTATCCGTCAACATCCTGTTTATATAAACCTTGTCTATCTAAACCTTGTCTGTATAGACCTTATCTGTCAAAATCTTTTTTATATAAACCTTATCTGTCAAAATCCTGTTTATATATACCTTGTCTATTTAAACCTTGTCTGTCTAGACCTTATCTGCCAAAATCCTGTTTATATAAACCTTGTGTCTAAACGTCGTCTGTTACTCTAGACATTATCTGTCAAATCCTGTTTATATAAACCTTGTCTGTCTAAACTTTATCTGTCAAAATCCTATTTATATAAACCTTGTCTGTTTAAACCTTGTCTGTTAGTCTAGACATTATCTGTCAAATCCTGTTTATATAAACCTTGTCTGTCTAAACTTTATCTGTCAAAATCCTGTTTATATAAACCTTGTCTATCTAAACTTTGTCTCTCTAGACCTTATCTGTCAAAATCCTGTTTATATAAACCTTGGCTGTCTAAAACTTGTCTGTTAGTCTAGAAATTATCTGTCAAATCTTGTTTATATAAACCTTGTCTGTCTAAACCTTATCTGTCAAAATGCTGTTTACATAAACCTTGTCTGTCTATACCTTGTGTAGCCAGACCTTATCTGTCAAAATCCTGTTTATATAAACCTTGTCTGTCTAAACTTTATCTGTCAAAATCCTATTTATATAAACCTTGTCTGTTTAAACCTTGTCTGTTAGTCTAGACATTATCTGTCAAATCCTGTTTATATAAACCTTGTCTGTCTAAACTTTATCTGTCAAAATCCTGTTTATATAAACCTTGTCTATCTAAACTTTGTCTCTCTAGACCTTATCTGTCAAAATCCTGTTTATATAAACCTTGGCTGTCTAAAACTTGTCTGTTAGTCTAGAAATTATCTGTCAAATCTTGTTTATATAAACCTTGTCTGTCTAAACCTTATCTGTCAAAATGCTGTTTACATAAACCTTGTCTGTCTATACCTTGTGTAGCCAGACCTTATCTGTCAAAATCCTGTTTATATAAACCTTGTCTGTCTAAACTTTATCTGTCAAAATCCTGTTTATATAAACCTTGTCTGTCTAAACTTTATCTGTCAAAATCCTATTTATATAAACCTTGTCTGTTTAAACCTTGTCTGTTAGTCTAGACATTATCTGTCAAATCCTGTTTATATAAACCTTGTCTGTCTAAACTTTATCTGTCAAAATCCTGTTTATATAAACCTTGTCTGTCTAAACTTTATCTGTCAAAATCCTATTTATATAAACCTTGTCTGTTTAAACCTTGTCTGTTAGTCTAGACATTATCTGTCAAATCCTGTTTATATAAACCTTGTCTGTCTAAACTTTATCTGTCAAAATCCTGTTTATATAAACCTTGTCTATCTAAACTTTGTCTCTCTAGACCTTATCTGTCAAAATCCTGTTTATATAAACCTTGGCTGTCTAAAACTTGTCTGTTAGTCTAGAAATTATCTGTCAAATCTTGTTTATATAAACCTTGTCTGTCTAAACCTTATCTGTCAAAATGCTGTTTACATAAACCTTGTCTGTCTATACCTTGTGTAGCCAGACCTTATCTGTCAAAATCCTGTTTATATAAACCTTGTCTGTCTAAACTTTATCTGTCAAAATCCTATTTATATAAACCTTGTCTGTTTAAACCTTGTCTGTTAGTCTAGACATTATCTGTCAAATCCTGTTTATATAAACCTTGTCTGTCTAAACCTTATCTGTCAAAATCCTGTTTATATAAACCTTGTCTATCTAAACTTTGTCTCTCTAGACCTTATCTGTCAAAATCCTGTTTATATAAACCTTGGCTGTCTAAAACTTGTCTGTTAGTCTAGAAATTATCTGTCAAATCTTGTTTATATAAACCTTGTCTGTCTAAACCTTATCTGTCAAAATGCTGTTTACATAAACCTTGTCTGTCTATACCTTGTGTAGCCAGACCTTATCTGTCAAAATCCTGTTTATATAAACCTTGTCTGTCTAAACTTTATCTGTCAAAATCCTATTTATATAAACCTTGTCTGTTTAAACCTTGTCTGTTAGTCTAGACATTATCTGTCAAATCCTGTTTATATAAACCTTGTCTGTCTAAACTTTATCTGTCAAAATCCTGTTTATATAAACCTTGTCTATCTAAACTTTGTCTCTCTAGACCTTATCTGTCAAAATCCTGTTTATATAAACCTTGGCTGTCTAAAACTTGTCTGTTAGTCTAGAAATTATCTGCCAAATCTTATTTATATAAACCTTGTCTGTCTAAACCTTATCTGTCAAAATGCTGTTTACATAAACCTTGTCTGTCTATACCTTGTGTATCCAGACCTTATCTGTCAAAATCCTGTTTATATAAACATTGTCTGTCTAAACCTTGTTTGCCTAGACCTTATCTGTCAAAATCCTGTTTATATAAACTTTGTCTAAAACCTTATCTGTCAAAATCGTGTTAATATATACCTTGTCTGTCTAAACCTTGTCTGTCTAAACCTTGTCTGTTTAAACCTTATCTGTTTAAACCTTATATGTCAAAATTCTGTTTATATAAACCTTAGGTGTCTAAAACTTGCCTGTCAAAATCATGTTTATAAAAACCTTGTCGGTTTAAAAAAACCTTGTTTATAAAAACTTTGTCGGTTTAAAAAAACCTTGTTTATAAAAACCTTATTAATCTATACCTTGTTTCTATAATTCTTATCATCCGTTTTAGAGGCTTCAGTTCAACAGTGCGAAGATGCATAGACAAAGAGACAGGCAACGAGTACGCGGCCAAGATAATAGATCTGAGCAACGACTGCATCGAAGGCGGCCTGAGCGCCTTGGAGGCGACGCGGCAGGAGATCACAAACCTTCGCCACGTCGCCGGCCATCAGTACATAAGTAAGGTGCGCGGAACTTACCCACACTTAATTTGTGTCTAACCGTAACCGCGTTCACAGTCGACCTGCAGGACGTCTTCGAGTCCAGCACGTTCATCTTCCTCGTCTTCGAGCTCTGCAAGAACGGAGAACTCTTCGACTACCTCACCAACGTCGTCACCCTCTCCGAAAAGAAAACCAGATACATCATGAGACAAGTAAGTCAAAATTAATAATTCAAAGCATAAATCACAAAACTAAGCTAACTATGTCTTAAACTAAGTCTTAAACTCAGCTAACTAACTCTTAAACTAAGCTATACCCGTACCGGCGAGAGAATGCATCTGAGTTTAGTTCTGCGCATACCCCCACTTTATTTCGAGTGCGCGGTGTTTAGTTGTCTGTATTTGAAAAACTGACGCATATTCTTAACTCAAACCAATCTGCACGTACTTCGGCACGTCCTTTGCCTCTCATACCTCGGCGCGGTACAGCTGCATTCTCTCGCCGGTTCGAGTATAAGTAAGTAATGTCAGGTAGATAGTTCTAAGTCTGCATGGAACTAGTCAGAACTAGACTGATTTGAGGCTTTATTGCTACTGATTTGTGACTTCGTTTCAGATTCTGGAGGGAGTTCAGCACATACACTCGAAGAGCGTCGTCCATCGGGATCTGAAGCCCGAGAATATTCTCCTCGATGATAATCTGAACGTCAAGATAACCGACTTTGGTTTCGCCATGAAGTTAGCACCTGGCGAACAATTACACGGTAACTACTTCGCCCCACAGTTGCATCACATCTACTCCCAGGATGTGTCTAGTCTACATGCCATATTTAGTCCGAATGTTATATCTATCTATGTTCCATATCTAGCCCATGTGCCATATCTGGCTCATATGCCATATCTAGCCCATGTATCATATCTAGCCCAGGTGCCATATCTGGCCCATGTATCATATTTAGCCCATGTATCATATCTAGCCCGTGTATCATATCTAGCCCATGTATCATATCTAGCCCATGTATCTTATCTAGCTCAGGTGCCATATCTAGCCAATTTGCCATAACTGGCCAATCTGCCATATCTAGCCCATGTATCATATTTAGCCCAGGTGCCATATCTAGCCCATGTATCATATCTAGCTCAGGTACCATACCAACCCATGTATCATATCTAGCCCATGTATTATATCTAGCCCATGTATCATATCTAGCCCAGGTGCCATATCTGGCCCATGTATCATATTTAACCCATGTATCATATCTAGCCCATGTATCATATCTAGCCCATGTATCATATCTAGCCCATGTATCTTATCTAGCTCAGGTGCCATATCTAGCCAATTTGCCATAACTGGCCAATCTGCCATATCTAGCCCATGTATCATATTTAGCCCAGGTGCCATATCTAGCCCATGTATCATATCTAGCTCAGGTACCATACCAACCCATGTATCATATCTAGCCCATGTATTATATCTAGCCCATGTATCATATCTAGCCCAGGTGCCATATCTAGTCAATGTGCCATTTCTGGCCCATCTGCCATATTTAGCCCATGTATCATATCTAGCCCAGGTGCCATATCTAGCCCATGTATCATATCTAGCCCATATATTATATCTAGCCCATGTATCATATCTAGCCCATGTATCATATCTAGCCCATGTATTATATCTAGCATCATATATCTATGTATCATATCTATCCCATGTATCATATCTAGCCCATGTATCATATCTAGCCTATGTATTATATTTAGCCCATGTATCATATCTAGCCCAGGCTCCATATCTAGCCCATGTATCATATCTAGCCCAGGTGCCATACCAACCCATGTATCATATCTAGCCCCTGTATTATATCTAGCCCATGTATCTTATCTAGCTCAGGTGCCATATCTAGCCAATTTGCCATAACTGGCCAATCTGCCATATCTAGCCCATGTATCATATTTAGCCCAGGTGCCATATCTAGCCCATGTATCATATCTAGCTCAGGTACGATACCAACCCATGTATCATATCTAGACCATGTATTATATCTAGCCCATGTATCATATCTAGCCCAGGTGCCATATCTGGCCCATGTATCATATTTAACCCATGTATCATATCTAGCCCGTGTATCATATCTAGCCCATGTATCATATCTAGCCCATGTATTATATCTAGCCCATGTATCATATCTAGCCCAGGTGCCATATCTGGCCCATGTATCATATTTAACCCATGTATCATATCTAGCCCGTGTATCATATCTAGCCCATGTATCATATCTAGCCCATGTATCTTATCTAGCTCAGGTGCCATATCTAGCCAATTTGCCATAACTGGCCAATCTGCCATATCTAGCCCATGTATCATATTTAGCCCAGGTGCCATATCTAGCCCATGTATCATATCTAGCTCAGGTACCATACCAACCCATGTATCATATCTAGCCCATGTATTATATCTAGCCCATGTATCATATCTAGCCCAGGTGCCATATCTAGTCAATGTGCCATTTCTGGCCCATCTGCCATATTTAGCCCATGTATCATATCTAGCCCAGGTGCCATATCTAGCCCATGTATCATATCTAGCCCATATATTATATCTAGCCCATGTATCATATCTAGCCCATGTATCATATCTAGCCCATGTATTATATCTAGCATCATATATCTATGTATCATATCTATCCCATGTATCATATCTAGCCCAGGTGCCATATCTAGCCCATGTATCATATCTAGCCTATGTATTATATTTAGCCCATGTATCATATCTAGCCCAGGCTCCATATCTAGCCCATGTATCATATCTAGCCCAGGTGCCATACCAACCCATGTATCATATCTAGCCCCTGTATTATATCTAGCCCATGTATCATATCTAGCCCGGGTGCCATATCTAGCCAATGTGCCATTTCTGGTCCATCTGCCATATCTAGCCCATGTATCATATCTAGCCCAGGTGCCATATCTAGCCAATGTGCCATAACTGGCCCATCTGTCATATCTAGCCCATGCATCATATCTAGCCCGGCTGCCATATCTGGCCCATGTATCATATCTAGCCCATGTATCATATCTAGCCCATGTATCATATCTAGCCCAGGTGCCATATCTAGCCAATGTGCCATTTCTGGCCCATCTGCCATATCTAGCCCATGTATCATATCTAGCCCAGGTGCCATATCTAGCCAATGTGCCATAACTGGCCCATCTGTCATATCTAGCCCATGTATCATATCTACCCCGGGTGCCATATCTGGCCCATGTATTATATCTATCCCATGTATCATATCTAGCCCATGTATCATATATACCCCAGTTGCCATATCTAGCCCATGTATCATATCTAGCCTATGTATTATATTTAGCTCATGTATCATATCTAGCTCAGGCGCCATATCTAGCCCATGTATCATATCTAGCTCAGGTGCCATACCAACCCATGTATCATATCTAGCCCATGTATTATATCTAGCCCATGTATCTTATCTAGCCCAGGTGCCATATCTAGCCAATGTGCCATTTCTGGCCCATCTGCCATATTTAGCCCATGTATCATATCTAGCCCAGGTGCCATATCTAGATCATCTGCTATATCTAGCCCATGTATCATATCTAGCCCAGGTGCCATATCTAGCCCATGTATCATATCTAGCCCATGTATTATATCTAGCCCATGTATCATATCTAGCCCAGGTGCCATATCTAGCCAATGTGCCATTTCTGGCCCATCTGCCATATCTAGCCCATGTATCATATCTAGCCCAGGTGCCATATCTAGATCATCTGCTATATCTAGCCCATGTATCATATCTAGCCCAGGTGCCATATCTAGCCAATGTGCCATTTCTGGCCCATCTGCCATATCTAGCCCATGTATCATATCTAGCCCAGGTTCCATATCTAGCCAATGTGCCATTTCTGGCCCATCTGCCATATCTAGCCCATGTATCATATCTAGCCCAGGTGCCATATCTAGCCAATGTGCCATTTCTGGCCCATCTGCCATATCTAGCCCATGTATCATATCTAGCCCAGGTGCCATATCTAGCCCAAGTATTATATCTAGCCCATATATTATATCTAGCCCATGTATCATATCTAGCCCAGGTGCCATATCTAGCCCAGGTGCCATGTCTAGCCCATGTATCATATCTAGCCCATGTATCATATCTAACCCAGGTGCCATATCTAGCCAATGTGCCATATCTAGCCCATCTGCCATATCTAGCCCATATATCATATCTAGCCCAGGTGCCATATCTAGCCTATGTATCATATCTAGCCCAGGAATCATATCTAACCCAGGTGCCATATCTAGCCAATGTGGCACATCTAGCCCATCTGCCATATCTAGCTCATGTCTCATAACTAACCCAGGTGCCATATGTGGCCCATGTATCATATCTAGCCCATGTATCATATCTAGCCCATGTATCATATCTAGCCCAGGTGCTATATCTAGTCAATGTGCCATATCTGGCCCATCTGGCATATCTAGCCCATGTAGCATATCTAGCCCAGGCGCCATATCTAGCTCATGTATCATATCTAGTCTATGTATTATATCTAGCCTATGTATCATATCTAGCCCAGGTGCCATATCTAGCCTATGTGCCATATCTGGCCCATGTGCCATATCTAGCCCATGTGAAAGACAAATTGTAGCCTAAGTTATTGAGTATCTTTGTTGTTAGGTCTTTGTGGAACGCCGGGTTATTTTGCGCCAGAGACGTTGAAGTGCAACATGATAGACGGGGCGCCGGGTTACTCGTTCGAAGTGGACACGTAAGTTTGCACTCAGGCGAGAAGAAGTTCGCGTAACATTCAGACTGTTGCAGATG
Organism: Phosphuga atrata; assembly: GCA_944588485.1. Classification (NCBI taxonomy): domain Eukaryota; kingdom Metazoa; phylum Arthropoda; class Insecta; order Coleoptera; family Silphidae; genus Phosphuga; species Phosphuga atrata. Next base: position 3,454,506 of record OX155904.1, read on the forward strand.
GGCGTGCGGCGTCATCATGTACACGCTGTAAGTAACCGCATGCACGTAGTTATCCGCGTTGAAGTGGTTGTTGTTGTTAGGTTGGTGGGTTGCCCGCCGTTCTGGCACAGGAAGCAGATGATCATGCTGCGCAACATAATGGAGGGTAAGTACTCGTTCTCGTCGCCGGAGTGGGCGGACGTGTCGGAGCCGCCGAAGGACCTCATCCGGAGGCTGATGGTCGTCGACCCGGCCAAGCGGATCACCATCCAGGAGGCCCTCGACCACGCCTTCTTCCAGACAGTGGTGAGTCCTCCACGCAATATGTTTTCCTTTTCTTCTCCCTTCCGATTCGTTTTAACGTTTTTTTTTTCTTTGCACCTTTCTTCTTCCGTGTGTTTTGCAGCCCCTGTGGGATCAAGACATTGCACCGCTAAAGCGCTCTTTGCGGCGCGACAGTAGGAAGTTCAGCAGAATTTCACAATTGGCACTGGTAATAAGACCTACTCGTTCTTGGTGTCTAAACTGTCTAAAACTGGGGTCTAATCTCTTGGTGTCTAATTATAATCATATTGGCGCATTCATCCTTCAGACAAATACTTTGCATGTTTTTTCTTTTGCTTTTTATTTGTTGCCTAAGCTTTTTGTCTATAAACAATAGACCTTTTCCTAGTTGAAATTTTTTTGTGTGCATACGTCAATTTTCGCCATGTTTTTCGGGCACTTTTTAACCAAATAACAAAATGTGCCCGAAACTTTCATTTTTCCGCATTTTAAACATGACGGACGCGCATGCGCTTAACTAACCGTAAAAGGTCTATTATTATATAATTATCATATAAAGGGTCTATTATTTAAAGGTCTATTATATAGTTTTTAGACAAATTACGTGTAGACATTTAGTCTAATGTAATTGTAAGTGAAATGGTGTGGATATGTGTTTCTGTTGTAGAAATTACAACAAAGGCAATTCAATGCGAGACAAAACTTCCAGAGGGCGATTCTTGTAGTTCGGTGTATGGTGAGACTAACGAGGATTAGATTTACGCCGGAGCCGTTGAGTGTGGATGTGGCTCGCGTTGATCCTTACCGGATTAAGCTGCTCCGGAAGGTGAGAGGAGTTGGTGGGCACAGTTTGGATTATAGATTTGTTTTTTGTAGGTGATTGATGGATGCGCGTTTCGAGTGTACGGGCATTGGGTGAAGAAGGGCGAGGGGCAGAACCGCGCGGCGCTGTTCGAGAACCAGCCGAAGACCGAGCTCAAACATATATACGTCTCCAATTTGAGCCGATAACCCAGTTTAGTTCGTTTTGACGAACAGATTTCGTTCGTTTGGAGCAAAGGCGAGGAATCAAAGATTTAGTTGAATTATTTCTTAGGGCGCACCAGAGTTTATTGTATTATTTTCGCGATTATGTTGTTTGCAAAAGAAAAAACATTTTATTGACGCAATTATATATTTTGGATGTAATTGCTTTATGGTTGGTGATATTTTGTTGCCTCAGCCTGTCGTTACTCCTAGGGCTCTTCTTTTACCTGCTCTTCTTCGTCTATTTTTACCTGCAATCTTCCTGATACCATCCATCCACCAAAATTGCGCCCTTCCTACACCTCATTCCGTTGTTCTGAGCCTCCACTGGACGCTGCTTGCAGTCAATTTTTACCCGAAATCTTCCTGATACCATCCATCCACCAATATTGCGCCCTTCCTACACCTCGTCCCGTTGTTTTGGGCCTCCACTGGATGATCTTGAACCATTTCTTGCGTCGACACATCTCCATTTCTAAGAGTCAATTCTCTGCACGATATCCGTCACTTTAGTCCGTTTCCTGATATCCTCGTTCCCGGCTTATCCCTAGCATTGCACGTTCCAACGCTCTTTGGCACGTCCTAAAACGGTTTGCGCTGTTCTTTGTTAGCGCTACATTTTCCATTCCATAGGTTGCCATCCCTAGGGGTCTTCCCTACTCTCCCACTCAGTACTCGCAATCTTCCTGATACCATCCATCCACCATAATTGCGCCCTTACTACACCTCGAACTTCCATCTAGTACCATTTTGAACTTCCATCTAGTATCGTAATAAACAAACTCCTTGCTGGTGAAACAGATTTTTGGATTATTGCCGTTTCGATGCCATAAGTTGGCATCCCTAGGGCTCTTCCTTACTCTCCCACCCGGTTGGGTTTTGTGCTGCTTGCAGTCTGTTTTTACCCGCAATCTTCCTGATACCATCCATCCACCATAATTGAGCCCTTCCTACACCTCGTTTCGTTGTTCTGGGCCCACACTGGACGATCTTGGGCCACTTCTTGCCTCGACACATCTCCATTTCTAAGAGTCAATTCTCCGCACGATATCCGTCACTGTAGTCCGCTTCCTGATGTCCTCGTTCCAGGCTTATCCCTAGCATTGCTCGTTCCATCACTCTTTGGAACGTCCTCAAACGGTTTGCGCTGTTCTTTGTTAGCGCTACATTTTCCATTCCATAGGTTGCCATCCCTAGGGGTCTTCCCTACTCTCCCACTCAGTACTCGCAATCTTCCTGATACCATCCATCCACCATAATTGCGCCCTTACTACACCTCGAACTTCCATCTAGTACCATTTTGAACTTCCATCTAGTATCGTAATAAACAAACTCCTTGCTGGTGAAACAGATTTTTGGATTAATGTCACCAATTCCAAGAAACTGAGAGTGATGCAGAGGGCTATGGAGAGAACCATGCTCGGCATAACGCTAAGAGATAAAATCGCTAACGGAGAAGTCAGAAAACGAACAGAAGTAAAAGCAAGGGCAAGGACAATGGTAAAAACAAACCCAGGATGTGAAGGGGGGGAGGGGGTGGTGGTCTGGTCAGCTCATATTTGTTTCGAGGATTATGAAATGAATTATGCATTATGAAGTGAAGTATCCATCTGTCGTACAATTCAGAACTGCTTCGCCGTGCTCTTTCCATCCGAAGACGGGGGCAGCTGACCCCCCCCCCCCCCCTTCCCTCGCTGGGTATGCCCTTGGGTAAAAGACCTAATACAAAGAATCGCAGAAATAAAGTAGTAATGGGCAGGACATGTCGCAAGACGAGCAGATGAACGCTGGACAGCCAAAATTGCGCGACCCAGGCAAACAACAAGGGGTAGGGGAAGACCCCGAATAATAATGTTATAGATATTTCTGTGCGGTGAGGTGGGTTCTAGGGGGGGCAGCTGCCCCTCACTGGGTACGCCCTTGGGTAAAAAACCTAATACAAAGAATCGCAAAACTAAAGTGGTAATGGGCTGGACATGTCGCAAGACGAACAGATGAACGTTGGACAGCTAAAATTGCGCAATGGCGACCCAGTCAAACAACAGGGGGTAGGGGAAGACCCCGAATAATAATTTTATAGATATTTCTGTGCGGTGAGATGGGTTCTAGGGGGGGGGGGGGCAGCTGACTGGGGGAATGCATTGTTAAAATCGCCGGCAAAAGACTGGCACCAAGAAGCGCAGGACAGAGACAAATGGAAGAGTATAGGAAAGGTCTATGTGCAGGAGTGGACGAACACGGGCTGGATGAGAGAGTCACCAATTCCAAGGTTACGGAGAAAGAAAAATCATACAGAAGTTTTTTCTTTTTTAATTCTTAGTTGCGCGCTAAGCGGGGATTTTGCCGCATTTTTAAAAAACGTTTAAATAACTTGCCAACCGTTCACCATAGTCACATCGCGTTTAAGTTTCTAGACGCAAAAATAAAATCCAAGAAAATTTGTGAAAAAGAGAAAAAAATGATCAGAAATCGATCACGACCGTAAAACTATCTTGAACGCCGACCTCCGTGGCACACCGTGCTCAGCCAGTAATGTCCCTCCAGATAACTCAACATCGTCGTCAAATGTTAGGTGGTTGAGGTGTGTGCCGTTGATGTTAATACCTTTCCCCACCCCAGACTCAGTGAAGGCACACCGTGCTCAGCCAGTAATGTCCCTCCAGATAACTCGGAATTGACGCGCAGGGTATGCTGCGTCCGGCGTGTGGGCCTTGCCGACCCTACTTCAGCAATAGTCGTTGCACCTGGTTGCTTGGCTCGCGTGGTCTTTGGGAATATCTAAGACTAGCTGAGTTGTTTTGGAGCGCTAGGCAATATCATAGCTGGGAGGTCCAATTCTTCTTGAAGTGTCGTACTCCCTCCGAGAGCGTAGGCAACCTCTAGCGCATACTTGTGGAACGTATCATCCACAAATATACGGGACCTACAGTTTATCGTCGGTTCCGAACGGCACTAGTTGAGAGGTTTTACTTTCCAAAATTCCTCGTGGAAGCTTTTGTCGTCACGAGGTGGTCACAGCATAGTTCCGTGAAAAATCTCCACGGCTTGGCCGGAGATTGAATCCGGGATCTCATGCATGGCTACCGGATGCGTTAGGCCTAGAAGAAGATGACACATGCAGATTCTGTGGCTCAGCAGAGGAAACCTCTATACATCTGCTCAAAGACTCAGCAAGAGACAAATGTATGAGTTGCAGTGCTTAAATCCCACCCTAATCCTGATATTCCTAAAGGAATCAGGACTAGAGGAGGCGCGCTCTAAATGGGTAGGTATACCAACGATTAGAGGAAGAGGGTCGGGACAATAGATCTATGAAGGTCGCAGTACAAGTTGCCACCAAATCTACAACTTCTCCACACTTTAGTGCCTCGTAAGTCATTGCAAGTTAGCCAAGACAAGGCGAGGAAGCACAACCTCTCCACACTCTCGTGCCTCGTAAGCCATAGCAAGTTAAGCAAGGCGAGGAAGCACAAGTTGGTGGGAGTAACCTCTCCACATTCTAGTGCCTCGTAAGCCAAAGCACTGAAACCAAGCATGGTATACTGGCTATACACTATGCAGGCGCGTTTTTAAGCTATTCAGCGGCTCGGTGCAAGTTTTTTTGACGGGGCCCGCTCTCAGAAGTACATAGAAGAGCCATCACCAAGAGTTCTGTTGGACTAAATTTAAATTATTGAGAGTATCTCTTTCTATTGAAAGTAATGCAAAATCAGAAGTTCTAACTTAAGTCATTGTGCTCTTTAGGTTAGTGTTTTCAGTCTACGCAATACACTAAAAGATCTCTCAGCACTTGCTATACCTATGGGCAGCGTTACAAATAATCGAAAAACTAATTCAACATTGGGGAAAATATCATACATTTTCTGTTCAACTAAATATTCTAGAAGTAGGGAAAGATGTCATGTTCTGGCGCCTCCTCACTCCTCGACCCACCCCCAGTCGGTTTAAGAACAGAGTGGTCAGCTATAGAATTGATGGTTCACGGGATTGATGTAGATATAGCTTTGTTAGTAAATTGCGCAGCCGTTGTTCAAGAATCCGCACAACCCTTTACATGGAATCTTATGATTCTGAACTTATGAAGTTGTATATGAAATCGACGCTCACGCACGATTCCATACTTGTACGGGTTCAATGACTCATCAAAACGAGGTCAAACTCTTAACTCCGTCCACTTTCCATCCACTCCATCCACTTTCCATCCACTCCATCTAAATATGGAAAAAAAATTTACTTTGCGGTTTCGGACAACATTCTATTTTCGCAATTTTAACCCAAGTTTTTTGCAAGTTGAACATTATGCTTCTTATCGATTTACACTTTGTCGCCGAAACTTTTTAATCTTTTCAATTTCCCTGCACTATTTACCAGTCGAAACGAAAGCCAACGAATTTCTTTGCAGAATTCTTTCATTGAACATTTAATTCGTAACGTTTATCACCTACGATTTAGACTTAAAATCTACGATATGTGCAAGAGAGTCAGGTACTAATCAGGTACTACTGCTTAAATACTTTGTTTCAACTCCATACCTCAAGGTACTACTACTTAAATAGTCTGGTATTAGGCTTTAGATAGTCTGGTATTAGGCTTTAGTCAGGTATTACATTTTAGATAGTCTGGTATTAGGCTTTAGATAGTCTGGTACTAGTTCTAGTACCTACTATAAAATATTTTTGCCACATTAATTAAAATTTTCAAGGATTAGACAATACTAGGTAAGACTAAGACCAGACTAGGTAAGACTAGATAATCGAAGGCAAGATTAGAGAGGATTAAACAAGACTGGAGAGGATTAGGCAGAACTAGACAAAATTAGATAACACCAGACAAGATTGGACAGGACTAGACTAAACAGGCGTAGACAAGGTTGGACAAGCCTGGACTACACAAGACGCGACTAGACATGACTGAACTAGACAAGACTGGAATAAATAAGATAGGACTAGACAAGCCTATACAGACTTAGAGTAGATAAGACCAAACAGGACTAGCCCAGACAGACAGACAAAATTGAACTAGACCAAAAACTTAAACATTCTACAAATATTCAGTCTGTTTTTTTGCTTGCCAATTTAATTACGTTGTCATTTTAATTAGATAATTTAATTACCCTTCAACAGAAATTAAATTCGAAAGAAAATGACAACCAAAACTTCAATATCTTTAAACTGTCAAAATTGAGATGTTGATCATGTCAACATTGATTTTGATCTGCCAAATAACACATGCAATAATTTACTTAATAATTTGGTTTCACAAATAGAAAATTATCATTTAAATAAATAACCTCATTGAGCTAAGCTCATGCCTGACTGGCGAGGTTAACTTTTAATTGGACGTTTCTGGAGAAAGAGAAGCGCCAAATTAAAACCTAACCACGCCAGTCATGCACGAGGCGTTCAAGTAATACGACAGAAGCTCATGTCTGACTGGCGAGGTTAGGTTTTAATTTGACGTTTCTGGAGAAAGAGAAACGCCAAATTTAAACCTAACCTCGCCAGTCATGCACGAGGCGTTCAAGTAATACGACAGAAGCTCATGTCTGACTGGCGAGGTTAGGTTTTAATTTGACGTTTCTGGAGAAAGAGAAACGCCAAATTTAAACCTAACCTCGCCAGTCATGCAATATTTCTGTTGTATTACAAGTTATAATCCACAACAGCAAAGCTGCACAGTTGAGAGATAAATCGCGAAACGCGTCTGCACATGACTATTCACTTAAGTTAGAAAAATATGATCTTTAAAAACAAAGTGACCTATATAGTACTCGTTTAGTGCCACGGAAGTGGACTGGGGACTAGTAATAACAAGCAAATATCTGTTGCATAATTCAACATCCCGCGTGGTGTTAGTAAGGGAAGTAGTGGTTTCAACACGAGCTTTGTTTTGTAGTTTTAAAAAGGGATCAGGGAGGACCCACTTGAAGCATATGTTAATCGATACCGAGTGAAGCCAGGCGGAGGCCTTTTAGTGGGTATGCTGGGCACTAAGAACTTGAACAGAGAGCCCCATAGAATACAGAGATGTGCGTGCAATATTTCATTTTCCAACTCCCTCTGGAAAAAAATCTCGTAGTTTGGTCCTTTGGGGTTTTTGGCTTCCTTTGTTGTTTTTTCTGTGTTGTCTCGTTTGGTGTGTTGTTAGTGTCTCCGTTTCATTTGGGCAGGGTTGCTCTGCGGTGGCCTGTAAAGGAGACTTTAATTCTTCGTAGGTCATATTCTTGAACGTTGCATTCGTAATTGATTACGATTTTTCTGTAGCTCTTTGGGCTCCCTTCTATTTGGACACGTAGCCCCTGTCAATTTACGGCCCTGGATAAAATTATTGGAACAAAAAGGGGAGAAATCTTGTTAGACAAGTAGAAATATAGTTTGCATATTTCAGTTGATAATCTGTGAAGCGTGTGAAAAGGTCCAACTTGTTCCAGTTCCAGCTAACAAGATTAAATGGGACTGGGATGGGACAATGTGGCGCAAACAAGAAGATTAGAGAAAGAGCGCAAAACAAAGGAGAGGAAAAAAACGTGACCGATGATTCACGGCCGAGAGAAGGACGGCAGAACGGGAATTCCCCCGCGCAACCATCCCGCGCACCACAAGTACATTACAGGTGTATAGTGGGGAAGAAAAGTGTCGAGGAGAGCGAGAGCTTAAAAGGAATTTGGACGGGAATTAAGGGAATAGTTGTGGGATGAGTTCGGGAGTTGTCCGAGGAGGATTTCGATGTTGTTGAGGAGCGGACAGGGCGTGAGTCGGGTTACGTCAGGCGCGACAAGCGCAATTGCCATTGGTCGATACGGCGCCGTAACACGTGATAGTTGCCTCGGCGAGTCGAGACCGCGACCGGGTTCCGTGAAAAACGCACCTAAAACGCTCCTAACGTCACGTACAACAACAAAAAGAACCCACAACAAGGATTTATGGAGGAGAATCGGCGACGAGCGCACTTCATTCTAAGAACAATCTGAGCCACTCGGCACTCAATTAACAAGTAAGTGCAACAAAAGAAAAACGTAACTTTAAGTCTACTTAGTCTAAGTCCAATAAAAAACTTAGTTTTGGAATTAAAAACATTTTGAGTGATAAAAAACTTGCGTGTTAGGGTAAAAAAATCAAAACAAAGAAACATTTTTTTAAGGCAATTCCGTTATGTGAGCCACGTTCTCCCTTAAAATTTCGCTAACGCGACGTTGCCGCAGCACCGAAATCCCAAAACTCGCAAAGCGAATAAAACCCCAAATACACTATCCTACGCGTAAATCCCGCAAGATAACGGAATTAAACAGCGAGGTTTAACAAATTTTAACTTAGAAATCATTGTTATTTTGTGATTATTATCATGAATTGTTTGGTTTGGCAACGGTGTTTGTGTCGGTCAATGCAGCCAGGTGGCCGGGTACACGCGGTTTGTGCGCCGCGGGATTTTGGCTCTTATGCTCGGGGGCTTTGGGGGTATCGCGTGGGTCACGGAGCACGACGCGAGGCGATCGCGGACGAAGTAACACGTGTTTTCGGGGTACATGCACTGTGTGCCACGTGTAGTGGGGCGCGGCGTACGGTTTGCGATTTATTTGTTGTTGTTTGGGATGGTTCTGCGGGCGGCGGTCGTCGTCGCAACGTTCTAGGTAACTCTTGCAATCTACAGTTTGTGTCTTCATTGTAGCCCTAGACAATGTGATCGTGTAATCGGTGGAAGTGCGCAATAACACGCGTTTTTTTTGTGTGTTTGGAGTGGGCCGGGGAGAATCCCACTTTTTTTTTGACGCGTTGCCACCGTTCGTTCCAATTCCCGTTTAATTTCTCGGAAAACAGAAAAAAAATCGGGCAATTATCTAAATATGTACGAACAAAACTTTTTTTTTGTCTAAATTTAGACAAATTTTCTACAAATTTGTCGTTCTCAGACAAAGTGTGTCAAAGTCCCAAAGCCAATTAGATAAACGGTTTGATATTTTTGTCTAATTTTAGACAAACATTGATTTCTTATGACCTTGTGCCTTTCTAGACAAAGCGTCTATTGTCTCAAAGCCAACTAGATAAAGCCAACCGAACTAGATTTGATATATTTGGACTACTAAACAGACAAGACTAGACAGACACTACTAGACAGACAAGACTAGACACAAGAGTAGACAGATTAGACTAGACTGACACCACTAGACAAACAAGACTAGACAATCAAGATTAGATTAAAACTAGACAGACAAGACTTTTTTAAAAACGGTGGTTCAGGGGAAGCTTTCACTAAACCCCCTATTCCACCTTGGCTTTTAGTATGCGCCACCCTGGTATCGCATATTTTGCATTCATTCAGGGTGGGCAGCCCGGACGGTTTACTGAAAAACCGCCCTAGTTGTTGTCTTCCCGACCAGGATTCGAACCCGGGTCTCCCACATTGAAAGGCGGGTATGTTGTCAACTACACCACCGAGGTAGACAGACAGACAAGACTAAACAGACAAGACTAGAGAGACAAGACTAGACAGTCAATACTAGACAAACAAGACTAGTCAGACAAGACTAGACAGACAAGACTAGATAGACAAGAATCGACAGACAAGACTAGACAGACAAGACTAATAGACAAGACTAGCCAGCGAAGACTAGGCAGACAAGACAAAAGAGACTAGACTAGACCGACAAGTCTAGATAAACAAGACTAGTAAGGCAAGTGTAGACAGACAAGCCTAGACACACAAGGCTAGACAGACAAGACTAGACAGACAAGACTAGATAGACAAGACTAGATAGACAAGATTAGACAGACAAGACTAGACAGACAAGACTAGACAGACAAGACTAGACAGACAAGACTAGACAGACAAGACTAGACAGACAAGACTAGACAGACAAGACTAGACAGACAAGACTAGACAGACAAGACTAGACAGACAAGACTAGACAGACAAGACTAGACAGACAAGACTAGACAGACAAGACTAGACAGACTAGACTAGACAGACAAGACTAGATAGACAAGATTAGACAGACAAGACTAGACAGAAAAGACTAGACAGACAAGACTAGACAGACAAGACTAGACAGACAAGACTAGACAGACAAGACTAGACAGACAAGACTAGATAGACAAGATTAGACAGACAAGACTAGACAGACAAGACTAGACAGACAAGACTAGACAGACAAGACTAGACAGACAAGACTAGACAGACTAGACTAGACAGACAAGACTAGATAGACAAGATTAGACAGACAAGACTAGACAGAAAAGACTAGACAGACAAGACTAGACAGACAAGACTAGATAGACAAGATTAGACAGACAAGACTAGACAGACAAGACTAGACAGACAAGACTAGACAGACAAGACTAGACAGACAAGACTAGACAGACTAGACTAGACAGACAAGACTAGATAGACAAGATTAGACAGACAAGACTAGACAGAAAAGACTAGACAGACAAGACTAGACAGACAAGACTAGACAGACAAGACTAGACAGACAAGATTAGACAAACAAGACTAGACAGACAAGACTAGACAGACAAGACTAGATAGACAAGACTAGATAGACAAGATTAGACAGACAAGACTAGACAGACAAGACTAGACAGACAAGACTAGACAGACAAGACTAGATAGACAAGACTAGATAGACAAGATTAGACAGACAAGACTAGACAGACAAGACTAGACAGACAAGACTAGACAGACAAGACTAGATAGACAAGACTAGATAGACAAGATTAGACAGACAAGACTAGACAGACAAGACTAGACAGACAAGACTAGACAGACAAAACTAGACAGACAAGGCTCAGGGTAAGCTCTCACCAAATCCCCTATTCCACCTTGGCTTTTAGTATGCGCCACCCCGGTATCGCATATATTGCATTCATTCAGGGTGGGCAGCCCAGACGGTTAATGAAAACCGCCCTAGTTGTCGCCTCCCCGACCAGGATTCGAACCCGGGTCTCCCGCATTGAAAGGCGGGTTTGTTGTCAACTACACCACCGAGGAGGACAGACAGACAAGGCTAGACAGGCAAGACTAGACAGACAAGACTAGACAGACAAGACTAGACAGACAAGACTAGACAGACAAGATTAGACAGACAAGACTAGACAGATAAGACTTGACAGACAAGACTAGACAGACAAGATTAGACAGACAAGACTAGACAGACAAGACTAGGCAGACATGACTAGACAGATAAGACTAGACAGATAAGACTAGACACACAAGACTAGACAGACACGACAGACAAGACAGATGAGACAGACGAGACAGACAAGACAGACAAGACAGACAAGACAGACAAGACAGACAAGACAGACAAGACAGACAGGACAGACAAGACAGACAAGAGAGACAAGACAGACAAGACAGACAAGACAGACAAGACAGACAAGACAGACAAGACAGACAAGACAGACAAGACAGACAAGACAGACAAGACAGACAAGACAGACAAGACAGACAAGACAGACAAGACAGACAAGACAGACAAGACAGACCAAACAGACGAGACAGACAAGACTAGACAGACAAGATTAGACAGACAAGACTAGACAGATAAGACTTGACAGACAAGACTAGGCAGACATGATTTTTTTTTTTTAATTTTTTTTTTTATTTTTATTTTTTATGGGGGACGTAGCAAGCACATTCAGTTGACTTGACAAGTGCCCCCCCTGGAAACTCACGGGCATCTTGGAACCGCTTTTCGCATATCTTCAAGATGGCGTTGGCTTCGATCTTACTTGATGTCCTTACATCCCCCATCCACGGAAGGTGATTAGGGGTTCAGGTTGTTTTCAGCTTTTGTTGTCTATGTTGTTTTGTCCGTTCATCCTGTTCTTTCATGCTTAGTATGTCCCTTATCATCATTTCTGTTGCAGACCAGTCTTCTTCACTCCTAAGCATTGTTTCCGTGAGTGTGCTAGTTTCTAAAATTCTTTTTGTTTTTGAAGTGTATATGTCCCTCTCTAAAGACCACCTAGGGCATTCGAAGATTGTATGATACACGCTATCTGTCTTATCACAATAAACGCACTGGTTGTCTGCTTCGCGCCCAATACTGTGCAGGTAGTCTTTGAAGCACCCGTGGCCACTAAGTGCCTGCGTCAGGTAGTAGGTAACTTGTCCGTGCCTTCTCGTGACCCATGGATCCAATTTTGGAATCAGGAGTCTCGTCCACTCACCCCTCTCTGAGGCTTCCCAGTACTCTTGCCAACTTTCGAGCATTTGGATCCTTGCCTTTTTTCGCAGTTCATTTTTGTTTTCACAGCTCCTTTCTTTATAAAGCGTGTCTCTCTCTTCAACAAGAAGTTTTATAGGAGCTATTCCCGCAATAACAAGAATGGCGTCACCTGAGACGGTCCTATATGCGCTGGACACGCGTAGCGCCATTTTTCTTTGAATGGATTGCAGTTTTAGGCAGACATGACTAGACAGATAAGACTAGACACACAAGACTAGACAGACACGACAGACAAGACAGATGAGGCAGACGAGACAGACGAGACAGACAAGACAGACAAGACAGACAAGACAGACAAGACAGACAAGACAGACAAGACAGACAAGACAGACAAGACAGACAAGACAGACAAGACAGACAAGACAGACAAGACAGACAAGACAGACAAGACAGACAAGACAGACAAGACAGACAAGACAGACAAGACAGACAAGACAGACAAGACAGACGAGACAGACGAGACAGACAAGACAGACAAGACAGACAAGACAGACAAGACAGACAAGACAGACAAGACAGACAAGACAGACAAGACAGACCAAACAGACGAGACAGACAAGACTAGATAGACAAGACTAGACAAACAAGACTAGACATACAAGACTAGACAGACAAGACTAGACAGACAAGACTAGGCAGGCAAGACTAGACAGACAAGACTAGACAGACAAGATTAGACAGACAAGACTAGACAGATAAGACTTGACAGACAAGACTAGACAGACAAGATTAGACAGACAAGACTAGGCAGACATGACTAGACAGATAAGACTAGACAGACACGACAGACAAGACAGACAAGACAGATGAGACAGACGAGACAGACAAGACAGACAAGACAGACAAGACAGACAAGACAGACAAGACAGACAAGACAGATGAGGCAGACGAGACAGACGAGACAGACGAGACAGACAAGACAGACAAGACAGACAAGATAGACAAGACAGACAAGACAGACAAGACAGACAAGACAGACAAGACAGACAAGACAGACGAGACAGACAAGACAGACAAGACAGACAAGACAGACAAGACAGACAAGACAGACCAAACAGACGAGACAGACAAGACTAGACAGATAAGACTAGACAAACAAGACTAGACATACAAGACTAGACAGACAAGACTAGACAGACAAGACTAGACAGACAAGACTAGACAGACAAGACTAGGCAGGCAAGACTAGACAGACAAGACTAGACAGACAAGATTAGACAGACAAGACTAGACAGATAAGACTTGACAGACAAGACTAGACAGACAAGATTAGACAGACAAGACTAGGCAGACATGACTAGACAGATAAGACTAGACAGACACGACAGACAAGACAGACAAGACAGATGAGGCAGACGAGACAGACAAGACAGACAAGACAGACAAGACAGACAAGACAGACAAGACATACAAGACAGACAAGACAGACAAGACAGACAAGACAGACAAGACAGACAAGACAGACAAGACAGACAAGACAGACCAAACAGACGAGACAGACAAGACAGACATACAAGACTAGACAGACAAGACTAGGCATACAAGACTGGACAAACAAGACTAGACATACAAGACTAGAGAGACTAGACACCCATGTGATTTAGACATTTATTTGTGTCATTTTCAACATTTGAGCTTTATGACTTTGTTCATCTATCATTTAGACACTTTGACGTTTATGACTTTATATTAGGAATTCAGTTATTATTTAGACAATTGCTTAGGTGTTGTTTAGGCATTTATAGGCATCTAGTCTTATATGTATGCATATAGATAAATAAAACTGGACAAATAAGACAAGACTGATGATACTAGAGGTACAGTGTCATTTTTTGGTAATGATATTGAAAAATTATCCGCTAATGACAATTAGTTCGCTCTCAAAAAGTTTCTTTTAGACAATTTGTTTTTTTGACATGTGTCACTTGGGCAGTTGTGTGAGATTTACTAATTCGATTTTTAGGCAATTACATACATCAATTACATACGTCAATTAAATACATCATTTAGACCATTGTAGCTAAATGTCATAGGCAATTGGTAATACATCATTTAGTTAATTGAAGTTAAATGTCATAATAGGCAATTGGTGATACATCATTTAGACAATTGAAGCTAAATGTCATAATAGGCAATTGGTGATACATCATTTGGACAATTGTAGCTAAATGTCTTAATAGGCAATTGGTGATACATCATTTAAACAATTGAAGCTTAATGTCATAATAGGCAATTTGTGATACATCATTTAGACAATTGTAGCTAAATGTCATAATAGGCAATTAAAAGGTGATACTTGCACAAAGGTGGTACATCATTTAGTCAATTGAAGTTAAATGTCATAATAGGCAATTGGTGATACATCATTTAAACAATTGTAGCTAAATGTCATAATAGGCAATTGGTGATATATCATTTACACAATTGAAGCTAAATGTCATAATAGGCAATAGGTGATACATCATTTAGACAATTGTAGCTAAATGTCATAGTAGGCAATTGGTGATACATCATTTAGACAATTGTAGCTAAATGTCATAATAGGCAATTGGTGAAACATCATTTAGACAATTTTAGCTAAATGTCATAATAGGCAATTAAAAGGTAATACTTGCACAAAGGTGGTATATCATTTAGTCAATTGAAGTTAAATGTCATAATAGGCAATTGGTGATAATTCATTTATACAATTGTAGCTAAATGTCATAGGCAATTGGTGATACATCATTTAAACAATTGTATCTAAATGTCATAATAGGCAATTGGTGATATATCATTTACACAATTGAAGCTAAATGTCATAATAGGCAATTGGTGTTACATCGTTTAGACAATTGAAGCTAAATGTTATAATAAAGGAATTGGTGATACATCATTTAGACAATTGTAGCTAAATGTCATAATAGGCAATTGGTGATACATCATTTAGACAATTGAAGCTAAATGTCATAATAGGCAATTGGCGATACATCATTTAGACAATTGTAGCTAAATGTCATAGTAGGCAATTGGTGATACATCATTTAGACAATTGTAGCTAAATGTCATAATAGGCAATTGGTGAAACATCATTTAGACAATTTTAGCTAAATGTCATAATAGGCAATTAAAAGGTAATACTTGCACAAAGGTGGTATATCATTTAGTCAATTGAAGTTAAATGTCATAATAGGCAATTGGTGATAATTCATTTATACAATTGTAGCTAAATGTCATAGGCAATTGGTGATACATCATTTAAACAATTGTATCTAAATGTCATAATAGGCAATTGGTGATATATCATTTACACAATTGAAGCTAAATGTCATAATAGGCAATTGGTGTTGCATCGTTTAGACAATTGAAGCTAAATGTTATAATAAAGGAATTGGTGATACATCATTTAGACAATTGTAGCTAAATGTCATAATAGGCAATTGGTGATACATCATTTAGACAATTGAAGCTAAATGTCATAATAGGCAATTGGCGATACATCATTTAGACAATTGTAGCTAAATTTCATAATAGGCAATTGTTGATACATCATTTAGACAATTGTAGCTAAATTTCATAATAAGCAATTGTTGATACATCATTTAGACAATTATAACTAATTGTTATAATAGGCAATTGGTGATACATCATTTAGACAATTGTAAATAAATGTCATAATAGGCAATTAGTGATACATCATTTAGACAATTGTAACTAAATGTCATAATAGGCAATTGGCGATACATCATTTAGACAATTGTAGCTAAATTTCATAATAGGCAATTGTTGATACATCATTTAGACAATTGTAGCTAAATGTCATAATGGGCAATTGGTGATACATCATTTAGACCACTGCTTCCCAAACTTTTTGATGTCGCGGCTCCCCTGCAACTCATATCGATAAACCACAGCCCCCTATTTTTTTTTAGAATTGGGTTACGTAAAAAAAAACTACTACTACTTTTCAAAGAAGTTTATTGATTCTATTGATAACAGCACTTATATGCGTGCGGTTATGGATCGCCGAGTGCTGTTATGAGTTAATTTTTTCAAGGTTGGCACTGAAATTCAGTCAGTGTCAAATTTTCGCTACGAGTGTAGCGAGGAGTTTTCTAATGAACAAGTGCTGAAAAACGCCTTACGAACGAGTTTTTAATAGTATTTTTTCTATTTTGCGCCGTTCTATGCCATTTTATGCCATTTCTAAAAAACGACCATACATATTTAGAAAATTTGATGGTGGTTGGTAGCACTGATAATTGACATTTCGCGATTTCCACACGTCACATAACCTCAAAACTATCTCGTCGAAAATTTGACACTGACAGCTCTGAATTTCTGTGCCAACCTTGAAAAAATTAACTCATAACCGCACGCACATGAGTGCTGTTATGAGTCCATTACAGACGCAAAATTGAAAATGGTATATTAAAGGACGAGTTCAGTAAGCGCGATCTTTCAGCACGCGTCCAAGTTTAGAAAACTCCTCGCCACGCTCGTCGTTTTTACAACTTGGACACCTGCTGAAAAATCGCGTTTACTAAACTCGTCCTTGGATATACTATTACGATATTTGTTTTAAGTTCTGTTAACGACATTATTTTCTTATTTTCATGCTTGTGTTCCCTTGTCCACAGCTCTTGGTCTGTACGGACTTTTTTTTTAAAGCCTTATAGCTTATTGTTAAGAATCATTAAATTAGTACTTTTTCACTGAAGAAAGTTCTCTTGAAATCGGGCAGCTAAATCTGGTTTCTTTTCTAGAAAAAATATCCTAAGCTCGTCATTATTCCTATCATATCATTCGTCGTAATTTCAATATTTTTAGAATATTTTTTTAGAGTATTTTTTAAGTTTAGAGTTTATAATTTTAATATGCATATTTGACACTTAAACTTATTTAACGAAGATATTTTTATGTGTTATAATCGCGGCTCCCTTGCGGGTAGGCCTTAGGGAGCCGCGGCCCACCACTTTGGGAAGCACTGATTTAGAAAATTGTAGATAAATGTCATAGGCAATTAGTGATACAATTGGTGGCAATTGTTGATACATCATTTAGACACTTATAGCTAAATGTCATAATAGGCAATAGATGATAAATAATTTAGACCAGGGGTCGGCAACGCGCGGGCCGCATGTGGCTAATTGCAAGTTTTTGTGCGGCCCACCAAGCAACATATTTTTTTCGGTATGAACCATCGAAAATTTCGAGAATTCTTAAACGAAATAGATGCAGAATATGAAGATGTTGTGTACTTTTCTGAAGTAATGGCTTAGTCGTGGGAGAGTATTGAAACGATTTTTTCCTAATAATATTTATATTCGGTTAAAAAAAAAACTATTTAAGCTACATATTACATACGAAAACATCTGACTGTGCGGCCCGCTTAAAATTTGTTTTTTTGAAAATGGCCCGCCGTTAGAAATAGGTTGCCGACCCCTGATTTAGACAACTGTAGCTAAATGTCATAATAGGCAATTGGTGATAAATCATTTGGACAATTGTAGCTAAATGTCACAATTACCATTAAATGTATAGACAAAAGCCTTTAGACTTTGTCTATTTCATCCCTTGTCAATTTCAAGTTTATAGACGTGATATGGATTTGAATTTGAAAGTTAAACTAACGCGACTTCAAGACGTGTCATTTAACCAATAGTTTATCCACATTTATTTAGACTATTAGTGTCATTTGTGGCATTTATTTATGTGTCATTTTGGACATTTAATCCTAATAACTTTGTGCATATGTCATTTTGACACTTTGACTTGATATGGATTTGACATGCATTTGTAACCTAGACTGACGAGACTAGAATACGTGTCATTTAGCAAACAGTTTGATCATACATTATCTTGATTATTAGTGTCATTTGTGACATTTATTTGAGTGACTTTTAACCGTTATGACTTTGTTCATCTGTCATTTAGACAGTTTGACTTGATATGGATTTGACACGCATTTAAAACCAACCTAGACTGACGAGACTAGAATACGTGTCATTTTGCCAATAGTTTGATCACATATTATCTTGATTATTAGTGTCATTTATGACATTTATTTGTCTGACATTTAACCTTTATGACTTTGTTCATCTGTCATTGAGATACTTGGACTTGATATGGATATGACATGCATTTGAAACCTAGACTAACGTGACTAGAATACGTGTCATTTAACCAATAGTTTGATCGCATGTTATTTAGCCTATTAGTGTAATTTGTGACTGTATGTCATTTTGTAGATTTAACCTTTATGACTTTGTTCATCTGCCATTTAGACACTTTGACTTGATGTGGATTTGACATGCATTTGAAAACTCGACTAACGCTATTAGAATAGGTGCACGTTAACCAATAGTTTGATCGCATGTTATTTAGCCTATTAGTGTCATGTGTGACATTTATTTTTGTGTCATTTTGGAAATTTAACCTTTATGACTTTGTGCATCTGAGACGCTGGTGGCCTATTAATCAAGGTATCGGACTTCGGAGCCGCAAGTCCCGGGTTCAAATCCTGGACATCCTGTCGAAAAATAAGCCGCCGTTCTCCTTAGATGTCTCTGGCAAAGACATCGCAGTAAACATCTGCCTCCAAACACCCCCGATTAGTGGTTCGCCATCCACGTTAAAACCTGTCAAAGGGCTCCCCTACACTTGTGTCTAAAATGAAGACACCAAGCACAAGTGTAGGCTGTGGGAGGAGGCCAAGGCCCGTCCTGGGCTGTAGCGCCATGGGTTTGTTTTTTTGTTTATGACTTTGTGCATCTGCCATTTAGACACTTTGACTTGATATGGATTTGACATGCATTTCAAACCTAGACTAACGGGACTAGCATACGTGTCATTTACCTAATGGTTTGATCACATTTATTTAGACTATTACTGAAATTTGTGACATTTATTTGTGTCATTTTGGACATTTAACCTTTATGACTTTGTTCATTTGTCATTTAAACACTTTGATTTGATATGAATTTGACATGCATTTGAAACCAAGACTAACGCGACTAGAATGCGTATCATTTAACCAATAGTTTCATCACTTATTATTTAGACAACCAGTGTCATTTATGACTTTTATTGTGTATGTCATTTTGGACATTTAACCTTTATGACTTTGTACATCTGTCATTTAGACACTTTGACTTTTAGGACTTCATCTATGCACCAGTGACATTTAAACATGTCTTAATCAGTGTCATAAAACATCAACAGTGTCATTAGTGAACAAAACATTTGTTCATTATTTAGATTTAAAAACTTAAGTGTTATTTAGACATTTAGTTATGTGCCTCTAAATAGACATATGTTTGAAAGCTGGACAAACAGGACTAGACAGACAAGACTAAATAGACAAGACTAAACTCTTAAGACTGGACTGACAAGTCTATATAGATAAAACTAGACAGAGAAGTCTAGATAGACAAGACTAGACACACAAAACTAGATAGGCAAGACTAGACAGACTAGGCTAGACTGACAAGATTAGACTATTAGATTAGACAGATAAAGACTAGGTAGACAAGATTAGGCATATAAGGTTAGGTAGACAAGACTAGGCAGACAAGACTAGACTAGACTAAAGATTAGACTAACATTGTTCGAGTATCTGAAAAATTCCCATGGTGGTGGATAGATTGCACATAAATTATGCAAATATTTTTTTTGCATTTAGGGTGGAATAATTTAAGGGTGCATTTCAATTATAACTTGTTGATCTAGTTAGGGTTGAATTAGATTCTCAAAACGATTCTAGACAAGACTAGACAGACTAGACTAGACAGACATGACTAGACTAGGCAGACAAGATAAGACAGACGAGAATAGACAGACGAGACTAGACATACGAGACTAGACCGACGAGACTAGACAGACGAGACTAGACAGACGAGACTAGATAGACGAGACTAGACAGACGAGACTAAACAGACAAGACTACAGACGAGACTAGACATACGAGACTAGACAGACGAAACTAGACAGACGAGACTAGATAGACGAGACTAAACAGACGAGACTAGACAGACGAGACTAGACAGAGGAGACTAGACAGAGGAGACTAGACAGACGAGACTAGACAGACGAGACTAGACAGACGAGACTAGATAGACTAGACAGACGAGACTAGACAGACGTGACTAAACAGACGAGACTAGACAGACGAGACTACACAGACGAGACTAGACAGACGAGACTAGACATACGAGACTAGACAGAGGAAACTAGACAGACGAGACTAGACAGACGAGACTAGACAAACGAGACTAAACAGACGAGACTAGACAGACGAGACTAGACAGACGGGACTAGATAGACGAGACTAGACAGAGGAGACTAGACAGACGAGACTAGACAGATGAGACTTTTTATCTTAAAAGTGGTTCAGGGTAAGCTCTCACCAAATCCCCTATTCCACCTTGGCTTTTAGTATGCGCCACCCCGGTATCGCATATATTGCATTCATTCAGGGTGGGCAGCCCGGACGGTTAATGAAAACCGCCCTAGTTGTCGCCTCCCCGACCAGGATTCGAACCCGGATCTCCCGCATTGAAAGGCGGGTATGTTGTCAACTACACCACCGAGGAGGACAGACAGACGAGACTAGACAGACGAGACTAGACAGTCGAGACTAAACAGACTAGACAGACGAGACTAGACAGTCGAGACTAAACAGACTAGACAGACGAGACTAGACAGAGGAGACTAGACAGACGAGACTACACAGACGAGACTAGACAGACGAAACTAAACAGACTAGACTAGACCGACGAGACTAGACAGAGGAGACTAGACAGACGAGACTAGACAGACGAGACTAGACAGACGAGACTAGACAGACGAGACTAGATAGACGAGACTAGACAGAGGAAACTAGACAGACGAGACTAGTCAGACGAGATTAAACAGACTAGACTAGACAGACGAGACTAGACAGAGGAGACTAGTCAGACGAGACTAGACAGACGAGACTAGACAGACGAGACTACACAGACGAGACTAGACAGACGAGACTAAACAGACTAGACTAGACAGACGAGACTAGACAGAGGAGACTAGACAGACGAGACTGGACAGACGAGACTAGACAGACGAGACTACACAGACGAGACTAGACAGACTAGACTAGACAGACGAGACTAGACAGAGGAGACTAGACAGACGAGACTAGACAGACGAGACTACACAGATGAGACTAGACAGACGAGACTAAACAGACTAGACAGACGAGACTAGACAGAGGAGACTAACATTGTTCGAGTTTCTGAAAAATTCCCATGGTGGTGGATAGATTGCACATAAATTATGCAATTTTTTTTTTTTGTATTTAGGGTGGAATAATTTAAGGGTGCATTTCAATTATAACTTGTTGATCTAGTTAGGGTTGAATTAGATTCTCAAAACGATTCTAGACAAGACAAGACTAGACAGTCTAGACTAGACAGACATGACTACACTAGGCAGACAAGATAAGACAGACGAGAATAGACAGACGAGACTAGACATACGAGACTAGACCGACGAGACTAGACAGACGAGAGTAGACAGACGAGACTAGACAGACGAGACTAAACAGACAAGACTACAGACGAGACTAGACATACGAGACTAGACAGACGAAACTAGACAGACGAGACTAGATAGACGAGACTAAACAGACGAGACTAGACAGACGAGACTAGACAGAGGAGACTAGACAGACGAGACTAGACAGACGAGACTAGACAGACGTGACTAGACAGACGAGACTAAACAGACGAGACTAGACAGACGAGACTAGACAGACGAGACTAGACATACGAGACTAGATAGACGAGACTAGACAGACGAGACTAGACAGAGGAAACTAGACAGAGGAGACTAGACAGAGGAGACTAGACAGACGAGACTAGACAGACGAGACTAGACAGACGTGACTAGACAGACGAGACTAAACAGACGAGATTAGACAGACGAGACTACACAGACGAGACTAGACAGACGAGACTAGACATGCGAGACTAGATAGACGAGACTAGACAGACGAGACTAGACAGAGGAAACTAGACAGAGGAGACTAGACAGACGAGACTAGACAGACGAGACTAAACAGACGAGACTAGACAGACGAGACTAAACAGACGGGACTAGATAGACGAGACTAGACAGAGGAAACTAGACATACGAGACTAGACAGACGAGACTAGACAGACGAGACTAAACAGACTAGACAGACGAGACTAGACAGAGGAGACTAGACAGACGAGACTAGACAGACGAGACTAAACAGACTAGACTAAACAGACTAGACTAGACCGACGAGACTAGACAGAGGAGACTAGACAGACAAGACTACAGACGAGACTAGACATACGAGACTAGACAGACGAAACTAGACAGACGAGACTAGATAGACGAGACTAAACAGGCGAGACTAGACAGACGAGACTAGACAGAGGAGACTAGACAGAGGAGACTAGACAGACGAGACTAGACAGACGAGACTAGACAGATGTGACTAGACAGACGAGACTAAACAGACGAGACTAGACAGACGAGACTACACAGACGAGACTAGACAGACGAGACTAGACATACGAGACTAGATAGACGAGACTAGACAGACGAGACTAGACAGAGGAAACTAGACAGAGGAGACTAGACAGACGAGACTAGACAGACGAGACTAAACAGACGAGACTAGACAGACGAGACTAGACAGACGGGACTAGATAGACGAGACTAGACAGAGGAAACTAGACATACGAGACTAGACAGACGAGACTAGACAGACGAGACTAAACAGACTAGACAGACGAGACTAGACAGAGGAGACTAGACAGACGAGACTAGACAGACGAGACTAAACAGACTAGACTAGACCGACGAGACTAGACGGAGGAGACTAGACAGACGAGACTAGACAGACAAGACTAGACAGACGAGACTAGATAGACGAGACTAGACAGAGGAAACTAGACAGACGAGACTAGACAGACGAGACAAGTCAGACGAGATTAAACAGACTAGACAGACGAGACTAGACAGAGGAGACTAGACAGACGAGACTAGACAGACGAGACTAGACAGACGAGACTAGACAGACAAGACTACACAGACAAGACTAGACAGACGAGACTAAACAGACTAGACTAGACAGACGAGACTAGACAGAGGAGACTAGACAGACGAGACTAGACAGACGAGACTACACAGACGATACTAGACAAACGAGACTAAACAGACTAGACAGACGAGACTAGACAGAGGAGACTAGACAGACGAGACTAGACAGACGAGACTAGACAGACGAGACTAGATAGACGAGACTAGACAAAGGAAATTAGACAGACGAGACTAGACAGACGAGATTAGATAGACGAGACTAGACAGACGAGACTAGACAGACGAGACTAGACAGACGAGACTAGACAGACGAGACTAGACAGACGGGACTAGACAGACGATACTAGACAGACGAGACTAGACAGACGAGACTAGACAGAGGAGACTAGACAGACGAGACTAGACAGACGAGACTAGATAGACGAGACTAAATAGACTAGACTAGACAGACGAGACTAGACAGAGGAGACTAGACAGATGAGACTAGACAGACGAGACTAGACAGACGAGACTACACAGACGAGACTAGACAGACGAGACTAGACAGAGGAGACTAGACAGACGAGACTAGACAGACGAGACTAGACAGACGAGACTAGATAGACGAGACTAGACAGAGGAAACTAGACAGACGAGACTAGATAGACGAGACTAGACAGACGAGACTAGACAGAGAAGACTAGACAGACGAGACTAGACAGACGAGACTAGACAGACGAGACTAGATATACGAGACTAGACAGACGAGACTAAACAGACGAGTCTAGACAGACGAGACTAGATAGACTAGACAGACGAGACTAGACGGACGAGACTAGACAGACGAGACTGGACAGACGATACTGGACAGACGATACTAAACAGACGAGACTAGACAAACGAGGCTAGACAGACTTGACTAAACAGACGAGACTAGACAGACGAGACTAGACATAAAAGACTAGACAGACAAGATTAGGTAGACAAGACTAGATCTACAAAACTAGTTGAACTGAATCTAATTGGTCTAAATTCCAATTAGATTTTTAGGCACACGAGTCTGTTTGCATTAGTATTGAGCAGAAGCTTAGTTTTGTCTAATTAAAATGTGTCTAATAATTTGAGTAATATTGACTGTATTGTGATATTGCTTGGACAGTTTACGTCTGTTTACATTAATTAGCATTGATCAAAATCACTATTTTATCTAATTACTCAAATGATGAGAAATGTGATTTGAGTAATTAAACAAAACTCGAGAATAAATGATAAGAGTGTCCAATTAAACCGGGTAGAGCTATAGCAAGCATGCGTAACTCTGTTCAGGTGCAACCAATCCAACTAGATATGGAAAGTCCTAAAAAGACTCAATAATTGTTATAGAGCTCCGGAATGGCTGAATATATTTATATATTCGGGCTGTGTTCCGTTTGTTTTAAGTTTGTAGATATGGAAACGTTACAATCAATTAACTCTTTCAGGCAGCAATTAATTCTTGACTGGAATTCACCAAGTTGCCAATTGGCAACAAACCGAATCTAGCTTATTCAAAGCAAAATTGTTTCTGCAAGTTGCAGAAACGATTGATAACACGTTGAAAACATGTCTAGTACATTTGGCTTGTTGCCAATTTGCAACAAATCGACGTGTTTATATTAATTAGCATTGAGCAAAATCTTGCAAAGACACGATTTTGTCTAATTCTTCTTCTTCTTTAAGTTCCATGTCCTTTCCGAACGTTGGCAACCATCTGGGCTATGATGACTTTATTCACTGCGGCACGGAAAAGTTCTGTTGTCGTCATGCCGAACCAGGTTCTTAGGTTTTTCAACCAAGATATTCGTCTGGCGCCGATTGACCTCTTTCCTGCCACCTTTCCCTGGATAATCTTCTGCAGCAAATGAAATCTATCTTCGTTTCTCATGATGTGGCCAAGATATTCTAGCTTTCTGCACTTGACTGTGTTTAGAACCTCTCTCTCCTTGTTCATTCTATGGAGGATCTCATCATTGGTTATTCGATCCCTCCAGGAGACTCTCAGCATTCTGCGATATATCCACATTTCAAATGCCTCTAACTTTTTGCTGGTGGCTTCTGTCAGTGTCCACGATTCCATTCCGTAAAAAAGAACCGAAAACACATAGCATCTCATCATTCTCAGCTTTGTAGTCATTGTTAGGTTGTGGCTTGTTAGTACAGATCGCATTTTGGTAAAAACAGATCTTGCTTTTTCAATGCGAATTTTTATCTCCTGAGAGTGATCCCACCGATCATTAACATTTGTGCCAAGATATGTATACCTCTCCACCCGTTCGATTGGCTCTTGATTGACAGTAAGTTCACAGTTTTCACAGTTGTCTAATTACCCAAATCATAAGAAATGTGATTTGAGTAATTAGACAAAGCTCGAGAATAAATCATAAGAAGATCTAAACTGGGTAGAGCGATAGCAAGCTTACGTAACCCTTCTTAGACGCAATCAATCCAAATAGATATGGAAGTGTTACTATCAATCGACTCATTCAGGCAGCAATTAATTCTTGACTAAAATGCTCCAAGTTGCCAATTGGCAACAAACCGAATTTAACTTATTCAAAGCAAAATTGTTTTTGCAAGTTAAATAGACGATTGGTAACGCGTTGAAAACATGTCTGGTACATTTGGCTTGTTGCCAATTTGCAACAAATCGACGTCTGTTTATATTAATTAGCATTGAGCAAAATCTTGCAAAAACACGATTTTGTCTAATTACTCAAATCATAAGAAATGTGATTTGAGTAATCAGACAAAGCTCGTGTCTAAAAGAGTGTCTAATTAAACCGGGTAGGGCTATAGCAACCATGCGTAATCCTGTTTAGGTGCAACCAATCCAACTAGATATGGAAACATTACAATCAATTAACTCTTTCAGGCAGTAATTAATTCTTGACTGGAATTCAGCAAGTTGCCAACTGGCAACAAACCGAATCTAGCTTATTCAAAGCAAAATTGTTTTTGAAAGTTAAAGTAGACGATTGGTAACGCGTTGAAAACATGTCTGGTACATTTGGCTTGTTGCCAATTTGCAACAAATCGAGTCTAGCCTGTTCAAAGCAAAATTGCTTTTATTTAAAGTAGACGATTGGTAACACGTTGAAAACATGTCTAGTACACTTGGTTTGTTGCCAATTTGCTACAAATCGAATCTAGTTTGTTCAAAGCAAAATTGCTTTTACTTAAAGTAGACGATTGGTAACGCGTTGAAAACATGTCTAGTACATTTGGTTTGTTGCCAATTTGCTACAAATCGAATCTAGTTTGTTCAAAGCAAAATTGCTTTTATTTAAAGTAGACGATTGGTAACGCGTTGAAAACATGTCTAGCACATTTGGTTTGTTGCCAATTTGCTACAAATCGAATCTAGCTTGTTCAAAGCAAAATTGCTTTTATTTAAAGTAGACGATTGGTCACGCGTTGAAAACATGTCTAGCACATTTGGTTTGTTGCCAATTTGCTACAAATCGAATCTAGCTTGTTCAAAGCAAAATTGCTTTTATTTAAAGTAGACGATTGGTAACGCGTTGAAAACATGTCTAGTACATTTGGTTTGTTGCCAATTTGCTACAAATCGAATCTAGCTTGTTCAAAGCAAAATTGCTTTTATTTAAAGTAGACGATTGGTAACGCGTTGAAAACATGTCTAGCACATTTGGTTTGTTGCCAATTTGCTACAAATCGAATCTAGCTTGTTCAAAGCAAAATTGCTTTTATTTAAAGTAGACGATTGGTCACGCGTTGAAAACATGTCTAGCACATTTGGTTTGTTGCCAATTTGCTACAAATCGAATCTAGCTTGTTCAAAGCAAAATTGCTTTTATTTAAAGTAGACGATTGGTAACGCGTTGAAAACATGTCTAGTACATTTGGTTTGTTGCCAATTTGCTACAAATCGAATCTAGCTTGTTCAAAGCAAAATTGCCTTTATTTAAAGTAGACGATTGGTCACGCGTTGAAAACATGTCTAGTACACTTGGTTTGTTGCCAATTTGCTACAAATCTAATCTAGCTTGTTCAAAGCTAAATTGCTTTTACTTAAAATAGACGATTGGTCACGCGTTGAATACATGTCTAGTACATTTGGCTTGTCGCCAATTGGCAACAAATCAAATCTAGCTTGTTCAAAGCAAAATTGCTTTTACTTAAAGTAGGCGATTGGTAACACGTTGAAAACATGTCTAGTACATTTGGTTTGTTGCCAATTTGCTACAAATCGAATCTAGCTTGTTCAAAGCGAAGTTGCTTTTGCTTAAAGTAGACGATTGGTAACGCGTTGAAAGCATGTCTAGTACATTTGGTTTGTTGCCAATTTGCAACAAATCGAATCTAGATTGTTCAAAGCAAAATTGTTTTATCAGTCACAGTAGACGATTGGTAGATATCTATTGGCTGTAGCCGATTGGCAACACGCATTTACATTAATTTGCCGATTGTTTTTGACCCGTTTCAATGTCGGCTCTAGACTTCCCGAGGAAACGGCCGATGGGCAAAACCTCATTGGCACGCGGTCGCCCCGCGAAATTTTCGGAACGTACTTTCGACTCGCGAAACGGAGCTTAAACGCAGTTGGCCTTGACGCAACAACAACAAAAGAAAGGGAAAAAAAAGACACGGCGACGATTGAGATCTTTATGTGTTTGTCTTTATGTGCGAATTCCTCGAGAGAGTGGGACCCTCTCTCGAGGAATTCGCACCACACGTGCCACACAAGAAATTCGCCAACGAGAATCTTATCTTCTCTCTTTAGTTTAAGTCTTATCCTAAATTAAATCCAATTTAATTATTTGACGCTATTTGCGAAATTTTGATTTTCAGGACAAGATGAGCCAGCTGGAGACGCTGATCCGAGCGGTGCAGTTCGTCGAGCGGCAGGAGCAACAGAAACAGGCGACCCTCCTCCCCAAACCGGAGCCGCCGGCCGCCACCCCCGCGCTGCCCCTCCCCGCCCCCATTTCCCTCCTACGAACTAAGCAAGGTAACGAATTTTCCCCCAAAAATATTAATCAAAACTAAACGCTTAAAACTAGTAATTTAAAGATAGATGCAGTAATATGAGTCGCACCGTCTTAAAATTAGTTCATACTATAAGGGTGGTCCTTATCTACATGTCTGTTAATTTTGAAGTGGATTGGTCAAACCGTTTTTGAAATATCTTGGTCGCAAGATGGGGAAAAATATTTTCTATTCTCTAGAAACTAGATAACTTAATTCAACAGCTCATTACTTTTAAACTACTCTAACTGTCTCAACGAGACTAAACGTGGTTTATAACTTGGTCTTTTAGCTACAAACTAAAACTAGATTTAGTTATATTTCTCTGTCCGTTTGTCTGTAATTGATGATTTAGTGCGACTACTCCCTAAAAAGTTCCGAGGCTAGTTTATCGTATATAATTAATAGACTAGTTGGGGTAGACGCACCAAATTTGGAATAGGTCTAATCTATTAAATTATCTACTTGATAACAATCTTTAAATTTTCCAAAACTGTCCAGATTTTCAAAATATTAAGACGGAAAATGAGTTTTCGATATGGCGTGTCTGTCCAAACACAAATTACTAGTCATGGCCTAGATACCTTAATTCAATAGCTCATAACTTCTAAACTAGTCTAACTGTCTCAACGAGGCTAAACGTGGTTTATAACTGGGTCTTTTAGCTACAAACTAAAACTAGATTTAGTTATATTTCTCTGTCCGTTTGTCTGTAATTGATGATTTAGTGCGACTACTCCCTAAAAAGTTCCGAGGCTAGTTTATCGAATATAATTAATAGAGTAGTTGGGTCAGACACACCAAATTTGGAACAGGTGTAGTCTATTAAATTATCTACTAGATAACAATCTTTAAATTTTCCAAAACTGTCCAGATTTTTGAAATGTTAAGACGGAAAATGAGTTTTCTATATGGTTTGTCTTTCCAAACAAAAATTACTAGTCACGGCCTAGATAATTTAATTCAACAACTAATAACTACTATACTAGTCTAACTGTCTCAACAAGACTAAATGTGATTTATAAATGGGTCTTTTAGCTACAAACTAAAACTAGATTTAGTTATCTTTCTCTGTCCCTTTGCGAGTAATTGATGATTTAGTGCGACTACTCCCTAAAAAGTTCCGAGGCTAGTTTATCGGATATAATTAATAGACTAGTTGGGGTAGACGCACCAAATTTGGAATAGGTGTAGTATATTAAATTATCTACTAGATAACAACCTTTAAATTTTCCAAATCTGTCCAGATTTTCGAAATATTAAGATGGAAAATTAGTTTTCTATGTGGCTTGTCTGTCCAAACACAAATTACTAGTCACGGCCTAGATAACTTAATTCAACAGCTTATAACTTCTAAACTAGTCTAACTGTCTCAACGAGGCTAAACGTGGTTTATAACTGAGTCTTTTAGCTACAAACTAAAACTAGACTTAGTGATCTTTCTCTGTCCGTTTGTCTGTAATTGATGATTTAGTGCGACTACTCCCTAAAAAGTTCCGAGGCTAGTTTATCGTATATAATTAATAGACTAGTTGGGGTAGACGCACCAAATTTGGAATAGGTCTAATCTATTAAATTATCTACTAGATAACAATCTTTAAATTTTCTAAAACTGTCCAGATTTTCGATATATTAAGATGGAAAATGAGTTTTCTATTTGACTTGTCTTTCCAAACGCAAATTACTAGTCAAGGCCTAGATAACTTAATTCAACAGCTTATAACTTCTAAACTAGTCTAACCGTCTCAACGAGATTAATTGTGGTTTATAACTTGGTCTTTTAGCTACAAACTAAAACTAGATTTAGTTATCTTTCTCTGTCCGTTTGTCTGTAATTGATGATTTAGTGCGACTACTCGCTAAAAAGTTCCGAGGATAGTTTATCGGATATAATTAATAGACTAGTTGGGGTAGACGCACCAAATTTGGAATAGGTGTAGTCTATTAAATTATCTACTAGATAACAACCTTTAAATTTTCCAAAACTGTCCAGATTTTCGAAATATTAAGACGGAAAATGAGTTTTCTATTTGGCTTGTCTGTCCAAACACAAATTACTAGTCACGGCCTAGATAACTTAATTCAACAGCTTATAACTTCTAAACTAATCTAACTGTCTCAACGAGTCTAAACGTGGTTTATAACTGGGTCTTTTAGCTACAAACTAAAACTAGGTTTAGTTATCTTTCTCTGTCCGTTTGTCTGTAATTTATGATTTAGTGCTACTACTCCCAAAAAAGTTCCGAGGCCAGTTTATCGGATATAATTAATAGACTAGTTGGGATAGACGCACCAAATTTTGAATAGGCGTAGTCTATTAAATTATCTAATAGATAACAACCTTTAAATTTTCAAAAAATGTCCAGATTTTCGAAATATTAAGACGGAAAATCAGTTTTCCATATGGCTTGTCTGTCCAAACACAAATTACTAGTCACGGCCTAGATAACTTAATTCAACAGCTTATAACTTCTAAACTAGTCTAACTGTCTCAACGAGGCTAAACGTGGTTTATAACTTGGTCTTTTAGCTACAAACTAAGACTAGATTTCGTTATCTTTCTCTGGCAGTTTGTCTGTAATTGATGTTTTAATGCGACTACTCCCTAAAAAGTTCCGGGGCTAGTTTATCGGATATAATTCATAGAATAGTTGGGGTAGACGCACCAAATTTGGAATAGGTGTAGTCTATTAAATTATCTACTAGATAACGACCTTTAAATTTTCCAAAACTGTCCAAATTTTCGTAATATTAAGACGGAAAATGAGTTTTCTATTTGGCTTGTCTGTCCAAACGCAAATTACTAGTCACGGCCTAGATAACTTAATTCAACAGCTTATAACTTTTAAACTAGTCTAACTGTCTTAACGAGGCTAATTGTGGTTTATAACTGAGTCTTTTAGCTGCAAACTATAACTAGATTTAGTTATATTTCTCTCTCCGTTTGTCTGTAATTGATGATTTAGTGCGACTACTCCCAAAAAGTTCCGAGGCTAGTTTATCGGATATAATTAATAGACTAGTTGGGGTAGACGCACCAAATTTGGAATAGGTGTAGCCTATTAAATTATCTACTAGATAACAACCTTTAAATTTTCCAAAACTGCCCAGATTTTCGAAATATTGACACGGAAAATTGTTTAATGTGATGGAGTTAGTATTACTAGCGATAGAAGTAGACGTAATAGTTGTATCGTCTTAAAACTAGTTTGTACTGTAAAGTCTATGTTTAAATGTGTGTAACGTTTTGGGGGAATTGCTCGAATAGTTTTTGAAATATATTGGTCGCTAGATGTTTTTTTTGTGTGTTAGAACCTACGATTATCGCGGCTCCAAAGACCATCCAGCAACTGCAGCCGATCCAGACGCACCGCGTGATCAACAACAGTTTCGACATCATCAACCCGCTGGTGATCGACGAGGCGGGGGAGCCGAAGCGGAAACAGCCGCCGATGGTTTTCAGGGCGGGGACGCGCGAGGTCCACAACAAGCTGGAGAAGCACCGACGTGCCCACCTCAAGCAGTGCTTCGACATCCTCAAGAAGCAGCTGCCCGTCGCGCCCGAGGAAAAAAAGACCAGCAACCTCAACATCCTCCACTCCGCCTTCAACACCATCCAAGCGCTAAAGCAAAGGGACCACGAGTTGGAGCACGAGATGGAGCGGCTCGCCCGGGATAAAATCGCGCTGCAGCAGAAAGTCAAAGCTTTAAAGGTCTAATGATCTAAGCCCTTTGAGAGAGAGGGGGAAAAACTAATTTGTTTTGCTTGTTGCAGAAGGAAGTCTCTCTAAATTTTGATCTCGAGTTTGGGAGTTTGCCGGATTTCGAGGGCGGGAATGAGGTGCATATCAAGGATGGGGTGGAGGAGATCAATGGGAAACAAGACGTTCCCATCTCGATTAGTAACGAGCTTAGACTTACCAAAAGTATTACGAGGGCTTTGCCTGTTGTCACTACCAATTCCGTTAATGGAATCAAAGACGTAAGCTATTAACTCAATCTAGTGCTAAAATATAGCACCAATTTTATATTATTGCCTAGGTGGTTTCAAGGTGTTACCACTAAGTTTTATATGTAAAACTAAAGGTGGTCTTTTAGGGAAACCACCAGTTAAATAAAATTTGTGTTATTTTCAGAGTGGTGTGTCGCAGCAGCAGGGGCAGATGCAGACGGCAGCGGTGTCAGTGGTGCCGATAGGGTATCCGATGAATCAAGGGCTGGTGCTGCAGAAGGTAATCGTGCCGAAGGGGCTGTCGCAGCTGGTGTCCAACCCGCCGGTGACTTTCATCGCGACGCAGCCGCAACTCGGGGCGAAAGTGCTGCCGATCATGAACACTCAGTACGTGATGAAGCCGCTGGTCGTGGTGACGACGCCCTCGCGGCCGAGCTAACTAAAGAACTCTGTGTACTACATTGTATTCTCGTACTATGAGTGTATGCATCGGATTCTCGGTTATTAATTTGATACGTTGAGTTGGTTAGATTCCGTTTTTCTTTTGTCTGTAAATATTTCTGATCATTTTTCTGTTTCCTTTGTGAAAGAGGGGACGTTGGTGGAACGCAGAGAACTCTCGGACGGCGGTTAACAATTCTTGTGGCAAAACTCGGGTGGCGCAAACATTTATTTATTAATTATTTTTTTGCTATTTATTGTTTTTTTTTCAAATTTGCAAAAACTTTTTTTTATTTATTTTCTAGTCAAACTTTATTTATTTATATTTTTTATTATTATTACACGAACTTCATCGAGAACTAGACGAACGCCTACATTTTATCCGGTCTCCTGGATCAGTGCTGCTCAAACTGTGACTCGCGACCCCTCAATGGGTCAATAAAGAATTGTTCTAACTCCTCGAATTATCAGTGCTGCTCAAACTATGGCTCGCGAACCCGCAACGGGTCAATAGAGAATTGTTGTAGTTCCCCGAATTATCAGCGCTGCTCAAACTAAGGCTCGCGACCCCTCAACGAGTCAATAGAGAATTGTTGTAGCTCCCCGAACTATCGGCGCTGCTCAAACTATGGTTCGCGACCCCTCAACTAGTAAAAAAAAAATTGTTGTAGCTCCCCGAATTATCAGCGCTGCTCAAACTATGGCTCGCGACCCCTCAACGGATCAATAGAGAATTGTTCTAGCTCCCCGAATTATTTCTAAGTAAACGCAATATAACGTCACACAGATAAATATTGCAATGCCTACCACAGCGGTTCCCAACTATTGCAATGTCTACTACAGCGGTTCCCAACCATTGCAATGTCTACTACAGCGGTCCCCAACCATTGCAATATCCACTACAGCGGTTCCCAACCATTGCAATGTCTACCAAGCGGTTCCCAACCATTGCAATGTCTCTTACAGCGGTTCCCAACCATTGCAATGTCTACTACAGCGGTTCCCAACCTTTTCTTTTCGCGTGCCATTTATGTGCTATGTTAATCGAACGTGAAGCATCACTTTTGTTTTCGCGTACTACTCGTTCGTTGGGGTTTGGGTTTAGCGCGACAAAATTTTTGCAAGAAATTGGGGATTTTTCCTAACCTAACCATTGCAACTTCAACTACAGCGGTTCTTAACCATTGCAATGTCTACTACAGCGGTTCCCAACCATTGTATTGTCTACTACAGCTGTTCAAAACCTTTTCTTTTCGCGTGCCATTCGTGTGCAATGTGGATCTAACGCGTACCACCGAACTCAAAAAAGCTATGGGGCGCGTAAGTATCCTCCAAACTTGTAGCGTAATATAAAATACGTAAAATATGAGAAAAGATAAAATACGTAACGTCTGTTGTCTGCTCGCGTGCAATCTTTGGAGGCTTCGCGTACCACTGGTGGTACGCGCACCAGTTTGAGAGCCATTAGATGGTCCACCAAAAACAAATTGTCTTTTGTCTATCCCGGGGTTTTAATTTTTACACGAAATGGGGGGCTGGGACAATTTTGTTGCACAAAATATATATATAACTTTTTTTTACACGAAATGGGGGGATCGTACAGAATGCGGAAAAATTTGTACACGAAATGGGGAATCCCAAGAAATTTTTTATTTAAATGGGGGGCCGTGACAAAATTTTTTACATGAAATGGGGAATCGCGAGAAAATTTTTACACAAAGTGTGTGGTCGCGAGAAAATTTTCATACGAAATGGGGGATTGCGTCAAAATTTTTATCCGAAATGGGGGGTCGCGAAAAAAATTTTTACACGAAATGGGGAATCGCGAGAAAATTTTTACACGAAATGTGAGGTCGAGACAAAATTTTCATACGAAATGGGGGATTGCATCAAAACTTTTATCTGAATTGGGGGCTCGCGACAAATTTTTTTACACGAAATGAGGAATCTCGATAAAAATTTTCAACGAAATGGGGGTCCTGACTCAATTTTTTAACAAAATGGGGGGTCGGGACAAATATTTTGCAAGAAATGGTGGATCGCGACGAAATTTTTACACAGAAATGGAGGGTTGGGACAAAATTTTTGACTCGAAATGGGGAATCGCGACAAAATTTTTGACACGAAATAGGGCCGCGACAAAAATTTTACACCAAATGGAGGATCGTAACAAATTTTAATTCGTAATGGGGGAAATTTTTTCGACCCGACCCGACTTTTTTTTACACCAAACTGGGGGAGGTGTGACAATTTTTTTATCCGAAATTGGGGGGTACGGACACAATTTTTGAACAAAATTGGGGGGTCGGGACAAATCTTTTGCAAGAAATTGGGGATCGCGACCAAATTTTCTCAATTTTTCCCAACCTAACCTAACCATTTCAATGTTTACTACAGCGGTTATCAACCATTGTAATGTCTACAACAGCGGTTCCCAACCATTGCATGTCTACTACAGCGGTTCCCAACCATTGCAACGTCTACTACAGCGGTTCCCAACCATTGCATGTCTACTATAGCGGTTGCCAACCATTGCAATGTCTCTTACAGCGGTTCCCAACCATTACAATATCTACTACAGCGGTTCCAAACCTTTTCTTTTCGCGTGCCATTTATGTGCTATGTGAATCGAGCGTGAAGCATCACTTTCGTTTTCGCGTACCATTCGTATAGGACTGGGCGCGACAAAATTTTTGCACGAAATTGGGGATCTTGATAATTTTTTTTACACGAAATGGGGGCATCATGACAAAAAATGTACACGAAATGGGGGAATCGCGACCATATTTTCTCTATTTTTCCTAACCTAACCATTGCAATGTCTACTACAGCGGTTCCCAACCATTGCAATGTCTACTACAGCGGTTCCCAACCATTGCATGTCTACTACAGCGGTTTTCAACCATTGTAATGTCTACTCCAGCGGTTCCCAACCATTACAATGTTGACTACAGCGGTTCCCAACCTTTTACTTTCGCGTGCCATTTATGTGCTATGTGAATCGAGCGTGAAGCATCACTTTTGTTTTCGCGTACCATTCGTATTGGGCTTGGGCTAGCGCGACAAAATTGGGGATCTTGATAATTTTTTTTACTCGAAATGGGGGGATCGTGACCAAATTTTTACACGAAATGGGGGATCGCGACAAAATTTTCTCAATTTTTCCTAACCTAACCATTGTCTACTACAGCGTTTATCAACCATTCCAATGTCTACTACAGCGGTTCCCAACCATTGCAATGTCTACTACAGCGGTTTCCAACCATTGCAATGTCTACCACAGCGGTTCCCAACCATTGCTATGTCTAGCACAGCGGTTCCCAACCATTGCTATGTCTACCACAGCGGTTCCCAACCATTGCTATGTCTACCACAGCGGTTCCCAACCATTGCAATGTCTACTACAGCGGTTCCCAACCATTGCAATGTCTCTTACAGCGGTTCCCAACCATTACAATGTCAACTACAGCGGTTCCCAATCTTTTCTTTTCGCACTACTTTTGTTTTCGCGTACCATTCATATGCAATGTGAATCAAACGCGTACCACCGAACTCAGAAAAGCTATGCGCCGCGTTAGTATCCTCCAAACTTGTAGCGTAATATAAAATACGTAAAATATGAGAAAAGATAAAATACGTAACGTCTGTTGTCTGCTCGCGTACAATCTTTGGAGGCTTCGCGTGCCACTGGTGGTACGCGTACCACAGTTTGAGAACCGTTGGTCTACCAAAAACAGATTGTCTTTTGTCTATCCAGGGGTCGCGAATCAATTTTCACACGAAATGGGGGCCGTGGTATTTTTTTTGCACGAAATGGGGATCATAACCTTTTTTTTTACTCGAAATTGGGGGATCGTACAAAATGCGGCAAATTTTTTACACGAAATGGGGAATCGCGACTAAATTTTTGCACGAAATGTGTGGTCGCGAAATGGGGAATTGCGTCAAAATTTTTATCCGAAATGGGGGGTCGCGACAAAATTTTTTACACGAAATGGGGAATCGCGAGAAAATTTTTACACGAAATGTGTGGTCGTAACAAATTTTTTTCACGAAATGGAGGATTGCGTCAAAATTTGTATCCGAAATTGGGGGGTCCAGACACAATTTTTGAACAAAATGGGGGGTCGGGACAAATTTTTTGCAAGAAATGGTGGATCGTGGCAAAATTTTTACATGAAATGGGGGGTTCGGACAAAAATTTTGACACGAAATGGGGAATCGGGACAAAATTTTGGACACTCGCGTACAATCTTTGGTGGCTTCGCGTACCACTGGTGGTACGCGCACCACAGTTTGGGAACCGTTGGTCTACCAAAAATTCTCTTTTGTCTATGCAGGGGTCGCGATACAATTTTTATACGAAATGGGGGACATTTTTTTTTGCACGAAATGGGGAGATCACATAATTTTTTTACCAGAAATGGGGGATCGTACAAAATGATGAACGTACAAACACGAAATGGAGAATCGCGATAAAATTTTTGCTCGAAATGTGTGGTCGCGACAAAATTTTCATACGAAATGGGGGGTTGCGTCCAAATTTTTATCCGAATTGGGGGGGTCGCGACAAAATTTTTTACACGAAATGAGGAATCTCGACAAAATTTTTCAACGAAATGTGTGGTCGCGATAGAAATTTTTGCACGAAATGGGGGATTGCGACAAAAATTTTATCCGAAATTGGGGGGTCCAGACACAATTTTTGAAGGGGGATTGCCTTAAAATTTTTATCCGAAATGGGGGGTCGCGACAAAATTTTATACACGAAGTGGGGAATCACGAGAAAATTTTTGCACGAAATGTGTGGTCGCGGCAAAATTTTCAAACGAAATGGGGGGTTGCGTCCAAATTTGTATCCGAATTGGGGGGGTCGCGACAAAATTTTTGACATGAAATGAGGAATCTCGACAAAATTTTTCAACGAAATGTGTGGTCGCGATTGAAATTTTTGCACGAAATGGGGGATTGCGACAAAAATTTTATCCGAAATTGGGGGGTCCAGACACAATTTTTGAAGAAAATGGGGGGTCGGGACAAATCTTTTGCAAGAAATGGTGCATCGCGACAAATTTTTTACACAGAAATATGGAGGGTTGGGACAAAATTTTTGACACGAAATGGGGAATGGCGACAAAATTTTTGACGCAAAATGGGGGCCGCGACAAAATTTTTACACGAGATGGGGGATCATGACAAATTTTTATCCAAAATGGGGGGGTCACGAAATTTTTTCACACAAAATTCAGGGGTCCAGACAAATTTTTTTTAACAAAAATGGGGGGTCGGGACAAATCTTTTGCAAGAAATGGTGGTTTGTGACAACATTTTTACACGAAATGGGAGGTTGGGACAAAATTTTTTACACGAACTGGGGCCGCGACAAAATTTTTACACGAAATGGGGGATCGTGACAAATTTTTATCCTAAATGGAGGGGACACGAAATTTTTTTTACACGAAATTGGGGGTTCAGATAAAATTTTTGAACAAAAATGGGGGGTCGGGATAAATCTTTTGCAAGAAATGGTGGGTTGTGACGAAATTTTTACACGAAATGGGAGGTTGGGACAAAATTTTTTACACAAAATGAGAAATCGCGACAAAAATTTTAACACGAAATAGGGCCGTGTCCAAATTTTTACACGAAATGGGGGATCCTGACAATTTTTTATCCGAAAAGGGCGGATCTCGAATTTTTTTTTACACGAAATTGGGGGTCCGGACAAAAAATTGGGGGTCGGGTCAAAATTTTTGCACGAAATGGTGGATCGTGACAAAATTATTACACGAAATGGTGGATCGCGACAAAAGTTTTACACGAAATGTGTGTTCGCCACAAAATTTTTACGCGAAACGGGGGGGTCGCGTCTGCTAATAGTTTGGGCACCACAGTCTTAGATAACAGAAAATGGATCTAGATTTGATCATCTAGACTTGTCCAAAGTTTATCTACCTAGATATTCATTCAGAACATTTGTAATTCGCAAATCAAAGTTTAGCACGAAATGGTGGATCGCGATAACATTTTTACACGAAATGGGAGGTCGAGAAAAAAATTTTGACACGAAATGGGGAATCGCGACAAAATTTTATCCGAAAATGGGGGGGGGACATAACAAAATTTTTACACGAAATTAACCCCCAATTTCGTGTAAAAATTTTTGTTATGCCCCCCATCCCCCATTTTCGGTCAATTTTTTTGCATGAAATTGGGGGTTCGGACAAAATTTTTGCACGAAATGGGGGGGTTCTGACAAAAATTTTACACGAAATTGGGGGGTTCGGGTAAAATTTTTACACGAAATAGGGGGTTCAGACAAAAAATTTGTACGAAATAGGGGGGTTCTGACAATTTT
Source organism: Phosphuga atrata (assembly GCA_944588485.1). NCBI lineage: Eukaryota > Metazoa > Arthropoda > Insecta > Coleoptera > Silphidae > Phosphuga > Phosphuga atrata. Next base: position 3,493,872 of record OX155904.1, read on the forward strand.
TTTACACGAAATTGGGGGGTTCGGACAAAATTTTTGCACGAAATGTATGGATCGCGACAAAATTTTAACACGAAATGGGGGGGGGTCGCGTATGCTAATAGTTTGGGCACCACTGTCTTAGATAACACAAAATAGATCTAGATTTGATCATCTAGACTTCGTCCAAAGTGTATCTACCAAGATAACAATTCAGAACATTTGTAATTCGCAAATCAATGTGATCTATTCTAGCTAGATATTTTGGCTTTAGATTAATCTACAAATAGATAATCTCAATTTGCGAAAATTAAGCGAAATTTGTTAGGTTAGCTATAAAAGCTATAAACAACATGCTATATTATGTTATTTACATGGATATAGCATATATATTATGTTATTTATAAGGATATAGCAAATAGCATATAACTTGTTCTATATTGAGCAAATTCTAGATCTGTGGATTATTAATAGACCTTTTCATAGTTTTTGTGCGCATCTGTCAATTTCCGCCACGTTATACGTCAAAAAGTGCGAGAACTTTTTGACGTTAAAAATGCCCGAACTTTTTGACATTAAAAGTACCCGAACTTTTTGACGTTAAAAGTGCCCTAACTTTTTGACGTTAAAAATGCCTGAACTTTTTAACGTTAAAAGTGTCCGAACTTTTTGACGTTTTAACATCATAAAGTTCGGGCATTTATAACGTCAGAAAGTTCGGGCACTTTTAAGGTCAAAAATTTCGGGCACTTTTAACTTTTAACGTCAAAAAGTTCGGGCATTTTTTACGTCAAAAACGTTAACGTTAAAAGTATCCGAACTTTTTGACGTTAAAAGTGCCAGAACTTGTTAACGTTAAAAGTGCCCCAAACTTTTTGACGTTCAAAATGCCCGAACTTTTTGACATTAAAAGTGCCAGAACTTTTTGACGTTAAAAGTGTTCGAACTTTTTGACATTAAAAGTGCCCGTACTTTTTGACGTTAAAAATGCTCGAAGTTTTTGATGTTAAAAGTGCCCGAACTAAACTAAATATGTGCCCGAAACTTTCATATTCCCGCCTTTCAAACTTGGTGGATGCGCTTAACTAACCGTAAAAAGGTCTATGCGCACAGTGAGCTAAATCTAATCTGGGAAACTAAGAATTGGGGGTAGAGCGCGCCCCTCGGTTAATATAATTTCACGCTGCTCTTGTTTAAAGTTGGGGTGAGGTTTGCGGAATTTGCCACAATTGCGCGAATAATTTGTTAATTTGCAATTTCACACGCGACCATCCCAAAACACAGGACGTAGCTGTACAGACACTAAAGAGAGAGAGAGAGAGAGAGCTAAATATTTTTCGAAAAGAAATAAAAATATTTTTTATTTTTATGCTTTATTCAACTTTTTTTTTATCTAATTATACAGGGTGGCCACAAAAAAGCACGTACAACCGCCTGTTTGAAAATAAACAAGATAAAATAGGCAATAACACAAGACTAGACTAACAAGGCTATACGAAATACAAGATTAAAGAGAGAAGACTCTGAAGACCTGGGTTCGAATCCTGGTCGGGGAGACAACAACAAGGGCGATTTTTCAGTAAACCGAGCCCGGACTGTTTATTGAGAAACCGCCCTAGTTGCCCACCCTGAATGAGTGCAAAATATGCGATACGAGGGTGGCGCATACTAAAAGCCAAGGTGGAATAGATAGGGGGTTTAGTGAGAGCTTTCCCTGAACCACTTTAGACAGACAAGACTGTCCTCATCGGTAGTGTAGTGGACAACTTACCCGCCTGACAAGCGGGAGACCGGGGTTCGATTCCCCGAGGTAGAAGCATTTTCAACCAGGATAGCACTAACTAGGCAACCCTAACTAACTAACCTACAACAACCCTAACAACACTAACTAGACAGACAAGACTAGGCAACCGAAATCACGACTGACAATTTTCAAAACAGTTTTATTCAATTTGTTTTTTTTTTGGACACCCTGTATATATTTGTGTATAAAATATATTTTTGGTTTAGAAATTTAGTTTCTGGGAACAAAGTGATAGTCTGAAAGCGGACGCGAAAATGTTTGCGAGAGAAATAACGAATTTCGATGTTCGCATCGAAGTTTCGCAGGAGAAGTTAGCAAAATCTTCACAATAAAAAAACGTACGACAGATTAAAATCTGCAAAAGATCACAAAAACGGAGATCTCTAGAGCCAGTAATCGAACGGCAAACAACAATCCGGCCCCGTGGAAATCCTCAAACCAAAAGTTTATCTAGATTTAGCTAGGTTTGTCTAGCTAGATAACATTCAATCAATCAATGGCGTTTGTCAACTAAGCAAATTGTATCTAGATATTCTAAGCTTAGAATAATCCAGCTCCAGACTCTCGCGCAGAAACACGAACTTGACTGTAGCACGAGGATGTGGACGCCCTGAATTCCTAAACTTGCCTCGCGAAGTAGCACGCAGTTAACCGAAGCATGAGACTGTGGAGAGCTTGCTCGACCTGCCTAGTGCTTCCTCAACTTGTCTACGAAGTTAAGGCCAGACTCTCGCGAATTAGCACGAAGTTAATCGAAGCATGAAAGTGTGGAGAGGTTGCTCGACCTGCCTCGTGCGTCCTCAGCTTGTCTACGAAGTGAGGCGAGGCGAGGAAGCACAATTGCTCTCCACATTCTCGTGCCTCGCTTAACTTCGTGCTACTTCGCAACAGTCTGGAGCTGGCTAAACGACGAAACTCTAGTCCATTTTTTTTAAGAATGCAGTAACTAGAAACCTGATTTACACTATGACAAATGTTCAATCTAGTTACAAAATTTGGCGCTAAATTCAAATATAGTTACTTGAATATAAAATTGGCAATTTATTAATGGTTTCATTGAATATCTTATTATTATTGATTAAATACTCCAAATGGCAACAATAATAATAAAATACAAACAAATAAATGGAGAAAAACGCAAAAATCTAAATGATACAAACAGATCAGATGACAATTGTGAATTGACGTGGCAGCCATTGACAACTAACAGCTGTAAATGTATGTGAAAAGAAAGAGAGAAAATAGGTTGAGATGGAGAAGTAAATATTCTCGGTGTGAACTTCTCCTCGGTTTAAGCCAATCAGAGAACTAGGTCAAATAAGCCCTATCTTCCCTGTACTGCATTCTTAAAAAAATGGACTATAATGCATCACCTCCACACTCTTGTCTTGACTCGTCCTCCACATACAAATAATAGCAGCAGCTGCTAGGAGGACCCGTACGGTGTGAGTCATGACACTGAGGTGCTAGAAAAGTAAGGCGACAGTATGGATGCGCGTGTCTCTCCTCCGCAAGAGTCTGGAGCAGGATATAGATAATGTATCTTCCGTACAAATCTTTGAATTGTTTAAATCTAGATTTAAGTTATTTAGCGAAATGAAACAAAAATCAAACTTGTTTGCCTTACTGTGTTTGCGGGGGGTTTTCTGCAGCAGGTTCCTTCCAAAACGGACGGTTTTGAAGGCTCCGAGGGCCAGCCGATGATTCAATTACTCCGTTTATGTAAATACTTTTCTATATACTCAAACTATATAGAGAAAGGAGAAAAACTATGTAAATATTAATGGTGTAGTATATAGTATACATGTTATATTTTATTTTAAATTGTAATATAAATATATATATAAAGATTCAAATATATATACATTACATGTAATTTGTTATCTTACATGTGTCTGTTATAGTTTCGTAAGTATGTACCCCATTTCATTTCTCCACCTTTCGACTAAAAAGTTAAGTTCGAACCTCAAAAACTTAGCAACTAATTCAGCTAGAACATTCTAGTTTTCATTAACTAAATTAGTTAACTAAATCTCCAGAAAGTTTTATGTTTGTAACTAGTGCACTAACTGAGATATCAACTAAAAACCAAGACATCAAAGCTAACTACTAATTTAGGTAGTTAGAACCCTACAGACTTAAGGCTCCACAATATGGTGGGACAAACTGAAGGCCATAAACGAACTCTCTAATGTTCAAAGATTGGCTTGGGTAGCAATTATGGGATCATTAAGAACCGTCCGAACTGCAGCTCTTGAAGCCATGATAGCCCTTCTTTCCCTGAAAATCTTCATGTTGGATGAGGCAAGGATACGATGCAAATGCAATGGGACACCCACATTGGTTGCCAAAAAAAAAAAAAAAAAGCAAGACAGGTTCCATCCAGGTTAAAGTGCACCACAATCTGAGCATGGCAGGTTTCGTCGAGGTTAGAGTACACCACGATCTGAGCTAAACCTCAATATTGAGGGAGACTCAATGCCAAAAAGGCTATCATTCGATACTACCCTTGAAAACGCAACTAACTTGGCACAGAACGCAATAAAACAAACACATATCAAGATGGGCTGGACTGGTATAGACGCCTCCCAAATGGACAGTGGAACTAGCGCATGGACCATCCCCGGGGTACAGTTTATTTGTGCCCCTGCGATCACAAGCCACGACATTCCAAGAAAATCAACATTTTCATGGACAGTCAGGGTGATATTAATGCTTCAACGTTCCATGAAACCAAATCTAAAACAACGTGGAACTGCCTTCAGAACCTTAAGCCCCTGACGAAACACAGGATCACACTTGCTTGGGTACTGAGCCACAAGGAACTGATAGTGCATGGCAGGTTCCTTCGAGGTAAGAGTACACCACGATCTGAACTAAACCCCAATATTAAAGGAGACTCAATGCCAAAAAGGCTATCATTCGATCTACCCTTGAAAACACAACTAACTTGACACAGAAGGCAAGAAACCAAACACATGTTAAGGTGAGCTGGACTGGTATAAACGCCTCCCAAAACGGCAGTGGAACTAGCGCAGGAATCTACGGACCATCCTCAGGGTACAGTTTATCTGTGCCCCTGCGATCACCTGCCATCCCATTCCATGAACATCAACATTTTCATGGACAGTCAGGCTGATATTAATGCTTTATCGTTCCATGAAACCAAATCTAAAACAACATGAAACTGCCTTCAGAACCATAAGCCCCTGGCGAAACACAGGACCACGCTTGCTTGGGTACTGAGAAACAAGGAAATGATACTGCATGGCAGGTTCCTTCGAGGTTAGAGTACACCACGATCTGAGCTAAACCTCAATATTGAGGGAGACTCAATGCCAAAAAGGCTATCATTCGATTCTACCCTTGAAAACGCAACTAACTTGACACAGAAGGCAAGAAACCAAACACATATTAAGGTGAGCTGGACTGGTATAAACGCCTCCCAAAACGGCAGTGGAACTAGCGCAGGAGTCTACGGACCATCCTCAGGTTACAGTTTATCTGTGCCCCTGCGATCACAAGCCATGACATTCCATGAACATCAACATTTTCATGGACAGTCAGGGTGATATTAATGCTTTAACGTTCCATGAAACGAAATCTAAAACAACATGGAACTGCCTTCAGAACCTTAAGCCACTTGCGAAACACCGGATCACGCTTGCTTGGGTACTGAGCCACAAGGGACTGATAGAACTGATAGTGCATGGCAGGTTCCATCGAGGTTAGAGTACACCACAATCTTAGTTAAACCTCAATATTGAGGGAGACTCAATGCCAAAAAGGCTATCATTTGATTCTACTCTTAAAAACGCAACTAACTTGGCACAGAAGACAAGAAACCAAACACATATCAAGATGGGCTGGACTGGTATAGACGCCTCCCAAAAGGACAGTGGAACTAGCGCAGGAATCTACGTACCATCCCCGGGGTACAGTTTATCTGTGCCCCTGCGATCACATGCCATAACATTCCATGAACATCAACATTTTCATGCACAGTCAGGGTGATATTAATGCTTTAACATTCCATGAAACCAAATCTAAAACAGCATGGAACTGCCTTCAGAACCTTAAGCCCCTGGCGAAACACAGGATCACGCTTGCTTGGGTACTGAGCCACAAGGAACTGATAGTGCATGGCAGGTTCCTTCGAGGTTAGAGTACACCACGATCTGAGCTAAACCTCAATATTGAGGGAGACTCACTGCCAAAAAGGCTATCATTCGATTCTACCCTTGAAAACGCAACTAACTTGGCACAGAAGGCAAGAAACCAAACAAATATCAAGATGGGCCAGACTGGTATAGACGCCTCCCAAAAGCACAGTGGAACTAGCGCAAGAATCTACGGACCATCCTCGGGGTACAGCTTATCTGTGCCCCTGCGATCAAATACCATGCCATTCCATGAACATCAACATTTTCATGCACAGTCAGGGTGATATTAATGCTTTAACGTTCCATGTAACCAAATCTAAAACAACACGGAACTGCCTTCAGAACCTTTTAAGCCGCTGGCAAAACACAGAATCACACTTGCTTGGGTACTGAGCCACAAGGAACTGATAGTGCATGGCAGGTTTCTTCGAGGTTAGAGTACACCACTATCTAAGCTAAACCTCAATATTGAGGGAGACTCAATGCCAAAAAGGCTATCATTCGCTCTACCCTTGAAAACGCAACTAATTTGGCACAGAAGGCAAGAAACCAAACACATATCAAGGTTGGCTGGACTGGTATAGACGCCTCCTAAAAGGACAGTGGAACTAGGACAGGAATTTACGGACCATCCCCAGGGTACAGTTTATCTGTGCCCCTGGGATCACATGCCATGACATTCCAAATACATCAACATTTTCATGGACAGTCAGGGTGATATTAATGCTTCAACGTTCCATGAAACCAAATCTAAAACAACATGGAACTGCCCTCAGAACCTTAAGCCCCTGGCGAAACACAGGATCACGCTTGCTTGGGTACTGAGCCACGAGGGACTGATGGAACTGATAGTGCATGGCAGGTTCCATCGATGTTAGAGTACACCACGATCTGAGCTAAACCTCAATATTGAGGGAGACTCAATGCCAAAAAGGCTATCATTCGATTCTACCCTTGAAAACGCAACTAACTTGGCACAGAAGGCAACAAACCAAACACATGACTGTGGTGAGCTGGACTGGTATAAACGCCTCCCAAAACGACAGCAGAACTAGCGCAGGAATCTACGGACCATCCCTGGGGTAGAGTTTATCTGTGCCCCTACGATCACATGCCATGACATTCCATGAACATCAACATTTTCATGGACAGTCAGGGTGATATTAATGCTTTAACGTTCCATGAAACAAAATCTAAAACAACATGGAATTGCTTTCAGAACCTTAAGCCCCTGGCGAAACACAGGATCCCGCTTGTTTGGGTACTGAGTCACAAGGAACTGATAGTGCAAGGAAGATTCCATCGAGGTTAGAGTACACCACGATCTGAGCTAAACCTTAATATTGAGGGAGACTCAACGCCAAAAAGGCAATCATTCGATTCTACCCTTGAAATTGCAACTAACTTGGCACAGAAGGCAACAAACCAAACACATATCAAGATGAGCTGGACTGGTATAGACGCCTCTCAATAGGACAGTGGAACTAGCACAGAAATCTACGGACCATCCCCGGGGTACAGTTTATCTGTGCCTCTGCGATCACATGCCATAACATTCCATGAACATCAACATTTTCATGGACAGTCAGGGTGATATTAATGCTTCAACGTTCATGAAACCAAATCTAAAACAACACGGAACTGCCTTCAGAACCTTAAGCCCCTGGCGAAACACAGGATCGCGCTTGCTTGGGAACTGATAGGAAACGAAATGGCGGACAAGTTATCAAATCATGTTATTATCATCGTTTAAACGAAATCAATTTAAACACACTGATCGTAAAACAAAATTTATTAATAAACTCAATAATTAAAACTAGTGCGGCGATATCATTTGCTGGAAGTGCAATAAGTCAGCTTGTTGAAAACCGTCCGCAACGGATACTTCAACTCGATGGCGTAGCTACCCCGGCTCTGAAACTTAAACGATTGCAGGATACCCTTCTTCGTCAGCGGCATGCACTTGCGCATTGGCAACAAATCCAGCAGCTTGTCGAGGTCCACCTTGAAGTCACCCAAGATCAGCGCTAGCAGGATTATATTCGCGAAGAGTTTCTGATAGTGGCCCGGGTTGCACTTCCGGCGCTTCGACACGACAAACGTGAACGTTTTTATGAAGTAATCGTTAATCTCGGGCGAATGGGGACAAAGGATTGTTTCGTTGGTGAGGTCTTCCAGGTTGTTGGCGAATTGTATTAGGTGGTTTAGGTAGTAAACGAGTTTTTGGAAGCGGAGTTTTTTTATGTCGTTGGTTATTGTGGTGGAGGCGAGTAAATTTTGGGTGAAAGAGATTAGGTTTACCTGTGGAGTGATGGGTATTGCGTCTAACAATTCTTGTGGGATTAGGCAGTTAACGGAGTAGACGATTCCGGTTTTCATGTCGAGGGGGGCTAGGCATCCCGGGGAAAACAACGTGGAGTAGTTTGTGTCTTTGAAGTCTTCTTTTTTCAACGTGGCGGTGTCTATGGCGAAGATCCGTAAGGTGTTCTTCTTTTTGTTTCGGACTCCGATAAGCTCTGTGTTTTCCTTCGAGACTTTGTTGGTGTATAGGGCTTTATTGTTGGTTGTTACGGCTGTGTAGAATTCTTGGTTGCGCTGGTAGAGCTTCATAGCAGTTTGCTCATTCACCGAGATCTTGTTCAAGGTAAGGCAAATGGGTCTATGGGGGGTGTCGTTCAGCAGAAATTCGTGGATCTTTGGCATTTTGGCCACACAACTTTCATTTAAAACTTTTCAAACAAACTTTTAACCTAAAACTTTGAGTTGGTAAACAAGGACAACAGTGCTACAAACACAACAACAACAAAAAAGTACTAATTTTGGCAAATATTAATTTCCAGCTAGAACAATCAAGTTTCTAGTTTATAAAAGCAATTTCCAATTTGGAAACAATCAATTTCCAGCTTAAAATGCCGCAATTATCAAAATAAATAATCAATTATCGCGTTTATAAACATCTGATGTTTTAAGTTTGTCTAGTTGGTTGCCTGAAAGCACTGTTTCAGTCGCCATAGTAAATGTCAACAAACTGATTGAAGTTAGCAGACGCGACATTATGTTTGGTTTAACTTGGGGGATTATAACCGCAGCATTGCTTGAATTGGAAAGCGAAGACGAAGAGGAATCCGACGAGGAATCGGACACCACACAAACCCAACAGAAAATAAGTAAGTAAAACGAATAATAGAAAATCGGAAATTTGTTTGTAGATGTCGCTAATGTATTGTTGTGTATAAAGCCTGGATATCCAGTGAGTTAGTTGTGTATGTTAGGAGGGCGTGCAAGTCGCAAGGTAAATTATTTGAATATTTTTTTCTTATTTTGAGTTGAAAGGTCGGTGATATATCCTCTGCATTTATCCATCCTAATATTGCCCAATCTAACTTTTAACCTAACCTAGGTTAAAACCTAGAAATCTGTAAACCATCCGTCTTTTCACGTTAGTTCTTATTTCTGCCACGGCTTACTTGCATCAATGCTTGCATCGAACTACGATTTAATAATAATGCTATCATTTCAAACTACGATTTAATATTACTGTTCGCATTTTGGATTAAATATTTCGTTTTCCGTGCGTAATATCGTAAGGCATTTTATAAATAACGAAAACTAGGAAGGTTGATATATTCGTGTTGTTAAGTTGGTTGCCTGAATGCATTGTTTACAGCTGTCATAAGCGAACGTCAACAAACTGGTCGAGATGAGCAGACGTGACATTTTATTGGCAAGTTCGGCGTTTATAATCGCCGCCCTGCTCGAGATCGAAAGCGACGAGGATGAGGAATCCGACGACGAACTGGACACCGGTCGAATCCAACGGAAAATAAGTAAGTGACAAAGTAAAAGCAAATATTAGAAGCCGGTGATTTACTTGTAGGTGTCGCTTCTGTAGCACCGTTTTTAAATACAGGGTGTCAAAACGTTCCCACGCTACTTTGTTTATTTATTATACAGTGCGGAAAGAACTCCCTAGTTTTATTGCGATATACAAACTGTTCAAGCTTATACCCACTATTCTAGTTTGTTGTGTTTGTTTCATCGACTGTCTAAGTTTTGCTCCCCACAAACTGCCACACCTGCCTGACCTTGATACCCTGCCAGGACTCAGTTCATGTGTGCAATGACTACTCTGCAACAAAAAGTGTTATTTGGCTTGTGCAAACTGATTCCGTTATAACAGTGCAATGTAATTTTAGATGTAACACTATTATATTTCGGGTACATTTCACACTTTGCAAGCGATCAATTTATTGTTTTTTCTCTAGTAGCATCGGACCTCAGATGTAACACTATTCTAGTTTGTGGTGTTTGACTCATCGACTGTCTCAAGTTTTGCTCCCCACAAACTGGGCACACCTGCTTGACCTTGAGAACGTGCCAGGACTCAGTTCATGTGTGCAATGGCTACTCTGCCGCAAAAAGCATTATTTGGCTTGTACAAACTGATTCCGTTATAACAGTGCAAAGTAATTTTCTGTAAAGTAATTGACCTTGAGACGGTGCCAGGGCTCAGTTCAGGTGTGCAATGGCTACTCTGCAACAAAAAGCGCAGTGTGTTATTTGGCTTGTGCAAACGGAATCCATTATAACAGTGCAGCGTAATTTTAGACGTCAATATGGTGGTGAAGCCCCTACAGCAAAAACTCTCCGTCATTGGCTGCGTACTTTCAAGGAAACCGGTAATGTTTTAAAAGGGAAATCGCCAGGTAGACCGAGAACTTCCGAGACTGCTGGATGTAGTCCCAAATTAGGATTGCCTACAGGTACTGTGTATGATGTTATGCCTAAAAGACTTAATTTGTGTGCCTAGAAATTGCAACTGTATAACCCTTTGGGTACGTATTTATTTAGGGAATGCATCATATGCATGACGAGCCTTAGCCGTCAAATGTACCCAAAGGGTTAAACCTACTAATAAAATCAAAAGGTTAGAGTTTGCTGTTGACTTTCTAAACAGAATTGAAGAAATGATCGGTAATTTATTGGGTGTATGATCTTCTGGAATCGGCAACAAATCCAGCAGCTTGTCCAGGTTCACCTTAAAGTCCCCCGAAGTTGACCAAATACAACTGATATGTTGGTGAATACATGTTGTGAATTGGAATATCGTGTTGACGTGTGTAGGGCAACAACTGGATCCCTTGTTGAAGTACATTAATGTTAAAACAAAACTTGAAAGTACTCTCTTTTATTGTATGTACTTGTTGATGTAGATTTTCGTTAATTTCAACATTAAATTTGTACTTAAAACTAGGGACTTCTTTTTTAAAGACACTGTATATTTGCAATCCTTAAATTCGCGACTAATAAAATAAAATTCTGCGTAACTTTAGAGCAGAAATATTTAGAGAAAACATATATAAAACTTGTTTATTTATAACTTTAGAGGGAAATAAACTGGAAAATCGTTTTCAGCACTTCGATTACCTTCGGGTAACCTAAAATCACGAAAAAAAAATCAAAACAATTTTCAACAAAAATTTTCCATCATTTCGTTCGAAAAATATGCGCTTTTTCGGTTTTTTTCGATTTTTTCGAAAACGGCAAAGAGCAGCGAAATCAATTTGGGCACACTGAAACTACACGACAAGACGAACAAGTCGATGTGTAAATTGTACACAAAGATTCTATAATTCGTCGAGATATTTCAAACTGAAATTTAATCGATTTTCGATTTGCTAAATAGATGTCTCGGAAACGGTTGCAGATAATCAAAAACAGATTGCGGCATCGTTTTCAGAAGGTCATTTTCCTGTTAATGCACTAAGATTGTCCGCTGGAAATTCACGATTTTCCGAGATCTCTACTCGAGCGCCGAAATTTCTTAAAAATTTCTTCAATTCTTGCAGGCGAAAGTGAACCGAAAGAGCTAGCGAAATATAATTTGCATATCTGTAATCAGCAGCAAAAATGCTTTCAGAAACGTTTTTTAATTTTGCTGTAACTCAAAAAATAACGATTTTGACAAAATCGATTTTCTCGCATTTCGGTCTCGACTCCCCGTGTCGATTGTATTTCTTAACTTAAAGCTTCCTAGGGAATATTATATACGGTTTCTGATTAATTTTGGGACGCTGAATCGATTGGTGAAGACTAGAAGTCTCTGTGGTGTGCGGTTCAAAAGTTATGACAGCGTCAAATCAATATTAAATGTGTGATTGTGTACAGCGAAAAAAAATATAAAATTTGTTTATTTGTAACTTTAGACCGAAATAAACTGTAAACCCGTTTTCTGCACTTCGATTTCCTTCGTGTAACCAGAAAAAAATCACGAAAAAAATTTGCAAAAAAGTTTTCGACCGAAATTTTCCATCATTTCGTTCGAAAAATACATGCGTTTTCAGTTTTTTTCGATTTTTTCGAAAACGGTAAAGAGCAGCGAAATCATTTTTGGCACACACAAACTACACGACAAGACGAACAAATCGATGTGTAAGTTGTCTGGAAATATTCAATAATTCGTCGATAAATTTCAAACTGAAATTTACCCAATTCTCGATTTGCTAAGTAAATATGTCGGAAACGGTTGCAGATAATTAAAAACGGATTGCGGCATCGTTTTCAGAAGGTCATTTTCCTATGGATACACTAAGATTGTCCGCAGGAAATTCACGACTTTCCGAGATCTCCACTAGAGCGCCGAAATTTCTTAAAAATTTCTTCAATTCTTGCAGGCGAAAGTGAACCGAAAGAGCTAGTATAATTTGCATATGTGTAATCAGCAGCAAAAATGCTTTCAGAAACGTTTTTAAATTTTGCTGTATCTCAAAAAATAACGATATTGACAAAATCGATTTTCTCGCATTTCGGTCTCGACTCCCCGTGTCGATGGTATTTCTTAACTGAAAGCTTCCTATTGAATATTATATACGGTTTCCGACTAATTTTGGGACGCTGAATCGATTGGTTTGAATGAATGAATCGATTTGGCTGAATTTGAAGACTAAAAGTCTCTGTGGTAAGCCGTTCAAAAGTTGTGACATCGTGAAATCCGCTGAATATGCGAAAATACGTTTCCTTATAATCATTATTTGTCCAGTGAATGGAAAATTTCAAAGTGCATCTGAAAGTATTTTCCCTGCTGGTTATAAATATACAAATTTTATTTTGATAGCAGCTTCCGTTCGCGAGATATGACTTGATATAATGGGCTACTAATTGACTAAATGTGAAAAATTCGTCAATAGCTTAACACCTCCATAACACAAAAAAACATTTTATTTAAGAAAAATCCATCATTTACATTAAACCTTTCGGAACTAAGATGGAAATGTGTAACATGGTGACTAAAATCGGTCTCTGGTACCGAAACTAAATAATATAGAAAAATATATCCACTCACCTGAAAAATAATTCTTCTTCTTTCATGTGCCTTGTCCGGTCTCGCTGACGTTGGCGATCACCATGGCAAAAGCTGTACGGTCCTCCGCCAAGCGAAAGAGTTCACCTGCCCTTCTTTTGCCGGTCCAGTCCCGTATATTTCTGAGCCACGACTGTCGCTTTCTTCCAACTCCACGGCGCCCCTCAATCTTGCCCTTTAGTATGAGCTGTAATAGACGATATTTATCACCTCTCAAAATATGTCCAAGATATGATGTCTTTCGGCATTTTACGGTCGTCAAAAGTTGCCTTTCGATGTTTGCTCTTCGTAGTACATTCTCGTTTGTAACATGTTGTGTCCACGGAATACGAAGCATTCTTCTGTGAAGCCACATTTCGAATGCCTCCAGTTGGTTCATCGTCCTGACCTTCAGAGTCCACGTCTCTACTCCGTACAGCAATACCGACCATACATAGCATTCAACCATGCGTTGTCTTAGCTTCAGATGCAGGTTGTCATTGCAAAGAAAGGATCTCATATTATTAAAAGTTGCCCGAGCAATCTCTATTCGGCACTTTATCTCGCAGTCCGGGTTTAGATCATCTGTAATAATACTACCAAGGTATTTGAACTTAGAGACACGTTCAATTTGGCTTCCATTAAGTTCTAGGGTAGTGCCATTGTGCGGTTGCCTGCTGAATATCATAAATTTGGTCTTTCCTATATTGATTTTTAGACCTTGTGTCTCTCCCACGTCACCGATTTTGTTTGTAAGCAACTGTAGTCCCTCGATTGTGTTTGCTAAAATCACTGTATCGTCAGCATACCTGATTGTTGTTATTGACTCTCCATTTATTTTGATGCCGAGGTTTGATATTGCTTCCAATGCTTCCTTAAATATTCTATCAGAGTATAGGTTGAAGAGTAAGGGCGACAGTATGCAACCCTGCCTTACTCCACGTTGTATCTCAATACGGTCTGTTTTAATATTGCCTATTTTTACCTGTGCCGTTTGATTCCAGTATAGATTTTTAATTATGCGGATATCTCTATCATCTATTCCAACCCCATGTAGTATATCTATAAGTTTATCGTGCAGTATGCGGTCAAAGGCTTTTTCGTAATCGATAAAGCATGCAAAAACATCTTTTCGCTGATCGCGACATTTTTGGAGGAGAAAGTTCATACCGAAAAGTGCTTCACGCGTTCCGAAAGCGTTTCTGAAGCCAAATTGAGAATCATCAAGATCTTCCTCACATTTACGTCGGATGCGTGCGTGAATGATCCGTAGGAATGCTTTGAGCATGTGGGACATGAGGATGTTTTTTTGAAAAATAATGAATTTATCAATTGCTTAGTACGACTTGATATATTGGCGGTTCAATAATGCAAAGTTTTTACTTTTTTTAAATTTATTGAATAAAAGAACTAACAAATCATGCTTTTGTATATTTTTGAAAACGGGGGTCATATATAATCAAATATATATCAATTCTGATACATGTAACATAAATTTCTTCGTATAGAGTTCAACATTTATAATATAACGAACTAAACAAAACGATTTTTATTCTTGAATAACAAATAGTAAGCTCCCATTTCTTTGAAGCTTGCATGGCCCAGTCGAATTAGAATTTTACGTGGAAAAAATCCGCGCAGCAATTTTCCTTCGCAAATCGTTGGGGAGGGTCACTGGCAGTCTACATTTCTGTTTTCGGGATTTGCACCCTGTTGCGTTATCCGCCATCTTGAATTTGAGGGTAAATTTTTGTTTATTGAATAACTCGTTTATTTTCAATTTTACACGAAAAATGGTTATTTGCCGAAGTTGTTTGGAATTAAATTTCCTACAATTTTGGTTCAATTTTCCCTAGCATCGATATTTTTCGATTAGGACCAGAAAAGAGGTGGGGGTGAAATTTTATTATTGCATTATCACGCTTATTTTCCATATTACGCAAAAACACCGAAGTTAATCGAAAAATATCAATCCTAGGAAAAAATTGATTTCGACTAAAATTGTAGGAAATTTTATTCTAAACAACTTCGGCAATAACCATTTTTCGTGTAAAATTGAAAATAAACGAGTTATACAATAATCAAAAATTCAATCTCAAATTCAAGATGACGCCAGAGGGTGCGAATCCCGAAAACCGAAATGTAGGCTGCCAGTGACTCCCCTTAACGATTTCCGAAGGAAAATTGCGGCGCGGATTTTTTTCCATGTCAGCCCCTTTTTTGTCTAATTCGACTGGTCTATCACTGTTTATATAACGTTTATATACATTTGTTTATATACACGCTTTACAAGTGGTACAAGTATGCTCCAAGCAAATGAATTTGTTGCAACTATGACACTTGTATTTTGTCTTCCTGTTCTGCTTTGAATCACAGTAGAAACATCTTCCGTGAACAGGAGTTGTTCTTGCTCTGGTATATTGAATATTTCTCGGATTCTGAGTTTAATTATCCTTGATATACTCTTATATTCAAGCCGTCTTCTCACATGATTCTCAACTAGTTGAAATCCAAGACTCTCTATAAATTTCCGTCTAGGAGTTTCATCATTTATGTTATTGGCTTTGTATATAACGAAAGCATTTATTGCTGCTATGTTCAATGTTCCATAGAATATGACCATCTGCCAGCGGCGCGTGATTCTAGCGCAATCATACGTTGCGCAGAGCTTATCAATGGTATCAACCCCACCTTTGGTTTTATTGTAATCAATTATCATCTCTGGCTTACCAGTTGTGATGTTGAGAACATCATCATGATGCATAGATGAAAGTACATAAACATTCTTATAATTTCTTGGTATATAAGACGCCAACGTCAAATGTTCTTGGAAAGCTAACATGCTCGTTTGTACTGGTCTCTTTACTTTCATCTCCTGTGGTATCTGCCTCTTATTTTTTCTCAGAGTACCTAAGATAGTTAGCTTATGGTCTCTGAGCAGTTTTTCGGCCATTTCAACACTGGTGAAAAAATTGTCCATAGTTATATTTCGGTTTGATCCCCATATTGGTTGGGCACAACCTGGGAATTAACGACATATTGCCATTGTCAACTTTATACGGCTGTTTTCCAGCGTATATTTCCATCTTGGCAGTGTAAAAGCACTTGGAGTCTACTAATGAATATACCTTTATGCCGTATTTATTTGGTTTAGATGGAATGTACATTCGGAAGGACGAACGTCCTCTAAAAGCCCATAACATTTCGTTGATAGTAGTGTATTGAGAAGTAGAAAAATGTCTAGGTAATATGGAGTTGAATTTCTCAAAAAACTCTCTTATTGCGGCTAGTTTATCGAATGTTGCTATATCTGCTCGTGTCAATTTATTATCGAAACGAATGTTTTGTTGTATGAACTTAAATCGTTCTAAAGACATCGTCAAACGAAATATCTCGAAGGACATTCCATCTGTTCGAAATAGATCCTTGAGGTTTACACAATTACTTTTCATTTAATATATAATATATAATAATCCTTTATTGGCATAAATGTAAATACACGACCGTTCGTACATTAGTGTTGTGACAAGTATAGAACAAAAAATAAAAACAAAGAAAACAAAAAAAAACAAACAAAAAAGACACCAGAATGAAACGGAAAATAAAAATATCCAAATTAATACAGCAAAAAATAAACAGTTCAAAAGTTCTTAGATAAAAAAAAAAAAAAAAAGGAAGCCTTTAACCCTGTCCTTTGCACTTCAATATTTTTTTCATGTACACAAAAACCGGAGCCACTCTCATCCATAACCTTCTTCCAGTTTTTCGCCACTGACTTTTCCTCTTCACTCCATTCACATTTCTTACAGCTTAACACCCAATGTTCCCAGAGCTCCTCCCCTTCTCCACATACTCGGCAAGTCCTATCTGTTGCAGCCATCCAATATCTTCTACCCCTTTCCTCACTAACACACCTAAACCGGGCAATCGCTACCTGTGGGGCTTTAGGATTAACTAGATACTCTGGACATCTGCCAAAAACTTGGATTTTGCTGTAGTCTCTATTATAGGTACTCTCACCTATGTGTCTTTGTCTCTCTTGCAGCTCTATCTCCAGTAGTCTATCTGCCAGAATCCTTTCCACTAACATTCCCTCATTCATCATTCTCTCGATCTCTTCTTGGTTCCATCCCCCTCTTTCATACATACGCTTGCGCAGACATCCCCAATTTGTTTCCTTATTACTCCCTTTACCCTCCTTTCTTACCGCTTTCAAAACGTCTTTCACTATTCTTTCTTCTCCCGCACTATTCACTTTCCTTTCAAATTTAGCCACTCTCATAACCGCGGTGTTTGCCACCTTGTTAGAATTTGCTTCTTGTTGAACGATGTACCTCGGGGTGGACTTTTCTAGCTGCAGAGCCCTCTTTATGAACTGTAACTGCACTCTCTCTATGTCGTTTTCCTCTTTCACACCCCAAATTTCTGCCCCATACATCATAATACTACGTACGCACGCCTTCCATACAATCATTTTCGCCCTAAAATTTCCCCTCAAGTATACTCTCCATGTATCCCAGAGCCTGTTAGCAGCCACCCACGCTTTTTTTACTATATACTTGATATGTGCAGCGCACGACCCATTTTGTTGGAACATAAAGCCTAGGTATTTAAAACTGCTAACTTGTTCTATCTCACTCGCTTCCCATTCAAAACTCTCTTTCCTTGATCCCTTTCTCTTCCGAAACAGCATCCACTTTGTTTTCAGCACATTTACCTTTAACATTCGTTTTTTAAAAAACTTTTCCATTCGTACCAACACCTCTTTCATTTCCACTTTCGAACTTGCTAAGACAACGACGTCGTCCGCATAAGCTAGACTCCAAATCTTTTTCGTCCCTATTACTACCCCTCCCGCTTGACCCAAGCTTAGCGTTCTCTCGAGGTCCGCAGTATATAGATTAAATAGTAGTGGACTTAACGGGCACCTTTGTTTTATCCCTTTCCTAACCTCAAATCTTTCAGATAGCCTTTCACCTATCTTCACTCTACACCATGTTCTCTCATATAGATGCTCAATGCTCTCCCTGATCTGTTGCGATATACCTTTCTCCCTCATATATTCCCACATTTTCTCTCTCACTACTGAGTCATATGCAGCTTTGAGGTCAACAAATACCGCGTACAATTTCCCCTTAGGTTTAGCTATTTCTCTTTGTATGATATAATTCAATATGTATATCTGTTCAGTTGTTCCGCGTCCTTTTCTGAAGCCAGCTTGTACCTCTGGGATTAGATTCCTTTTCTCTGCTTCTTCTTGTAACTTTTTTTCCAGTATCTTTGCATAGATCTTGTATGACGTGTCCATTAGAGTTATCCTATAGCTTCCTAGTTCCTCCTTGTTACCTTGCTTAAAAACTGGTACAATAATTCCTTCCCTCCAACTGTCCGTAATTTGTTTGCTACTTTTGAAAAAGCTGTTAAGTTCACCACGAAGTCTCTCCTTCACAATTGGTGTGGCTAGACACCACGCCTCACTTGGCACCGAGTCTGGGCCTGGAGCTTTCTTTCTTTTGAGTGCTGACATAACCGTTTCAACCTCTTCCTCTGTAATCTCTTGTGATTGCGATTCCACTGGTCTAAAATATCTCCATCTTTGCTCCCTAATTTCTGTCTCTCCGGCCAGCAACTCACAGAAGTGATTTTTCCACCTTTCTGTGCTAATTACCGATGAGATCTCTCTTTTTGGTTTCCTTGCAGCAATCAGTTTCCAAATATCCGACTCTCTGCTCAGCTGGCTGATTTTCTTTATTTGGCATTCCTCCCACTCTCGTTTCTTTCTCGTCTCTGCTTCTTTCATTTCTTTATTCTGTCTTTTGAGCTTTTCGAGTGTTGTTCTTCCTTCTCTCCAGGCTCTAAATTCGGCTCTAGTTCTTTTCTTTATACCTATTAGTTCCTCGTCTATCCAAGCATTTCCGCAATTTTTCTTTGGGTGTGATATTTTAACAATTAGTGCTTTCTTTATCATAGCAGTGAGTTTCGGTAGTTCCGCATATTCCACTCCATCCATTCTGTCTAAGTTTTCCTGGTATCGCGCAATAGCTGACTCATTCCACATCACCGTTTGTTTAACCACACCCTTGCTTTCCCCCCAGCTGTCTATCTCACCATACAGGGTAATTTCTAGTGGTAGATGGTCCGATTCCAGCCTTTCTCCTATTTTGAAAACATCGATACATCTTATGGCGTCTTCGTTGGAGATCCCGAAGTCAATGACCGAGGTACCGCCTCCACCAATATACGTTAACTCCCCTTTCCAATCGCCATTTGTGCACCCATTTAGCACATACCAGTTATGGTTCTCATATGGTTCTCATATGGTTCGACCCAGTCTAACCATTTTTTTCCCTCCTTGTTAACTGTTTTGTCTTTCGAAAGTCTAGCTATTTCCACCCCTTCTGCATCGAGACTTCCAGCTTGGAGTTCACCGATCCTCACATTCCAGTCTCCGATGATCAGTACTTTCTCTCCTGAATGCCAGGCTTTTCTCAATGTATTTCATAATGCTCTCTAGATTGTTGTTGTTATAGACAGTAATTACTCTCCACTTATCTTCGCCTACTCGTACTGCTCTCTCTTGTACCCCTTCGATGTTCTCCATATCCATATTGTATTCTTTCTCCGCTACAAGCTTTATACCGGTAATTATCCCTCCCTTTGCTCTTCCCCTGTTGGAGATCCTCTTTGCAGATTAACATTTCCATCTGTATTCCGATGGCAGTAGGTTTCTTACTTCGTTCCAGTCCTTTTCCCTTCCCCCTTTATGCTCCCCCGTACTTCCTTTAATGCTTAGTGAAAAAACAGCTCTTCCAGCAAACTTGTTACTGGGTTATACCTGTGCCATTTATTATCTATGAGGATCTTATTGTAGGCGACTTTTACTACCTTGCCTGCTTTCCTAAGATCAACTGCTTTTTGTCTTAAGATTGTTTGCATTTCTCTTTCCTTTTTTGTTAGATCATCATCGATATATATATTAGTCCCCTGCAGTTTATGTTTCATTTTCATTAATTGTTTCTTTTCTTCCCATTTTTCCAACTTGACAATGATTGCTCTATCCCTTCCACCTATCTCCTTCCCCATTCTAAACATTTCCCTATATGTTGGGACTACATTAAGCTTCTCGGTAATTAAGCTTTTGACTTCATCTTCCCATTTATCACCTTCCTTGATTCCCTTAATTACTATATTGTTTTTTCTTTCCCTTTTATCCTTGTCCTCTTCGGCTTTGTCGATTTTCTCCATGATTTTCTGCAACTCTACACCTTTTATCTCCCATGCGGCTTTATCCTCCTTAGCTTGGTTTTTAATGTATACCAGCTCCTCTTCGATTTTATTCATCCGCTCTTTAGTTTTCTCATTTTCCATTTTCATTTAGTTTTTCCATCACTTCCTTTTTCCATTTGTTATTTTCCGTCCTCTCCTCCTTTAGGCTCTCGTTTACAGCTTCTAGTTGTTTTCTCACCGCGTTCAATTCCTGAAAAATATCCTCCATCGTTGAACGTTGAGAGAGACTGTTAATTGGGCTGTCCTCCTTTTTTCTTTTTGATCGCGGCGAATGAGCTACATGTTTTTTGCCCATAAATGGGTTGCGCTCCCGACTTTCACTATCAGACGACATGACTTTATCTTTATACCCCCTATTCTCTGTGTTGATTAGCGGCGCACAGATTCAAAACACTCTACGTTTGTTATCCCCACACAATTTCTGCTCGCCTAATACTTTATTTAGACGACCGACTTCCAGTACGGGGGCCTGAATGCCTCTCGCAAATTTTGGGGCCTCTAGGGCTTCGCCAGAAAAACGACACTAGCGACTTGTTAGTGGTCGTTTGTTAAACTATATTTAACACACACACGTGCGTACGGTACTCACTCCGAAACGAAACTCTACTACTTTTCATTTTGCCAGCGATGTAAATAAGACGAAGGAAAGACGAAAGAAGAATAATAATGAAGGCTTCTCGAGTTCGATGACATCTATAAGCCGTGCAGTTCTATTTGTATCAGCATACTGTTTTTGAGTGATATACATATTAGTATACATAACGACTTTGTTGAGATTTTTTTCTGAAAAGAATAAATCCCATACCTCGATGATTGTACTCTTTTCCTTGGCTTCTCCTTTCACTCCAGGTAATAGCGTTATCAAATTATGTCCACGAGTTCGAATATTGCGACTCTCTATATGCTTTTTCCAACGATAACCGTCCTTGCCTTTTAGGAAAACATCATACCTGTTCTTCTTTGCTTTGTTTTCGGTTTCCCCATCAAGCTGAATTGGCGCTTCGTCCTCGGAAATCTCTTGCTCTGTAGCAGAATCATCTTCCTCAACAATCAGGTGATCTTCTTCACTTCCAGATCCTTCTGATGCTTCAGAGTCTGTCTTCGTATCTTCCCACATTCGGGGGAACCTCGCCTGCTCATTTTCGTTGTCACTCATATTTCACTAAAATTCAAAATGAATAATATTTTTTTCTCTGATTTTATATCCATATTTTCTTTTATAGTATACTTTGAAATGAATAAAAAAAGTTATAATTATGTTACTTACATTATTATAATATACTACAAACTACTAACACTTGTCGTAGCTAACATCGGTCTATGGGACCAAAAACCAAAATAAATTGAAAACGGTGCGTCGCTATGCAAAGACAAATCAGCGCTGGTTGCATGTTCCCTAACAAGAAAGCTATAAGCGGCGACTGCGCGATAAGTGAAACAAACCGAATTTTACATGCGTTAGTTTGAGCGGTTGGTCTCACAGACAGTATGTTACTCCCGGAAGGTTAAGAATGTTGCGTTAAAAAAAACAATTTAAAGTCGAAAACGCTGGGTACTGTCATGGCGTCTTGAATGACGTCAATTGATGCGAAACGAATCAAAGCAATGGTGTTTGTGTATGGCAGTAGTTACTATATTTTTGTTTTCATTAATAAAAAATGAATTTCTCATATTACAAGTACTGTACTCATATTACAAGTACAAGACAATGCGTATTCGATTACTACGGTGCTATGTATTTCCAATTTTGTACTATGGAAAGAGAGACCCAATCCTCTTCAAATTCATTATGGATGAACTTATAACGGAAGTGAAAAAGGTTGGAAAGGGATATTCACTAGGGGACAAAGAACTAAAGATAATTTGCTACGCGGACGATGCCATGCTGGTCTCAGAAGATGAAGACAACCTACAGAGAATGCTCTATCAGTTCGAAAAGACAGCTGCCAAATACAACATATCGGTAGCAAAATCAAAAGCGTTAACCATCTCAAAAGAGCCCAGAAGATGTAAATTGGCTATATACAATAAACCAGTTGAACAGGTTATGAGTTTCGATGAGGTTACGAGCAGAGACCTCCAAGAAGAAGTAAAGACTGAAACAACCAAAGCAGCTTTAATATCAGGATTCCTTAGAGATATAATCTGGCGAAACAAGTACATGACCATTGAAAGCAAAGTCCGCATATATAAGACCTGTGTGATGACCTACGCTGTAGAAACAAGAGCCGAAAACTCTACAACAAAAAGGATTATCCGTACAGCAGAGATGAGGTCTCTAAGATCCATAGCAGGCTACACACTAAGGGACCACAAAAGAAACGAAGACATCCGAGAACTTTGCGATATCTAAGACATAGTGAGATGGTCCCGAAACAGACGTCGCGAATGGAGAGGTCATGTTGAACGGATGGACGACAACAGATTGCCTAAAATTACAAGGGATGGTCTCCCAAGATCCAGGAGACCACCAGGACGTCCACCCATACGTAGATATGAAAGCTGGAATTCATCATCCCAGCTACAACTTTAAGAAATTTGAGAACAAGGCAGATGCCTTACAAAAAGGAAGAAGAAAAAGCCCCTGTGTAAAAGCACAAGTATTAAAACGCCAAACAAGTTATTTATATATGTTACCGTGAAAGACCGAAATTTGGGGAATGTCGACTTTCACCCTGTGAATGCCAACATTCACATAGTCGCTTGGTGTATGTCCGAAATATTTGCTAAATACCCTTATTTCTCACTTACACCGGTGAATATCGACATTCACCATGCACCACTAGCGGTGAATGTTGAACATGTCGAACAAGATTTATATTTTCTTCTCCGTAATTCAGTCGCTATAAAACGTAAAAACAGAGCGATACGAGAGACACCTTGTGATGCTCTTTCTCGATTCGCACAAGCCAGGAGGCCAGCGCTCGTTCCAGTTAGTATATATTTCAGTGGTTAATATTCATAGCAAACGTCTTACTTATTGCATTGAAACAACTTCACGTTGCAATAACTTCACGCTGAAACTAACCGAGAACATCTGCGAAGTTTCGCTGGAATGGTGCAGATGGCGTCGTGTCGCAGCGCCCACCATTTTCTTCCGTCTGTCTCTTAAACTTTCTCAGCAAAAATCCTTTCCGAATAATCGAATTTTCCCGACGGGGAAACATTCGCGCGGGCGCGCCGAATGCGCAGAAACGTTGCCGCGCGCTTCGTCCGCGTTTATCACACAACTCGCGAAAATTTCTGAGAGAATCGCGGCCGCCATTCCAATCTCTCGAACTGAACAAACGTGCAACGTACTCCGTTGCCACTTTTAAATCCAAACCAAACCACAAACCAACTTGAAAATACAAGATAAATCTAATAATTATAAGTGTAATTATTACATATATGTTGTTGAAGCCAAAAAGTTAAGGTTTTATTTGCGTTAGAGCAACCACGGGCTACCAATTACAGATCTAAACTTAAACTAGAATAATGGAGTATGGCATTTTAATGTTAAAGAATATCAATAACAATAGATAAAATAGAAAATAGAATGTGTAAATTGACTCCATTCAGCTGAAGTTATTTAGTTAGTTTACAAGTTGGAAGGTTTGAATTTAATTGTGGCAACGTTGCATCGTTGTTCTTTTCGAAGAGTTTGTTTGCGTCGCGCGTCCGCGAATCTCTCGTAAATATTTGAAGATTGCGGCGGCGAGAGGGAACGGATTGATGCAAGGACGAGTTCGAAACGCGTGCGAACCGTTCGGCAACGTTTCTGAGCATTTGGTGCGGCCGCGCGAATTTTTCGCCGTCCGGAAAATTCGAATGTTCGGAAAGGATTTTTGCTCGGAGATTTCAAGTGACAGAAGGAGGAAGATGGCGGCTGCAGCGACACGACGCCATCTGCACCATTCCACTAAAGCTCCTCGCATGTTCTCCGTGAGTTTTTTCTCCATGAGATTTTTTTCAAAACAAGAAAACCTTTTATTCAAATCCCACTTCACAATTTAAATTTGATAAATTTGTCTTATTTTAAACTACTTTAAGTATTATTTGTTAGACTAAACAGACTAGACTAGACAGACAAGACTCACTAAACCCCTTATTCCACCTTGGCTTTTAGTATGCGCCACCCTGGTATCGCATATTTTGCTTTCATTTTGGGTGGGCAGCACGGACGGTTTACTGAAAAACCGCCCTAGTTGTTGTCTCGCCGACCAGTATTCGAACTCGGGTCTCCCGCATTGAAAGGCGGGTATGTAGACAGACAAGACTAGACAGACAAGACTAGACAGACAGGACTAGACAGACAAGACTAGACAGACAAGACTAGACAGACAAGACTAGACAGACAAGACTAGACAGACAAGACTAGACAGACAAGACTAGACAGACAAGACTAGACAGACAAGACTAGACAGACAAGACTAGACAGACAAGACTAGACAGACAAGACTAGACAGACAAGACTAGACAGACAAGACTAGACAGACAAGACTAGACAGACAAGACTAGACAGACAAGACTAGACAGACAAGACTAGACAGACAAGACTAGACAGACAAGACTAGACAGACAAGACTAGACAGACAAGACTAGACAGACAAGACTAGACAGACAAGACTAGACAGACAAGACTAGACAGACAAGACTAGACAGACAAGACTAGACAGACAAGACTAGACAGACAAGACTAGACAGACAAGACTAGACAGACAAGACTAGACAGACAAGACTAGACAGACAAGACTAGACAGACAAGACTAGACAGACAAGACTAGACAGACAAGACTAGACAGACAAGACTAGACAGACAAGACTAGACAGACAAGACTAGACAGACAAGACTAGACAGACAAGACTAGACAGACAAGACTAGACAGACAAGACTAGACAGACAAGACTAGACAGACAAGACTAGACAGACAAGACTAGACAGACAAGACTAGACAGACAAGACTAGACAGACAAGACTAGACAGACAAGACTAGACAGACAAGACTAGACAGACAAGACTAGACAGACAAGACTAGACAGACAAGACTAGACAGACAAGACTAGACAGACAAGACTAGACAGACAAGACTAGACAGACAAGACTAGACAGACAAGACTAGACAGACAAGACTAGACAGACAAGACTAGACAGACAAGACTAGACAGACAAGACTAGACAGACAAGACTAGACAGACAAGACTAGACAGACAAGACTAGACAGACAAGACTAGACAGACAAGACTAGACAGACAAGACTAGACAGACAAGACTAGACAGACAAGACTAGACAGACAAGACTAGACAGACAAGACTAGACAGACAAGACTAGACAGACAAGACTAGACAGACAAGACTAGACAGACAAGACTAGACAGACAAGACTAGACAGACAAGACTAGACAGACAAGACTAGACAGACAAGACTAGACAGACAAGACTAGACAGACAAGACTAGACAGACAAGACTAGACAGACAAGACTAGACAGACAAGACTAGACAGACAAGACTAGACAGACAAGACTAGACAGACAAGACTAGACAGACAAGACTAGACAGACAAGACTAGACAGACAAGACTAGACAGACAAGACTAGACAGACAAGACTAGACAGACAAGACTAGACAGACAAGACTAGACAGACAAGACTAGACAGACAAGACTAGACAGACAAGACTAGACAGACAAGACTAGACAGACTAGACAGACAAGACTAGACAGACAAGACTAGACAGACAAGACTAGACAGACAAGACTAGACAGACAAGACTAGACAGACAAGACTAGACAGACAAGACTAGACAGACAAGACTAGACAGACAAGACTAGACAGACAAGACTAGACAGACAAGACTAGACAGACAAGACTAGACAGACAAGACTAGACAGACAAGACTAGACAGACAAGACTAGACAGACAAGACTAGACAGACAAGACTAGACAGACAAGACTAGACAGACAAGACTAGACAGACAAGACTAGACAGACAAGACTAGACAGACAAGACTAGACAGACAAGACTAGACAGACAAGACTAGACAGACAAGACTAGACAGACAAGACTAGACAGACAAGACTAGACAGACAAGACTAGACAGACAAGACTAGACAGACAAGACTAGACAGACAAGACTAGACAGACAAGACTAGACAGACAAGACTAGACAGACAAGACTAGACAGACAAGACTAGACAGACAAGACTAGACAGACAAGACTAGACAGACAAGACTAGACAGACAAGACTAGACAGACAAGACTAGACAGACAAGACTAGACAGACAAGACTAGACAGACAAGACTAGACAGACAAGACTAGACAGACAAGACTAGACAGACAAGACTAGACAGACAAGACTAGACAGACAAGACTAGACAGACAAGACTAGACAGACAAGACTAGACAGACAAGACTAGACAGACAAGACTAGACAGACAAGACTAGACAGACAAGACTAGACAGACAAGACTAGACAGACAAGACTAGACAGACAAGACTAGACAGACAAGACTAGACAGACAAGACTAGACAGACAAGACTAGACAGACAAGACTAGACTAGACAGACAAGACTAGACAGACAAGACTAGACAGACAAGACTAGACAGACAAGACTAGACAGACAAGACTAGACAGACAAGACTAGACAGACAAGACTAGACAGACAAGACTAGACAGACAAGACTAGACAGACAAGACTAGACAGAGAAGACTAGACAGACAAGACTATTCCACCTTGGCTTTAGTATGCGCCACCCTGGTATCGCATATTCTGCATTCATTCAGGGTGGGCAGCCCGGACGGTTTACTGAAAAACCGCCCTAGTTGTTGTCTCCCCGACCAGGAATCGAACCCGGGTCTCCCGCATTGAAAGGCGGGTATGTTGTCAACTACACCACCGAGGAGGACAGACAGACAAGACTAGACAGACAAGACTAGACAGACAAGACTAGACAGTCAAGATTGGACAGACAAGACTAGACAGATAAGACTTTTTTTTTAAAGCGTAGCTGTACTTGATACAGACAAGTGGTCCCCAGGAAACCAACCAGGCTGTCCGGAAACGCTTATCGCATCGCTTCAGAGTGCTGGTTGTTTTCATTTAGTTACTGTAGATAGTTTTCGTTATATTTGGTCTCTCGCCTCTTTCTCCCGTCTGTTTCTTTTGTCGTTATTATTGTTCGGATAAGTCTATGGATCTTGTCCCAATTTTTAATTATTTTCTAACATATAGGCCATGACTGTTCGTGCGTCGAAAGGTGTACCCATATTCTTTACATCTTCATCTCTATCACTTTCCCATCTGTACATTCAAATATTGTGTGGTTTACTGTGTCTATTTCACCAGAGTATACACAAGAATTATCCGATGATCTACCAATGTGGTGTAGAAAGTCATTGAAGCAACCGTGACCAGTTAGAAAATGCGTAAGATGGTAACTAACTTCTCCGTGTTTCCCGTTCGTCTATAGAGTTAAGTCTGGTATCAGTAGCCTAGTCCACTGACCTTTGTCGGTATGTGACCATCTTTGCTGCCATTCGTTGAGGAGATTCACTCTGGTTTTCTGCCTGCGATTGCTGTGGCCTGTCTTGCTTATGTCTCTTCTTTCTTTTGCGAGCAAATCGATGGTTGCAATAGCGGTGATTATTAATGCTGGCTCTCCGGATACTGTACGGTATGCATAACGTGACCATACGTCCCGCTTTGGGCGGGACGGACCCGCTTACAGGTTGTCTGTCCCGCGGTCCCCAGCGACGGTAAACACCTTATGACCTGTTTATTATTTTTGCACTCGCAAGGCTGTAACGCGTGACCGAAGCCCAAAGCCCACAGCATAACCTTATTAAGAGATGCTTCAAACCACGGCATGATAAAATTATTCTCAGCTTTAATCCGCTATTTTTTAGCATACGAAAGTGTCAAAGTCAAGGTTTTAGAGTTTCGAGAACTGCCAGGTGAAAGATCGGATATAATTGTTGATTATTTGAGGGAAGTATTGTCTTGCAATAGTTTGAATAAGAATATTGTGGAATTTTGTGGAGATAATGTTTATACAAAATTGAAAAAATCACATGTTCCATATGAACCATGTGGGTTCCACATCCAATCCCAATGAGTTGTCTTCCGAGCTCAATGGGATTGGATGTGGAGCCCACATGGTTCACAATGCGATCAAAACAGACGCAGATTGGCTCTCTAATGACTTCGAGTGCATCATGTGGATTTTTTTTTGTATCTACAGCGTTCGATTAGAAGCTTTGAGAGTAAAGTTTTGTGATTCAACTGATACGTAGTGTCGCAAACTGCTGGGCTACAGTAAAACAAGGTGGCTTGCGGTAATGCTCGCGCTTGATAGTTCTAAAAATGTTCCAACGTTTGAAAAGCTATTTTCTGAGCATAGACAAATGTCCAAATATTTTGAAAATGTTTTTCGAAAATTATGGTAACATTTTTTTGTCTGCACAGTTAGCGACTTTCAACCAGCCGTGTTGAAAATCGAGGGACAATACATGTCTGCAATTGAGTTTGCGAAAGAAATTAATCGTCTCCGAGATAACCTGGCACTTAAGGAAAATTGTTTTTTTCTTCCTTACACTGTCCGTAATGTTTTAATAAACTTACAAGAAACCGACACTATCATATCAAAAAGGTTGTTTTTACATTCCGCGGGTGTCCGTGTCCGTTTACGGACATACCGAAGTGCAATTTTACTGATTCCAATTTTTCTGCACAGCTTTGTGTATTCATTTTTTCTGCCCAGAGTGGAGCTCCATATAACATAGCGGATTGTGCTACCATACCTAAGAGTTTACGCTTGGAGCTTCTGGGTTCCCCAACGTTTGGCATATTTTTTTCCATTGCTCCCAGTGTCCTTAATCCTTTTCCTGCAGCATCTGTGAGGTGTGCAGAGCATGTAAGTCGTCTATCTATTAAAATGCCCAGGTATTTTATTTGTTGTTTTGGGGTTAGTTCCGTGGTTCCCACTTTAAATTTATCGGCATAAGTTTCCTTTGTCCTGTCAACACTACTGCCTCGTTTTTTTCGGATGCTAGCTTCAGTTTCCTCGTTGTAATCCACTGGGTTACCATACAGATTACGTGGTTTGCAGTACGCATTAGTCCTTGTTCATTTTTTTGCGGTAACGACCAAGAATAATTCGTCCTCGAAACTAATTAGCGTGGCGCCTTCAGGCAGCTTCATTCTTAAAATATCGTCGTATAAGACGTTCCATAGTGTGGGACCTAATATAGAGCCCTGTGGGACACCACAGCTTACCTCTACTTCTACCGTCTCATTTAGGGTCTGTAGTACTAGTTTTCTGTTGGTAAGGTAACTTCTTAACATCCGTAGTAGGTAAGGTGCTATACGCCTTCTTGTAAGTTTGCCCATTAGTTGTTCCCAGTTGGCAGTGTTGAATGCATTTTGCACATCAAAAGTTATTAGTGCAAACATTTTTTTAGTTCTTTGTGTGCCGGCTTTAGCTTTCTCTGCTATTTTTTTTACTTCCTCTATTGCAACCATGGCAGATCTACCTTTACGGAACCCAAATTGCTTATCGGATAAACCCAGTACGGCGTCAACCACATCTAAAAGGCATAGGGGCCTATAAGATGAAGGTTCTCTAACTGGCTTATCTCCTTTCCTAATAAAAACCAGTCTTGAACGCTTCCACTTGTCTGGAAAGTTTCCAGCAGTTAGGAGACCATTCATTACTTCCAGAGTGAACTTAGGTTCTTGCTGGCCGATGGTCTTAACTACTTCTAGACAGACAAGACTAGACAGACAAGACTAGACAGACAAGACTGGACAGACAAGACTAGACAGACAAGACTAGACAGACAAGACTAGACAGACAAGACTAGACAGACAAGACTAGACAGACAAGACTAGACAGACAAGACTAGACAGACAAGACTAGACAGACAAGACTAGACAGACAAGACTAGACAGACAAGACTAGACAGACAAGACTAGACAGACAAGACTAGACAGACAAGACTAGACAGACAAGACTAGACAGACAAGACTAGACAGACAAGACTAGACAGACAAGACTAGACAGACAAGACTAGACAGACAAGACTAGACAGACAAGACTAGACAGACAAGACTAGACAGAGAAGACTAGACAGACAAGACTAGACAGACAAGACTAGACAGACAAGACTAGACAGACAAGACTAGACAGACAAGACTAGACAGACAAGACTAGACAGACAAGACTAGACAGACAAGACTAGACAGACAAGACTAGACAGACAAGACTAGACAGACAAGACTAGACAGACAAGACTAGACAGACAAGACTAGACAGACAAGACTAGACAGACAAGACTAGACAGACAAGACTAGACAGACAAGACTAGACAGACAAGACTAGACAGACAAGACTAGACAGACAAGACTAGACAGACAAGACTAGACAGACAAGACTAGACAGACAAGACTAGACAGACAAGACTAGACAGACAAGACTAGACAGACAAGACTAGACAGACAAGACTAGACAGACAAGACTAGACAGACAAGACTAGACAGACAAGACTAGACAGACAAGACTAGACAGACAAGACTAGACAGACAAGACTAGACAGACAAGACTAGACAGACAAGACTAGACAGAGAAGACTAGACCGACAAGACTAGATAGACAAGAGAAAAAGGGAGTTTAGGAAGTTTCTTGGTTATTTCTTTTTGAGCTACAACTTTTTTTTTTTGTGAACCTCTTAAATGTTCTTTTCGTAATAAAATGAAAAAATAAACGAACACGTCGTCAACACTTCTTTTATCAACACACTTCTAATACTTTTGGTGGCAAGCAAGATGGATTTAAACTGAAGATAATTATATATTGTTAAGAGCAGGAAGGCTTACTCCCCGTTCCCATTTGCCTGCCCCCACTAATAACAAACGAATTCCAACCCCATGTGCACGTAGTAGTTTCTATATTTAATTTTTACAACTGCAGAAAATAAATACTTATATCTAAAAATTGTATGTTTAAATATTACATTGTTTACAAACGCATTTAAAAACATTAGTGGTCACAAACAGTTGCAAGCAATTAGTGGTCATAAAACAGGCCCAAACGCATACAAAACCATTAGTGCGCCACGACCAGATGTTAGGACCTATTGGTCGCTTTATCGTAATCTTAGTATAATATGTAAATATCTAATTTTAGGAACCTAGAGATAAAGAAACTAAAAATTAAAATAATTTTAAGACACAATAAAAATTGAATTGTTGGTTCAAAACAAAATCACGCCACTTTCGGGAATTCTCCAACCATTGATAATGTGGACTTAGATAATGTCGAAATGCGGAACTATTCGCATGTGGAGATTTCACGAAGGGGGCTCATGCGGTTCGTTTGTTTTTGAAAGATGGTAACAAATTGGCTTTGCAACGAATTGGCAAAAAGCTTCGCGAAAAATATGAGCCGGTACGGAGAAAGAACCGGAGCCTTAACCATCGTAACCACCCAGAAAGACATAGCTGACAAGATCATGCCACAAATCAAGATCCTTATCAGAGCGATGTACTCGAGTCCCCCCATTAACGGATCCAGAATTGTCATCGAAATCCTCAGCGGCGCGTCCCTGAAAGCCCAATTTGTGAAAGAGGTGAAAGGAATGGCTGATAGGGTTATTTCCATGCGTGATAATTTGAGGAAGGAGGGATCTACCAGGAATTGGCAATACATCACCGATCAAATCGGAACGTTTTGCTATACTGGAATGACTCCCGAACAGGTCTAAAAATAAAAAGTTTAATCTTTCTCAACAATTTACACATCGATTTGCTCGTCTTATCATCTACTTTCATTGTGAAGAAAATAATTTCGCTGGGATTTGTACTTTCAGAAAGGTTTGCAAAAAACCGAAATCGCACAGACGAAAACGCAATTTTGACTAACTTTTTTTTCGTGTGTTACGGGAAGCATGCCGTCTGGCCACGATTGTGTCGTCCTGACAACCATAAAATTGTTTACGATTCGTAAATCAAAACTTTGTTTAGAGTATTGATTGCCAGTCGTAGGAGCCCCGAAACTAGTGGCGCCTCTTTGCCACAAATTGAACTAACGTAAAACACAGTGGCGGGCACACAGTTTGGTACTGAATTACTCCTTGCAAAATAAGATTATTAGATTAGGTCAGTGGTCCCAAAAAACCCAACACTATGCTCCCGGGCACCGTGGCGCCCGCCGAAAGTAAACGCAATCAAAATAGCAACTTATTCAAATAAGGACCTACATTTTTGACCATCAAAACGACATTTTCCTAAAATTCAATGTATCAGATGAGGACTTGAATAGAAAAAGATGACCATCGCCCGACAGACTTTCCAGAATGTGCTCTTGAGTGCAAAAAGGTTGGGCATCCCTGGATTAGGTTATATCGGTTCTTCCAATAAGTTTTGAAATTTTTATATGTAAAACGATTATTTTTAAGCGAAATCGTTTATTTATTTCTAAAGAGGAGGGTATGCCATTAATTATGAAAAACTATATTTTACCGCCACGTCTACGTTTCAAGGTCTATATTCTTTTTATGAAATATTCCATCGCCATTTGCGGCTGCATGTCCTCGATAGCTTCACGAAATCCATCTTTAAGGTACCGAATCGATTGTGGCCCATTGGCTTAGATATTATAAAGAAAAAAGTTTATAGGTGTTAAATCACAAAACACATTTCGCGCGGAAATGCGACAATAAGAAACACTGCTACACTACAAAGTATACTCCTCGGATGCAGATTCTGTGGCTCGGCAGAGGAAACCCCTATACATCTGTTCAAAGACTGCGGAGCATTACTCCGCAAGAGACAGTTGTACCTTGGGGCTCACTGCTTGAACACAGAGCCTTGAATCCCACCCAGATCCTGAAATTCCTAAAGGAATCAGGATTAGAGGAGGCATTCTAAATGGGTAAGTACACCAACACTTGGAGGAGGAGGGTGGGGTACAATAGATCTATGAAGGTTGCAGTACAAGTCGTCACCACCATATCTACAATACCCCTCAAAAAATTACTTTTTACTACGCCTATGTGCTGTCACTGCGCTGCACATGCGCAAAAACAATCAAATAGATGTGAAGTTGCTCCTTATACCGGTTTTACGAGTATTGTATATTTAGTTGTTCCACAATGGATAAATCGGAAGTATTCATTGATGATGATTTAATTCCGGAAAAGCAGCTCCCGGAGAAATCGCGAGACCTGTACAAGAAAATGTACAACAAGTTTTGCAATTGGCGTACGAAGGAGAAAATCAGCAACGTTACGGAGGCTGTTATATTAAAGTACATTTTGGTGCTAAATCAAACCATGAAACCATCCACACTGGGCAGTTACTGTTCAATATTAAAATCTTCCCTGATGGCTTACGAAAACATTGACATTGGAAAGTGAGTAGAACGTTCGTACAGATATACATGCTTTACCGTTGCTAAAGATTTCAGAAAGTTAAAGTTTATCTGAAGCAAAATTCCAAAGGATTTAAATCCAAGAAATCTAAAGCATTCACCCACCATGAAGTTATAAGATTCATTAACAAAGCACCAGACGAAGTGTATTTACTCATGAAGGTGAGTTTTTAACTTATACTTAACAGTAATTTAAATCCGATAACATTCTAGGCAGTGCTTGTAATAGGTATTGCCGGTGGCTGCCGCATTGGAGAGCTGGTGAATATGAAAGTCGACGATATAGATGACAGAGGCAATGTTGTAGTAATAACCCTCCCAGCCACGAAAACAAACCAACCACGAGAATTTACACTGATCAACGACTCCACCATAAGTGCCATTGATATCTACAGAAAGTATCTGAAGCTTCGACCCAACAACGTGGCCCACAGGCGCTTACTATTAAATTACCAGCGTGGAAAGTGCACAGTCCAACCTGTCGGTGAAAACAAACTATACAAGATGCCTAATGGCATTGCAAAGTTCTTAGGAATTCCTGAACCTAGCTTATACACCGGCCAGACCTTCCGCAGAACATCTGCTGCGCTTTTAGAAAATGGTACCGGCCTCCTTGAGTTTAAATGGCACAGTGGATCGAGCTCGAGTATGGTGGCCGATAACGATAGCGAGGACTCACTTCAAGCATGTGAAAAAATTCTAGGTGAACTAGTTAAAATTTTAATTGATATCAGATAGCGCTTCAGTTGATATGCCTCAATCTTAAAAAAAAAGTGGTTTGGGGGAAGCTCTCACTAAAATCCCTATTCCACCTTGGCTTTTAGTATGTGCCACCCTGGTATCACATATTTTGCATTCATTCAGGGTGGACAGTCCAGACAGTTAATGAAAACTGCCCTGGTTGTTGTCTCCCTCCAACTAGGATTCTAAGATATGCCTCAATCTGTACTCGACAATATGCCAAGTAGAGATGAGCATGGGATGAGTTTTTCGTTCCAGATCCCGTGGGACGAATCCATGTCACTGTCCCATGCCGTTACATTTTCGTCCCACTGTCCCATCCCACAAACCTAAAATTTTCGTCCCATCCCATCCTTTCCCGATCGAGCGGCCCGTCCCATTCATTGCATTTTTCCCATATGGGAAAAATGCAAGAGAGCAGACTATCTTATAGCATACTATAGCGTATAGCATACTAGCATACTATCTTTTCGATTTAGACTTTCTTAACAACAATTCGTTCAAATTTAATTTTTACATAATTTCTTTATCTGACAGAGTGAGTAATGCTTTTCGTCGCAAACGGATCCTAAGACCTTTCAGGAACTACATCGTTATCTCAGAAATCTCCTATGACCAGCCCCGTATTATGGAAAATGTGCGTATTGGCACGATAAGCAATTAATAGACCTTTGCATAGTTGAAATTTTTTTGTGCGCAAGCGCCATTTCCGCCATGTTATACGTCAAAATTGCCCGAACTTTTTGACGTATGACTATATATGAGCCCGAAATTTTCATATTCCCGCCTTTCAAACTTGGTGCATGCGCTTAACTAACCGTGTTTGGACCAGGTCTCACGAAAATCAAATTTTCGCGTTTGAAACGCGTCTAGTCTAATCACTTACCTGTTAGAGTCGCTCGCGTCTCCGCCACGTGTGGATCGTCCTTCCGGCGCCTATTTTAAGGGAGGAAATGGGGATAATAGGTGGAGGGATCCCTTAAAATTGTTGTCTTCCAGACGTTGGATGCCGCCTCAGCCCTTTGGGCTCGTGATTACACCCCTGGTTAACTTGACTTGAAACGATAAACTTAAATGCGTGCACGTGTCGGTCGAGCTTGGTTCGCGCTTCGATTTTTGTCTTTACGCTTCTTACAATCGAAGCATACTCCCCGAATAATATAAATTCGCGAAGTAAATTATTAAGTAAATCGCGCGATTTCGGCCCAAGTCGATAACCTTTCCCCTTCTGTTAATCGGTGCCGAAATCGATTCAAATGTTCAATTAAAAATACAGATTTATTAAAATTGGCGCGAACAAACCGTAAAATGTCTATCTATCATGCACGAACTAAATTTAGTAGATTCTCAAAACTCGTCCCACTCCGTCCCATACATTCGTATTCGTCCCATCCCATTCCTTCCCACGCGACGTTCCTTCCACTCATAACATAACTAAAGTAACCACATTTTCATTGAGACAAAGCGGGACAAATGGGATGAAATGAGAATTATAATTTAGTTATGAAAGCAGACCAATAATTGCAAAAAAATATATTTTATCTACTCGCACACCAAAATGAACAAATTAATAGATTATTGTATGTGAAGGATGCATTATTATAATCGTGTGTAAAAGTGTACAAATTGTGCGTAAAAGTCCAATGCAAATCAAATGGAGTTTCATTATTAAACGATTTATGTTTGTTGTTACTGTGGCAACAACTTGCGTCACTAAACAAAAAACTAGACGTAGTGAAAATAAATTTTCTGACGTGCACTCATTGCTATTAAACTACTCGCCTTCGGTTCGTGCTTTAAACTTCGCAACTCATGATGATGAACTACTATTATTTATACAAATATACATTCATATACTTGTCTATAAATATACAAAAATATATTTATTATTATTGGTAACTATAAAATATTTAAAAAAACAATATTTTGAACATTATGATTTTTAATTAATTTAAATTTTTTATTTGAAAAAATATATGATTTTCTTTCAACTTTTGATCCGTGAGAATACTCGGATCATCTATTAAAATGTCAAATTTCTCACATGAATTACTCAAATAATTTTGTTCGCTTAATATAAATTTTAAAGTTTTAATTTAAAATACAGTCGAACATCAATAACTCGAACTACTATAACTCAAAATTTTCTATAACTCGAACTTTTTTAGAAATTCATACGTTTAGATATCATTTTACATATAAATTAACTTTCATAACTCGATTTTTTTCATAGCTCGTACTAAAAATGTGTACAATGGTAAAGTTTTACATAGAAAATAATCTCTATAACTCCAATTTTTTAATCGCTGCGTACTTTCCAAAATTTATTGTTATTATTACTTTGATTTATAGTTATTGTGCTATATATTCATGAAATTTTAGAGTTTAAACACATTCTTTCTTCTTACCTCTGCCGTTACAATTGCAAATATGAGTGGTCAGAGAAGATAACTCAATACGATGTCGTTATGTGACAAAGTGAAGTTGACAAAGGAATTAAAAAAGTGATTCCTGAAGGCTGGGATTCATCCAAGTACACACTCTTTAATTAGAAAGAAACCGCCAAGAAATTCTGAACAAAGCCGAAACTAATGATGCAGTTGTACAATGCAACATG
This sequence comes from Phosphuga atrata, assembly GCA_944588485.1. NCBI lineage: Eukaryota > Metazoa > Arthropoda > Insecta > Coleoptera > Silphidae > Phosphuga > Phosphuga atrata. The sequence continues at coordinate 3,531,211 of OX155904.1, forward strand.
CAACTAAGAGTTGACTGAGAGTCCCTTCTTCAGACGAAGTGTACCGCGCATTATCTACTTTCGATAGCTTTGTAGATAGAGAATTTTTTAATGGAAACAAAATTAAAATTACCTACTTTTTCAAAAAATAATATATTAATTATAATTATTTTTAATTAATTATAATTATATAACATTATATTAATAATATAACATTTTAATTATGAATTTGGAACGGGCTTTGTGATTAGAGACAACCTAGTACAGAATATACTAAATTTTAAACCTATAAATGAAAGGATATGCTACATACGAATGAAGGGAGAGCGATACAACATTTCAATTATCTCAGCGCATGCACCAACGGAAGAGAAGGATGAAGATATCAAGGATGACTTCTACGATGCCCTAGAAAGAGAGATAGATACGATGCCCAAACAGGATATGCACATACTGTGCGGGGATTTTAATGCTAAAATTGGCAAAGAGCCCAGCCTATATCCCACAATAGGTAAACACAGCCTACACAATATATCCAACGACAATGGCTTAAGACTCACAGAAACTGCAGCAGCTAATAATATGCTAATAAAGTCAACCATGTTTCCGCATAAAGACATCCATAAGCAAACCTCAAACGACCATATTACACGCAACCAAATTGACCACATCATTGTAGATGCCCGTCATGGCAACAATATTATAGACGTAAGAAGCCTGAGAGGAATAGATGGAGACACAGATCATTACTTAATCAGAGCAAAAGTCAAGTCCAGAATATCTAGCCACAAATACAATAAAACAACAATAAACCCACAATGGAACATGGACGAAATACACAATGCAGAGAAACAACAAAACTATTTAGAACAACTTGAACAAACCTTGAACTCTGAAAGAGAAGACAATGATATAGAACAGCTATGGCAAGCGACTGTCGGAATAATAACCAAGACAGCTGACAAGATCTTTGGAAGAAGTAAGCAGAAGAGGGCAAAAACATGGTATGACGAGGAATGTCGGAAACAACTGGAAAAAAGACAAACTGTAAGAAAGACTTGGATACAACTGCAAACAGACCAAAGTAAAAAGGAATATGACGACTGTCGAAAAGAAACAAGGAAAATAATACGCACAAAGAAAAGAAACTACGAACAACAAAAATATGAAACTATGGAGAGAGACCGGCCCAAACCAGGCTCTAGAGAATTCTACAAAGCAATTTCCTCTGAGAAAAGAGGGCATAGAGCCAATTCCATCCATACACTGAGAGACAACCAAGGCCGTATGATAATCGACGGTAAAGAAATAACTGAAGAATGGAAAAAGTATTTTAGAGACCTTCTAAACATCATACAGGAAGAACAGCACAAAGAAGAGATCTATATCACAGCAGACATGCCCGTCAAAAATCCTTCCTTTGAAGAAACCCAAAAGGCCTTAAATAAGCTGAAAAATCACAAAGCGCCGGGTACGGACGAGATACCAGCAGAACTTCTGAAATATGGGGGAGACGCACTACATCGCCAAATCCACCAGCTAATAACGCACATATGGTTAGAAGAAAGGATACCAGCACGATGGAAGGAAAACATAATAGTGCCCATCCATAAAAAAGGGGACAAAACAAAATGCGCGAATTATAGAGGAATCTCACTCCTAAACACGGAATATAAAACCCTCTCAAACATTCTTAGTAGACTAATCCCTTATGCTGAAAATGTCCTAGGCGAATATCAAGCCGGGTTTAGGGCAAACAGATCAACAATAGATCAACTATTCACGCTGAGACAACTTCTAGAAAAGGGATGGGAGTATAACAAACCCATACACAATCTTTTCATAGACTTTCGACATATGATAGCGTAGAAAGAAGCCAAGTATGGAATGCCATGGCGGAGTTCTCAATACCAAAGAAACTCATTCGGATGACCAAAGTCTGTATGGAGGGTGGAATATCTAAAGTACGTGTAAATAATAAACTGTCTGGCAGCTTTGAAATCAACAGTGGACTTAAACAGGGTGATGCGTTATCTCCTCTACTATTCAACCTTGTATTAGAGAAAGCCATGAGGTCGGCCGAAATAAAAACAGAATTGCTATCGGGTCAAGGTCCCAAAGTGTTACCCGCATATGCAGATGACATAGATCTCGTTGGAGACTCCATTCTATCCACGAAAGACATTTTCAACAAGGTGGAAGGAGCAACAAGTGAAGTAGGGCTGAAGATTAATGAAGAGAAAACGAAATACATGTGTAAAAATAGAACGACACGAAGAGACAGAATAGGACAAAATATGACGATCAACACCTTTAATTTCGAAATAGTACAACGTTTTAAGTATCTGGGGGCCGTAATCACTGCGGACAACGATGTTACCGAAGAAATAAAAGACAGAATCCAATCTGCAAACCGCTGTCTATTTGCACTGAATAAGCTCATAAAATCAAAAAATCTCACAAGAAGTTCAAAGATCAAAATCTATAAATCCATCGTCAGACCTGTAATAACATACGGATGCGAAACGTGGACCATGACCAAAGCAAACGAAGAAAAGCTCAGACGCTTTGAACGAAAAATACATTTTCGGACCTCACCATGACATCACCACAGACCAGTATATATAAGATCAGAACCAATATCAAATTTAAAGCACTCTACAACGACACCGATATTGTCCAAGAAATTAAATCACAGCGACTAAGATGGGCAGGCCACGTGCACAGACTGCATAACGAAAGACTTGTAAAACTGGTATGGGAGGAGATTCCCACAGGCAAGAGACCGCTCGGACGTCCCAGAATGCGATGGAGAGATAACATCCAAGCAGATCTCCGGAAAATGAACATTCCATTTGACCCTAGGTTGATGGAAGACCGAACAAATTGGAAAAAAGTTGTACAGTCAGCCAAGACCCACCCAGGGTTGTAGCGCTACGTGATGATGATGATGATATTAATAATATATATTCTTTGTTTTGTTTATAAATAAATACATGTGTTATATTATACATATGTTATATTATGTTATATTTACTTTGAACAATTGTATGAAAAAGTAAATTTTGTTCATTTTGTAATTATGAATTTCTCTAACTCGAATTTTCTCTAACTCCAATTTTTTTTCGTGAACCATCGTAATTCGACTTAAGGAAGTTCGACTGTATTATTTTTCGGAAAATGCTTTATATATTAAAAAAAAAATCCACATTCCCATAAAGTCTGCTTTTTATAATGTCACTAAAATGAAAATTTCAAAACAAGGTGCCATTAAACGACTGGATTTTCTAAAAGAAGTCACAAAATTTTTATAATAACTGCTTGGAATATCTTGAAGAATGGACGGTTCAATTCGAGGATATTAAAAAATTTCATTGGATGACACTAAGAGAAGGAGATTTTATGGGAATATGTGGAAAAATGTTACTTTATATATTACAGTACAATTAAATTAAGAAATGCAGATATTTTCTAAAAAGCGGGACATTTTTAAAAATCGGCGGGACGCGTGACTGTCCTCCAAAAAGCGGGACAGTCTCGCCAAAATCGGGACGTAAGGTCACATTAAACATAACCCATCCCATGGTACGATGGGATGGGATCCCATGCTCATCTCTAATGCCAAGTACATTTTGTCTCTAAAAAAAGATTCTCGTTCATGAAGAAGCGTAGTTTGTTAAGTACTCAAATCATGGGTGTACTGCCAAAAGTGACCAAGTCATAGGCTCGCGTACACCAAAACCGATTTTATCAGCCGATGGCGGACAGAACTACCCGGACGAGTATATGTTTACACTGCAACCGTGTTCTCACTTTCGAAACATCTCGACTATTGTAATTTTTTTGAATGTTTATCCCACAGAGTTGGTCTATTTTAAACACAACTAATTAATTTTTCAATATCCTACATCCAAGATTGCAGCACCAAAAGGCCATGACGATGATGATGATGACTGTTCAACTGATCACAAGACATGGCAGTTTCAACTCCGACCTTCGTAGAACAGACAAGAGAAAATCGACGAACTGCTCCTGCAGTGGCTTTTCAAATGCGCTATGGCACGACAACAGAGTGAGCAACTTGAGACCAGAATGGTTAAAGCAGGATGACCCACAGGAATTGGAAGGATATCAAGTGTTGTGGCATATTTTCCAGACGCCACAACGCTTACGGCTCGCGTACACCAAAACCGATTTTGTCGGCCGATGGCGGGCAGAACTACTCGTAACTCGTGTATGTGCTTACACTGCAACAGTGTTACTACTTGTGCAGACATTGGATTATTGTAATTTTTGAATGTTTATCCCACGGGGTTGGTCTATTATAAATTAATATTTCAATATCCATAGTCGTTTAGGTATATATCAACAAAATGTAACTATAAATACACTCAATTTGCACTGTTGACGCCGGCAGACTGCCGAGAAATCCCAGAAACTTCGGACTCGACGGTTGAGGGGGCGTCATCGGACGATGACGGTCGTGTTTGTGTACACGCCCTCTTTCTTTTACAAGTGTTTGATTCAATCGTCCGAGTTCAAACCTCGGCGAGCAAATTTCGGCTGATGACGGATTAGGTGTACGCGAGCCGCTGGACACTTTTCTATTTTGCGTCTGTAATGGACTCATAACAGCACTCATTTTCGCGCGGTTATGGCTCGCCGAGTGCGATACAATTTTCTCAATATGTATCGTCTATTATAAACACAACTAATTAATTTTTCAATGTCCATAGTCGTTTAGGTAGATAACAACAAAATTTAACTATAAATACAATTTGCACTGTAGACGCCGGTCATTATTTACTTTTGGCAGTATACCTCATGAAATATGAGCGCAAGGTTTTTATAAATGAATTCTGTTTCCTGTCATTAACATTTACGTTTATTGGGTAACACGTAAGTGAGTACTCGACGGTTGATCGGCCGTTTTCGGACGTCATCGGACGATGACGGTCGTGTGTACGCGCTCTCTTTTGCAAGTGTTTGATTCAATCGTCCGAGTTCGGCCGTCGTCGCCCGAGCAAATTTCGGCCGATGACGGATTAGGTGTACGCGAGCCGTTAGACACGTTATTTTCTGTTATGAACTCATAACAGCACTCATATGCGTGCGGTTATGTTATTTATATTGTTTCGGCGAATTTTTTATTTAAAAATGGCATAAAGGACGCAAAATAATATAAAAAACTCGTTCATAAGGCGTTTTTCGCACTTGTCCATTAGGTTGTTGCGTTGCCATGGAGTCCTGCCAGGGGATGCACTTTATTTGATATTTTTAACTGCTAGTGTAATAAAAATGTTATTTGGTAGTTTCGTCATACCACTGCTTTATTGATCCGTAATCAAGCGATTAAATAAGCTTGAGATATCTAGACTATAGACATAAAATCATGTTTAATTCCTTGAATATGGCTCCATATAGCAGTGTTTTAACTCATATAAATCTTTTATAATTAATAAGCGTCCTATATTTATGACGACAGGCATATCTGGGTATAGCAATGGAGCTATCCCTTGTATGAAATTTCCCGCATTGCTTCGCTAAATTGAAAACATACACGGCAGTGAAGTTTCATATGAGAGTTTGAATGATAATAACATTCTAAGCATTAAAAGTGCATTATTAATATTACTATTAAATTAATAACGATAGAAATAAAATTTCAATTATCTAGTTAAACACTGCAGTTACAAATCAAATTAATTATAGCAAAAACCAAGAATTCATTCTAAAATCAATATCAAAGAATCAAATCTATTGTAATTATTAGAATAAAAGTTTTTATAATTTTAATATCAAAACAATTATAATTTTTATTTATCATGTAATTGTTTTTAAAATTTTATAGATGTTTTCCTTATCTTATGATTAGTTATTTTTGCTCAATTCTTGTGATCGCTCCACACAACATCTCTAATTAGAAGTCCACACAAAGGTTATCATTATTATGCTACTATTAGGGCGAGGCCGCACTACGGTTTTTTCCCGCGAGCGGTAACCGCTATAACCGTGAAACCGCTCGAGAAACACACAGTACGCTATGGGAAAAAACCGCAAGTGAGGCCGCTTGTATTAGCTTACTTGAGTCACAAGCCGTAGTGCGGCCTAGGCCTTAGGCGGAGCCCGCACTACGTTTTTTTGGAAGCGATAAATTCGCTAGTGGCGCGGCAGCGAAATGGTTATGCCCACACCAAAACGCGATTTTTAGGTGTATAGTCATGAGTTCCTCAGAGGAAGAAGCTCTGCTATTATTAGTATTGACCACAGAAGAAGAAAATCGGTCAGATTGTTATTTTTTATTTCAAAATACAGCGACAGCGACTATCTATCTTATAACTAATCGCGCATTCTTGTCTTGAAACGCTGCACGATCGCGGCTATGGCGAAAATCGCGCCTGTTGAGGAGCTCACAGACCGGCGCGGAAGTTTCGCTGCCGCAACCGGTGCGATATCGCGGCGGACCGACTGACACGGCGGCTTATGTATGTACATGTTCAGATCAAATGCGCGAATTCCGTCATAGTCGCGGTACTGCAGCGTTGCACAAGGACACTGCATGCGCGGTTAGTTTCGCTGCAGCTGTGTTTGAAATGGTGATCTCTGTAATCACATTGATTTTATGAACCCATGTTTAATTCTGAAATGAGTTTTATCTACTCACCAAAATGACCACACTAATAAAGACATTATTGTATGTGAGGGATGGATGCCATTATTATATTCGTGTGTAAAAGTATCCAATTCGTGCGTAAAAATCCAATGTAAATGAAATGGAGTTTCATTATTAAACGATTTCTGTTTGTTGTTACTATGGCAACGTAACCATAATCTAATCTAGATTAAATCTAGGTTAACCTAGATTACATCGAAGTAGGGAGAGATGGTTCCTTCTAGGCCCTCCACCTCCATTAACCTTGACACTTTCCGGTGCCGACTTACAATCTCGACTTCCGTTTCCGGTTTCCCACTTCCGATTTTCACACATGGGAGTGTGAGGTCTACGTAGCCACACGCGCGAGGTCCATGTAACCCCAAGCTGGGTTAGGCTGAGGTGTGGTTTCGACTTCCGTTTCCAGTTTCTCACTTCATCCGGCATCCGGCCGCTCCATTTCCGGTCCTGCACTATGCGCGGGAAAATTCAAAATTCGGCGCAGGCTGGAAAATTCAAAATCGAAACCGGATGTGTCAAGGTCAAACTCAGTGGAGGGCCTAGACTTATTGGAGGGACTCATCGACAACGACCAAATAGTGTTCCCGTTACTGTGCACTTTTACTAATTAGCAATTTATTCCACGGAGGCGCAGAACTTTCTAACCTTATTATTATTTGGATTATATGGTTATTGGACAATGATTTGAAGTATGTTATCTGTCAAAATTACAATTTTTACAATATTATCGGTAAGAAACAATATTTTTTTGTAGATTCAACAGTATTTTCGTGCGTGAAAGGCTCTTGTGCACTCATTGCGCAAAAGGCCGTCTTCACACACTTGTATCAAAAACTACTATGTGTTTTTGAAATTAAAAATAATTACAAAATAAGATATTTCATCTTATGCAATCAATGCTTAAAATGGCATTGCTTCTTGCTCTGAGGACATCATGACTACTATATGCACGTAAAAATCGCGTTTTGCTATGGGCGTTGCCATTTCGCTGCCGCGCCGCTAGAGATTTTTTCGTTGCAGAAATTTCGCGACGCATAAAAGAGCGAGCCTTTAAGGTGCTCACAGACCGGCGCGGAAGTTTCGTTGCCGCGACCGCTGCGATATCGCGGTGGACCAATTGATACGGCGAGTTATGTACATCTTCAGACCAACAAGCGCGTTTTCGCGCCGGTCTGTGAGCACCTTTAAGGATCCCACAGACCAGCGCGAAAGTTTCGTTGCCGCAACCGCTGCGATATCGCGACGCACCAATTGATACGGCGGCTTATGTACATGTTCAGACCAACAACAGACCGAAATCGCGCTTGTTGGTCTGAACATGTACATAAGCCGCCGTATGAATTGGTCTGCCCCGATATCGCAGCGGTCGTGGCAACGAAACTTTCGCGCCGGTCTGTGAGCACCTTTAAGGCTCCTTCAGACCGGCGCGGAGCGAAATTTCCGCAGCGAAAAAATGGCAAGCGGCGCGGCAGCGAAATGGTAATGCCCACATCAAAACGTGATTTTTACGTGTATATAGTAGTCATGATGTCCTCAGAGCAAAAAGCTATGCTATTTTAAGCATTGATTGTGTTGAAGATGAAACATTTTACTTTGTATTTATTTTGAATTTCTAAAACACATAAAACTCATTTCAGAATTAAACATGGGCTCATGGGTTCATTAAATCAATGTGATTACAGAAATCACCTTTGCAAAACACATCGGAAGCGATACTACCACGCTGCATGCGCGGTTAGCATGCAGCGTGCTAGCAACGCTGCACTACCGCGACTATGACGTTGAAACATATACATAAGCCGCCGTATCAGTCGGTCCGCCGCGATATCGCTCCGGTGGCGGCAGCGTAATTTCCACTCCGGTCTGTGAGCACCTTTAATCTAAACATGTACATAAGCCGCCACGTCAATCAGTCCGCCGCGACAACGCACCGGTCGCGGCAGCGAAACTTTCGCGTCGGTCTGTAAGCTCCTTTAAAATCAGTCGCGGGAAAAAACCGCAAGTGAGGCCGCTTGTATTAACTTACTTGACTCACAAAATCGCTTAATTAAAAATGAAAAGATTTCCAAAAACTTTAAATAATAATTGAAATTTACTTTTTGAATATAAGGACTATAATATAAGGATATAAAATTATTCAGTAGTATCAAACTTAATTGAGCAAGCTTTACAAAAAAATGTTTTAATACACTCATCAATAATAGCATCAAAAGAAACAAACTTATCCTCTCTAAATAATTTTTGTATTTTAGCCTTTATATTCTCAGGAAAATCTTGTTTTCTCTTGCTTGAAAAAGCAACTTCAGCCACAGCTTGGTACGCTGCTTTCAGCTTTGAACTCAATGTTGCCTCAGCCGCGAATAATTTTTTAATATCAATACCCCCTTTCAATTCCGACAAAATATTCCAAATTTATAAAATAACGTTCAAATTCTCGAACATCATAATGAGAATCCCACATGTGGAACTTGAGTAAATTCCTGTATCGCAAATCTTTTAAACAAACTAGACAAACCGAGTTTTGATTCGCTAAATTTTGATGGAAATAACCACAATGAAACTTTATACCTTTCTCGCTGTTTTTCAACTAGCCGCAATATTCACACTCGTAACAATTGTGCTCCAAGATTTGATGATAAATATAGTGGTCCTTGTTAAGGAAGAACTTATCACAGCTTCTACATGCAAAGAAATTTTTCTTCAAATGATCTATAAAATGATTTAGAGGAGCATATTTGTTACAAGCATGGCACGTCCACAGTTCGGAATTTTCTAAAAAAATTTGCCTGTGTGCTTGGATATGGTCGTCCATAGATCGTGTGACATGCTCGGACATACGATGGAGAATCAATGTTCTTTGACATCATCTTTACGCTTTATAATTCGATTGAAAGTTGCTTCGTATCGCGATCTACAGACACAGCGATATTGACCTTATGCTTAGCATACACCCAAACTGTTTTCGTCGGCCAATGGCGGATAGAACTACTCGGACGAGTAACTCAGACGTGTATGTGCTTACGCTGCAACAGTATAAAGCCCGGCTCCACACATTGGCTCACCCGGCCATGCCATGTGTTCCAGCATTTGCTGTTCTTTCACACACCACAAGTGGGCGTCTACATATTGGCTCACAAGTGCCAACTTCTCAGTTCACAAGTTGTAGAACCAATGGTAACATGTCTGGTGATCTTGATCTTGAACTAGCGGTTGCTGCTTTCTATATAGCTTTTTACATAATAAATATATGGCCAATGTGCGGAGGGAGAACTTGTCATGTGGCAGCATGCGCCAATTCCTTTGAAGCGGGACAGAAAACCGACACAACCTCCACCAGCCCATTCACAAGCGCCAACTTCTTCATCCACACATTGTCCATGTGACGTATGCCACATCACATGGCCAATGTGTGGAGCCGGCTTTACCACTTGTGCCGATATTGGACATTGCTGGTATTCTGTAGTTGACTGTGTTCAGTGTTGCTTAACTGAGTGAAAACGCGTTTTTAAAATAGAGGAATTTGAAGAAATGTATCTTAGAAAATTCCTACCGCAATCTAATTCGTCGACGTCAACGTCGGCGACATCGGCGCGTGTGGGTTAATGAAATTGGGGGGAATTTAATGAAATAGGGTTGGTCTATTATAAACATAACTAATTAATTTTTCAATATCCATAGTCGTTTAGGTAGATAACAACAAAATTTAACGGTTACCGCTCGCGGGAAAAAACCGTGGTGCGGCCTCGGCCTATACCTGAATTATTAAAATTAAAGCTTTACTCGCGGATTTAACGATACGCTAGTAAACCAAAATTGTATGCGCTTGTATAATAAATGACTATAAACTTTGAAGAATTTATAAACCGATTTTTACCTGTGTTCTTGTCCTTAATATGTTCATTTGGTTTCAGATTGTACGAGAAGTCACCGGATAGATTCCTTGTCGCCCAGCGAGAAACGTCCCAGACTCCAGGTGAAAAGCAGCAAAGATTCAGACTAGTCTAACAACAATTAAGTTTTCTTTTGTATTAATGTGTTCATTTTTAAGGAAAACTCTTTTACGAATCGTGGAGAATTGCGACGGGGTGGACGTTCGTTGCGACAACAGTCCCACGAGGAGATTGCGATATTCGTGAAGAGCATTTCGAGTCAGATACAGACGTTGCCGCGGTCCGTCTGCGTTCCGCTGTTCAGGGAAATCGAGCAGTTGATCGCCGGCAAGATGAGATTTCTGGTGCATGCGGTTGAGGGCAGCGACGGCGCTAGCGAAGAGGAGGTCTTCGTCAAGAGCGAGATTGATATTGAGGAGAACTTCGTTAAAGAGGAAATCGATGTGCACGAGAACGACGTCATCAAGCAGGAAGTTGCGGATTAAAAGTAAATTTAAAATTAGTTTTAATAATAAATCGTTATTTTTTTTTATTTGAATTTAATGCCTTGAGAGATACCAAGGAAAACTCATCCTATAAATTTGGCGGTGGACTATCCCGTTGTTGGGATGATCCACCAACATTGTTTGCTTTGTTACGCTCCTCTCCTCAATCCTTCAATTAGAATTAATGCTCTTTGTGGGACCGTGTAAAAGAGAGAAAGTGTAAAAAAGGTACCGTGTAAAACGAGGGATGAAATTCAATAATCTAATAATATATAGCACGGCGTCCTCAGACACGTCTGGAACATGAAATCAATAACGTGCCCCAGACGTCATTCTATGTCAAGGGGTTAAATTTATCCACATTTAGGCCTAGGCCGCACTACGGCTAAACCGCCGCGGTTTTTAATCGTGTGATTTTGTGACTCAAGTAAGGCCCAGGCCGCACTACGGCTAAACCACCGCGGTTTTTATTCGCGTGATTTTGTAACTCAAGTTATTACAAGCGGCCTCACTTGCGGTTTTTTCCCGCGACTGATTTTTCCCATAGCGACTGTGTGTTTCTCGAGCGTTTTCGCGGTTACCATTCGCAGGAAAAAAACCGTAGTGCGGTCTCGATCTAAGCTAATACAAGCGGCCTCATTTACGGTTTTTTTTCTCGCTACTGAATTTTCCCATAGTGTACTGTGTGTTTCTCGAGCGGTTATTGCGGTTAGCGCTCGCGGGAAAAAACCGTAGTGCGGCCTCGGCTTAACTTTACTTTTTCGTGTCCGTTAGTTTCTGGTGGTGGAAGGATTGCCCACTGTCTGGTGGGACATTGTTACCAGGGTCCGCCAGCATGTTCTGCATATACAGGAGAAAATGCGCGCGCGGAGGCTCCTTCTGAGCTTCCCAATTTTATCCGAAAATTGGTTGCCCCAGAAAGTTTGCTCCTGTATCTGTTACAGGATACTTGATTATTGCTGCGGTACCCCTGGCTTGTACTCGTGTGTTTAAGATCAATTTAAAACTCTTTGTTTCCAATATGCACAGATAACAAAAGTAGATACATACTTTTACATTATAAAGGGTGGAAATTAACCAAATAAGTTGGACACCAATTTTTTTGTTGAAGATTTGTTGTAGAGTAAAATCTAAAGTTAATAATAATCTTAAGTCTTAATAATAAGCTAAATGCTTTTCCTAACTTAACAATAAAAGAACACTCGCGTGAAAAGTTAAACGCACTTGAATTAAGAGTGATATTTCGGTGTCGGTACGCCTGGTTCGCCAGTGGCGGATAGCCATAAGGCAAACTATAGTGCATTTTTTTTAAGAATGCAGTACAGGTAAGATAGGGCTTATTTCAACTTGTTCGCTGATTGGCTTAAATCGAGGAGAAGTTCACACCGACGATATTTACTTCTCCATCTCAACCTCATTTCTCTCTTTGTTTTCACATACATTTGCAGCTGTTAGTTGCCAATGGCTGCCGTGTCACTTCACAATTGTCATCTGATCTGTTTGTTTCATTTAGATTTTTTGCGTTTTTCTCCATTTATTTGTTTGTATTGTATAAGTTATTCAATAATATTAAGATATTCAATCAAACCATTAATAAATTACCAATTTTATATTCAAGCAACCATATTTGAATTTAGAGCCAAATTTTGTATCTAAATTGAACATTTATCATAGTGTAAATCAGGTTTCTAGTTATTGCATTCTTAAAAAAATGGACTATAGGCACTTGTCTAGGGGCTCGAAGTTACAAGGGGCGCGCCGACGCGCAGCTGTTTTTAAACGAAATAATCTATCTACTTACGTTAAATTTATTAACTTACTTCCTTTACCTACTGACCATTAACTCTTACTGCTAGTTCTAATGGAATCCTAAGAATTTTTTAAATCGAGTAAATCGTTATATTAAGGTCCATTATACTAAGGTTGCCTAATAATAATACCTCATGATCACCCGAGGGGCGCCGATGAGGTGCTTGCATAGGGCTCTATCGACATTTAATCCCCTCTGTGGTTCGCGCTATGCCCATAATAGACATTTTTACGGTTAGTTATGCGCATTCGCCAAGTCTGAAAGGTGGGAATATGAAAGTTTCGGGCACATTTTGTTATTTTCACTGGTTATACTTTTTGGCACTTTTTGATATATAACTTGGCGGAAATTAACAAGTCAAATCCCCCTTTGTCCCCCCCAATGAATAGTCAACCCACACACCATTTCCAATTAAGTTAGGATGGCTTACTTAGTAACTTTAAGCAGCATCGGCTGGAAACATAAAAAGGACCTTATCGAGCATTTAGTTGTCTCCGAAAATGTGCTCAGACTTGCGTAACAAGAAACGCATTTCACTCCCAAAACTAAAGCCAGCCCGAAAAACTTCTTGATCGTTCGCAAGGACAGATGAACACGAGGTGGTGGCGTAGCCATCGCCCACCCAGCCCAGTCATTTTAGCATTTTACATAATAGCCCAGTGTTGCGAACTGGTAATTTGGTATGGTGCTGCTCCAGGATCAGGACAATGGATGAATTAATTACACGCAAATATGTCCTTTATATGTAATTAAACACTACTTATCTACTAATACCTTACAATATGTACAACTAATCGCTAACTTATTACAATAATTACTAACTAACAATAATACACTTAATTCTACGATACTTGTGGTCGAAACCCGGAATTTACTTCGACGAAAATACGGAGGTTCGTTTTCAAAACTCAAATTACTCTCTTGCTAGCTCAATTCTGACTGCCCCTTTTTAACTTCCCCTCTGCCTCATCACCTCGGTCTTGGTGTGAGTCCTCCCCTAATCTTTATGGAAAATTTCCAGAACTCATAAAACAAAATCCTCTCGGCGTCTCGGCACGATCCCTAAGTTCGAGCGTCTGCCCGCATGATTTAGATAAGCCAGACTAATGGTCCTAAATAAACAAAAACTAATCGGGTGTCCACTTAGTTTTCTATGCCGACTCGTGAGAAACTCAAATTCTTTGAAACCAAAATCGCGAGATAACAACACCAGTCATTTTAGCATTTCACCCTGGAATCTAACGGAAGAAGCTGAATTTTTGTATAGACCTTTATTCTAGCATTACAAATGTGGTCTCAAAAGTCACATATAGCGACATGTGAGCGTCCTTGATATTCAAGGTCAAAGGTCGCAAAAATCAGTTTTTTGAGAATATCTCGTTTTTTCTGGCTCCTACCGTATTTGCATTTATTATAAAAGTTGTAGAGAATAAATTTCTCTACTAATTTCATCTGAGACCTTTTTTAAACGTCGAACTGTTTTTGAGATAGAGGACGCAGTGGAGCGCTCAAACACACGTACCTTAGCGCAAGGTAAATCCTGAATGCCAAGGTATTATACTGTTTTTTACATTGCATTGACCACGAGCTAAAGAACATTGCATCCCTAACTTATGGCAACCACAAACATTCTTGCAGTTGCAGAATATTGAAGAGAGTTCATCCGGTGCAGGTGGTAAAAGTGTTGTTACCGGCGTTAGGGTTTCATTTTGCAATTCCCATATCTCATTCATGGGGTTGAATTAGAATAGCATTAAAATATATTCAGACTGATTTGCATCATTATTTAATTATTTGTATTTCATTGATAAGTAAATTTGATGAATATTTGAATTAAAAGAAATATTAATACAAGGTATTAAATTGTTATTTCAGTAATATGTTATAAGTAGGACAACCAAAAATATGCAAATGCATACATTTTGCATTTATGCATATATTTTCCCATTCTACTTATAAAAGAATGGATTAGCCAGAAATGTGTTTCTGACCCCAAACTATGAATTTAGAGCCCTATTCGTAAGGGCATATTTTTGCATATTTCACTAATACCAGTATAAATTGTATATTGTCTGTGATAAGACATATTTCAAAATAACTGCATATTTTTAGTGCATATTATGCTCATTTTGGTTAATATATTTATATTCATTGATCTGCTTTTTGACGGAAATCTCAAGGCGCGTATTAAATACGGCTGTGCTAGACAAGGTAAATCATAGCACTATTGCAAGACTGATGATTCAATAAAAATTCTGGGTGAAAGTTTCAATCGAGATTCGATTTTTCTCTTTATATCAGATGCCGCTCCATGCATGGAAAAAGAAGCTCAGGCCATACAAACAAAAAACTTTTTAGCCGTGACACATCTGACTTGCCTTGCACAGGGATTTCATGAGTTCAGAATTTGTGAACAAATTCGAGGAATTTATACTAACGTCTAATAGCCAAGGTAAAAAAGTATTTTTGAAATTACTGGTATGGGAGGAGATTCCCACAGGCAAGAGACCGCTCGGACGTCCCAGAATGCGATGGAGAGATAACATCCAAGCAGATCTCCGGAAAATGAACATTCCATTTGACCCTAGGTTGATGGAAGACCGAACAAATTGGAAAAAAGTTGTACAGTCAGCCAAGACCCACCCAGGGTTGTAGCGCTACGTGATGATGATGATGATGTTCTATTTCAACTCGCTCCCCAACTGTATCATTTTGGGCGACCTGAATGCCCGCAATCAAGTATTTGGAGACACAGAATTTAACACTAAACCTACCGACATTTCATATATACCTAATTCTACCATGAGCGGTCAAATGACCGCTTTAAAATAAAGTATGTATCTTAATATAGAAAGAGATTTTAGCCAATTGAATAGTAAACAAGACATTTTTCTGGTGCTACAATAAAAACCGACTCCTCGCTTTTCTATTTAGAAAGTTTTATTTACCTTATTATGCATTTTCAGCACATTTTTGCAAATCACAGCATTTTGTATTCCACATTTTTCACATACGTATTTTTTACATTTTTGTTAGTCTTATTGACTACAATATCTTATTTGACAAGATTTTCGTACAGAAGAATCTGTAGCAGTGTTTATTATTGTTTTTGATGAACGTTCTTTGCTTAGCTGTCTCTCCTTCTGATATTCGGTCGCAAGTTCTTCTGCCAATTGAAATAAAAATTCTTGTCTCGATATTTCTTCACCCGTCGTTTCCTTAGGGAGCGTACCCATATTACGTGACCCGTTCAGGGGGGGGGGGGGGTCTTCAAAATACCGCGCTTGGTCACTGGGCCGGGGGGGGTGTCTTAGGTTTTGGTCACGTAGTAAATCTCCTCTAAGCCGTCCAGGGAAATGTCGTGCTTTTTCGAGCTATATTCATGTAACACTCGTTATTCCTATTCAGTCTTTATTTCTATTTTAGTTCTTTTACAACAGTGATTTATTTCTATTGCATCGGCTACGCCCCGCTAATAATACATTCTTCCAGGTATTAATTATAGAAGATTCCAATTTCCTAATTTCGGTTGTTTTTAGACTTGCAACGAATAGTGTATTCGGCCACACGCCGAATATTTTGCAGGCTTTCTAGCCGAATAGCCGAATATTGATTTTTTTTCAATTCAAGTATAGCTTACACGTAGTAACGGTCGCAACCATGCTATTTACCTAGCGATTAAGGCCCGTTCAAAGACGCAGCGGCGTCGGTATGCTAGGGCCTTTCAAAGTCGTATCGGCGGCGGCAAGTTATTGCCTTTCAAAGAGACAAGCGGCATGGTAGGGCACTTTGAAAAATGCCGGCGAACTGTTATGGCGTTTTTTTAAATGTAACCCTCTTATTGGCCGCCTTGCTTCCTCTTATTGTGGGGTGAGCGTGTGGCGGTGAGAATAGAGATCAGAAGGAATTTAGAAATATAGCGTTTCTAAACATTTGTAAAAATCTAATAATAAATATTATTATAGTGTTTTTCGTGTCGATACAAAAATGTCGTTGTATGATCGGCTATACAATGCATTTATTAAATGTCACAAGGATTCCTTGTCAATGCAGACAATACAAAAAAAGACAAATGAATTTTGGGTGCCTTTAAGGAATGAGCTTCCTTAAAGGCACCAAAATCCAAAAGAGTCCAAATGAAAATGAATCCAAAAGAGCTGGAACGTCTCACACTGTTAAAAATCGAGGAACTTTGTCAGCTTGGGACTAAGAAAAGCGCTCGTCTCCTTAATTTCTTCGTGAAGGTGAGTATTCTGAGCGTATTTTGTTGAATGCTTAAAATGATTTTATATTATTTGCATATTTTTTAAGTATGGTCTTATTTGCATGTTTTTAAAGTATGGTTTCTGCTTTCGCATGTATGAACATTGGTAATGAAAATTGAACTATTTTTTGTATTTGGTGAATGTAGCTACCTGCACGACAACCTCCAGCCACACATGAAGCTGATCTCAAAGTGCTTCCCAACACCGAAGGTATCAGTGATAATAATAATAAATCTTCTGTATCTACAACAGCTCCAACACAAAAACAGGACGCTTTGAAATCTGAAATTTCAGTACTTGAAGCCGAATTAAATGCTACCGTAAAAAAGCGAGATGTTGGACTTGGAAAAGACGGAATTGAGAAGAAAATAAAAAAGTTAAGGCATGATACTGATGTGAAGAATAAGGAGTTAAAGAACAAAATAGTCCGTGCAAAGAACATGCGAAAATTTAGAGCAAAACTAAAAGCTGAAATTTTGAGACTGAAATCCGCTCATCCCAACGTGCAATCCTCGTTTATAAGGACACAGCCAGGACGCCCTTCACTTGAAGAAAATCAGTCAGGCCTTCTTCAAGTAATTTGCGATATAGCAACACATGGAAGTTCAGCTGCTGATCGACTCAGATCAGAAGTATTGAGAAGTTGTAAGACTCTTGATGAATTGCATGCACGGCTTGTTGAAGATGGATATTTGATCTCACAAACCTCTACATACCGTAGGCTGATGCCAAAGTATTCTGAATCCTTAGAAGGCAAGCGCCATGTCACAACTGTACCTGTGAGACTGTGTCGAGCCCAAACAGATAGACACCGAGATCACGTCGATCAACATTTCTGTAAGGCTTCTGTTAACGGCGTTGAGGAACTTTCATCTTTACTTGGACCTGAACAGGTAGTGGTTATTTCTCAAGATGATAAAGCAAAAGTAGCAATTGGAAAAACGGCTGCAAAAGTACAGGCTCCTGTTTTAATGCATCTGAATTATAAAGTGCGCCTCGATGACCACGATTTTGTTGTTGGAGAACGCCATCAACTGATTCCTTCGGTATATGCTGGTATCATAATTAAACAGAACTGCATGTGTAGGAAAGAAGCTGTTATATACTCTGGTCCAACCTATATCGCAATCCGCAGTGGAAAACAGCAGTTCGACAGCTACAACTCACGCCAAAGACCTCATCAAACTGCTAACATTAGATGATTTTAAAAATCTGACCTTAGGAAAAGATGTAAAAGTCAAGCCATGATTTTATCCGTGGATGGAGGACCGGATGAAAATCCACGTTACAAAAAGGTGATATCTAACTGTATATCCCACTTTAAAAAGTTTGATTTGGATGGGCTGTTCGTGTTAGCGAATGCACCCGGTCGATCGGCTTACAACCGAGTTAAGCGAGGAATGGCACCCTTGAGCCGTGAGCTAGTCACGGTAGTCCTTCCATATGAACACTACGGATCCCATCTCGATTCTCAAGGAAAAACCATCGATAACGAGCTAGAATTGATAAACTTTCAGCATGCAGGTAAAATTGATACCATTTACCATTTATATATATGAGCCGTTTATTTTGAAAGTGGCCTAAGTCCATTTTTCAAAAATATTGAATTAGTTACCTTAATAGTTAGATTTTTACTTGATCTTTTGATTGTGAACACCAAAATTTACTGGGTTAATGAAGTGATGAAAAATTTATTTTGAAAGTGGCGTAAGTCCCATTGTGAGAGTTTCAAACCGATATGGAAAATATGCAATTAAAGTTTATGTGATCCTAAAGTTTATGTTAGCTTTATATTTAATTATTAAAGTAGCAGTTGAATTATCAAAGCGCAATTTATTATAAATACTTTAATTTCAAATATAAGTTTCTATTTGATAATGGATTCATATGGGTCTCCTGATATGCCATTATAATTTTTAGCAAATCGTTAATAATTTGTTTATAACAAATTAAATTACAAAAAAAAAACTGTGAGAATATGAATATATCAAAATATCCCAAGAGAAAACTTATGAATCTTCGAATATGAATTTCAATGTAAAAATTAAAAAACTACAAAAAAAAATACGAGACCACTCACAAACCTCAAATACAAGGAATTATTGTATACCACCTTTGTACACCAAATTGTATACCTCGTGCACACAATAATTATTTGAAATCCCTCCCGCATACACAAACTGGAGAACACTGAATAATAATCAATAAAACAATATTAATGTAAAAATTATTTAACAACTGTTATTTATCATTTTTGATTTTATAACATAAAAGTGTATACATTTCTTTTCACATACATATTCATATCTTTATTTCAAGGAAAATTTATGTTATGTATGAATGGACTTGTGCTTTCTTAAGTATTGGAAACGTGATTTCATTGATTTTGAAAGTGGCCCAAGTCCATTTAGAGCCATCAAAAACGTATTATTTCTTAAATAACATTAAATATTCTAATTGGGGTGATAAATTTGCCACCCTTAGAAACACCAAAACATTATTCTACTATGTTATCTGTTTTTTAATAAGTCCCATTTAATGTCCCATATTTTTTAATTTTATCCAACGCAAACCCTTCAATATCTCGATTCGAACACAAATGGAGTTAGGTCACTATTAAAATAAACGGCTCATGAATATATATATATATATATATATATATATATATATATATATATATATATAAATTTATATATATATATATATATATATATATATATAAATTTATATATATATATATATATATATATATATATATATATTCTAAATTATTATCAGGCGAAACATTAGCTGAGATTTGGTCCCAGGTGGTTATTGACGGCCACAACGTGATAGCAGAATATGTGCCTCCTGGGGAAGTCTTTCCGGAAACCGCAGAAGTTTGTGACACCTGGTATGCAAATCACGTTCGTGAAATTCAATATTTTCTTCAAATAACGAAGTGCGCCGATGATTCCTGTTGCGCTCCACGCCGCAGTGCACTTAGAAATATTCTATACCAAGGATTTTTGCCGGCACCTTTTCCAATGTAACAAAACCCTTTCCGTATACCAAACCCAGATGAAGTCGGAAAGGAAATTTTTCCGTCATTGTTTGTGCGACAGTGTATAACACTACGTCCGGATCTCTCACAGGGTAGAGAAATACCCTACGATTCATATTGTCCATCTATTAAAGATGACATCACCGGAAGGACGTGCTCAATTTGTGGAATTTATTTTTCCTCAAAAACTTCCATGAACAACCATCGCAGAAACGTACATGGTCGTGCAGTGGACGTGTCTCGCGTGAGACCTCTACGGATTCTCTCCAGGAGACCACAGGAGGTCTTGTGTGTCGTGGAGGAAAGCGGGGAGTGGATAGACGTCGAGGCCGTTGATGAGGAGAATGTAATCACGTCTGAGGAAACTCCTGATGCTACCGCCCCACTGATCTACGATGTGTCCGAGTGGATTGATGTTCGTGTTCGTTGAAGATGAAAAATAAATGTGAATAAAAGAAAAAAAGACTTTTGTTTTTGTATAATTCTGTTGTTCTGTTGTTTTTGTATAATACCTGTTGCAATATGTTTCTACATGGGATATGCGCGCCGTAGTAATAAAGACAAAAATAAAAAAAAAAAAAAAACTTTTGTTTGTAAAAATATATTTAAACCCATATTTATGAATTACTACGTGAAAACTAGGGGAGAGGGGAGGGGTGTTGGCATATACTACGGGTGGTCACCGAGGGGGGGAGGGGGGTAAAAAAATGTAAAAAATGGGTCACGTAGTATGGGTACGGTCCCTTATATAAAATCCAAGCATTTATCCCGGCTAAATCTAATATATTGAAAAATACCTGTAAATGCCTTCTTTGAGATTTAGATTTGACACTATATTTTCTGGCCATTTGATCAGTTACATCTACATCGAATTTTGTGCTATTGTAAAATTTATTTGTCTCTGGTATACGAGTGTCACTGCTTTCAATTTCAACGGATGACTGCATTGAACTAAGTATCAATACTTTTTTATTGGGTTTAGCTTTATAAATTGAAAGAATAAAATCATTCTATTTATATAATATTGTTGAGAAGCGTGCGTGTCATACTATCCTTTGCCTGTCTCGCTAATTTTGGTAGCTCTCTTTTATTTCTACGGATAGTTCCAACAAGCGCAATGACGCGCTTGTAAAAAAATTGTCAGCTGTTATATTTCTCCCATGGTCCGTATATGGTTCTGCTAATTTCAAACTTACAAACTCCCCAAGTGAAACCGTTGAATCTCTCTCTTCATCTTTTCCCAAAATTAGAAAGTCGTTTACTATATACTTACTGCTTACATCAGAGGCTAACTAGAATTTTATGCTAAATTTGTCCGGTTTGTTGGTCATGTATTGAGTAAATCTACAACGTGCTTTCGTAGGAAACAACTGTTCATCTATAGTAAGATATACTCCTAATAATTGTTTTAATTGTCAATTGTCGGTTTAAAAATAATTGTTTTAATGTCAAAGTGACATAAACGTATTTTTTGCTCTCCCTCCTTTTTCGACCTAATACACCGTCGTCTCCGCCGTCGTCTGGTCCCAAGCCCAGGGTGTGAAAGGAGGAGGGTGGTCGGCCTGCCGCGCCGACCAGAATCGGGAAACCGAAGAAACTAGGCAAGAAACCGCATGGATACACGACTTAACCACTTACGAATTATGCTACCGCATCCGGGGCAGCCGATGCGCCAGCTTTGGGAACCAGGGATGCTGGTGAGAAGTGGACTACTGGCCAAAGAGGTTCTCAGGTTAATCACACCGAAATCAGAAATACGAATCGCCGCATGGAATGTGCGAACGGGACATCACGTTGGTCAAAAGGAAATTATCGCCAAGGAATTATTGAAATGCAAAATATCGATCTGTGCATTATCAGAACTGCGGCTCACAGGATCTGGGACAATGAAGGTTGACCCATCATCAATCGACGAGACGATGACGCTATTCTATTCTGGTGGCGACAAACGAGAAGCGGGCGTTGGCTTTATGGTTGATCGACGGGCCTCTGCCAGTGTTATCGCATTCCAACCGATATCCGAGCGTCTGGCGGTTATCACTATTGATGGAACGATTAAGACCCATATCGTATCCGTCTACTCCCGAACTGAGACCAGCCCGGACACAAACAAGGATGAATTTTATGCCCAGTTTCAACACACACTGGATACAATACCCCAAACCGAATTAATTGTACTTATAGGCGACTTTAATGCACATACGGGTGCAGATCGAACCGGTTGGGAAGAAACGATGGGAAAATTCGGATACGGGGAAATAAATGACAACGGATTACGCCTCTTATCATTTGCAGCGTCAAACAACTTGATCATCGGCAACAGCATCTTTCGTCACCCCCTCAAACATCAACTCACGTGGCGAAATCCATCCGGCAACGATTCGGCGATGTTGGACTACATTTTGGTCAACACCAGATTCCGATCGACGCTCAAAGAAGTACGTGCGATGCGTGGACCCGACTGTGGATCAGACCATTATCTTGTCCGAGTGAAACTACAATTGAAATTACAAAGAGCAAAGAAAAAGGCACCACCATCAGCCAAGAGGAACTGGGCCTGTCTGCGAGACCCTGAAACCAGCCGAAAATTTCAAATCGCATTATCCAACAAATTTGCAGCACTCACGATACCAGTCGATATCAACATAGAAGAAAAACAACTTTCTGAGTCTATTGTGGGGTGTGCAACGGAGCTGTGTCCGCCCATCCGTCGACGGACGCAGCAATGGATCTCGGACGACTGTCTCAATCTACCAGCGGAAGCAAATGAAACACGTCGATTTCAAACAATACCGACGATTGAACAAAGAAGTTCGACAGAAAATGAAATTGGAACGGGAAGCTTACTGGAATAACATCGCGGCTGACATGGAAGAAGCAGCGTCAAGGCATGAGTACCGGACGCTGTACCAGACAATCCGACGGTTAAGTGGCAAAACAACATCAACAAATGACAATATCAAAAAATTGGATGGAACTTTCGTGACCTCTCCTCAGGAACGTCTACAGCGGTGGAGAGAATTCTTTCATCAGCTGTACAACCACAATCCGCCAGTAGGTCCAGCACCCGAACTGCCGATTATTGAGCAGCCGATAAATCAGTTTCCCGATACTGAACCAACAATCAATGAGGTGAAGACGGCAATAAAATCCCTGAAAAATGGTAAAGCGCCGGGAGGAGATCAAGTAACTGCCGAAATGATCAAAGCCGGGGGAGACGTCTTATTACATCAACTTCACGTTCTCACAGTGCATATATGGCATTCAGATTGTGTTCCATCCGTGTGGAAGAACGATTGTTGTGCCTATTTTGAAGAAAGGCGACAGTCGGGAATGCAAGAATTACCGTGGTATTAGCCTCCTCTCGATCGTCGGCAAAGTATTTATGAAAATCATACAATCAAGACTACAGAAACATCGAGAGCAAACAAGCCGGGAAGAACAAGCTGGCTTTCGACCACATCGAGGATGCATCGATCAGATATTTGCTCTCCGTCAGCTAATGGAAGAAAGAATTCGATGTGGCAAACGAACTGTCATCGTCTTCATCGACTTCAAATCTGCTTTTGATTGCATCGATTGGACAAGCTTGTGGGAAGCCCTGAAGATCGAACAAGTGCCACTGAAAATCATTCAACTTCTTCAAGCATCGTACGACGGCTCAACCAGCAATGTTCGTAACCGAAACGACATGTCTGAGGAATTCCCGATTCGAACCGGAGTCCGGCAAGGAGACGTGGCCTCGCCGCTCCTTTTTAACATTGTGATCGACACGATTATGCGAAAAGCGTTTGATGGGCGACGCGGAGTTCGATATGATGACAAAAACTTCCTAACCGATCTGATGTTCGCCGAGGACAGTGCGGTTTTCGCCAACAGATGCCGAAGCAACAGACACCTTGTATGACATTTCCCGCATTGCCCAGTCATACGGACTGAGAATCAATGCGGATAAGACCAAAGTGCTTACAACGGATGGATCTGAAGCCAGAGTTTACCTCGATGGAACCACAATCGAGCAAGTACCACAGTTCAAATATTTGGGATCACTGGTTGTGGAGAAGAAAGTAGCTTCGACAGCCGAAGTTCACAGCCGGATAGGCCAGGCAACAGCAACGTTTGCTTCACTCAAGTGGTGCATATGGAAGCGGACGAATATTACCATCAAAACCAAAATACGCCTATACCGGACGCTGATCCTCCCAATTCTTCTTTATGGATCGGAAACATGGACATTACTCAAACCAGACCTTAACAAGCTCGAGGCCTTCCAAATGCGATGCCTGAGACAGATTCTCTGCGTCTCACTTCTCAACCACCTCCGAAATGAGACAATCAGAGAAAGGTGCGACCAACAGACACCGATTGTTGAGGAAATTCAAAAACGCCGATTACGATGGTTCGGCCACATCTGTAGGATGGGCGACAATCGAGTACCGCACAAACTCCTATGGAAAAAACGACCTCTTGATTGGAGAACACAAAAACAAGCACCGAAGACCACATGGTTGAAACACGTAGAGAACGATTTAAAAAACCAGCGAATAACAACAGCTGAGGCAAGAACCGTTGCAACTGATCGATTAGCATGGAAGCGTATAGTGAATGGAGCACGGAATCTAGCGGCACCAACAGCAGCGTACTGGCTACGAGGTCGACCACCTCTCCATGCGCCGGCTATGGATTAAAGAAGAAGAAGAAGATATGCTCCTGGTTTATGACAATTTTTACTTTTTTCGATAAATCTGTACCAAACTTCAGAGATCAAAGCAAACTTATCGTTTTGTAAGCGTTGGCTTCGTTGATTTTTGTTGTCAAACCGAATAAATCTCATGATTTCTGCGAAATCATTTCGGCTCAAAGTTGTAGAGAAAAATGACGGTCCCCATTTCGTATTCCATAACATCCATATTTTTAGCCTCAATATATACAATTTTGCATTAGATATACCACGTAATAATTTTTATTGATACACTGTGCAAACTTGATGCTCTCTGTTCGGATCGCCAGACCGTCTTTAGATATTTGTCTCTGTACCGTACTGTCGTACAAAGAACGCTCATTTGTTCTTATCGCGCTTTTGTCGGCACTGTGTTGGCACAATTACATTGTAGACTCGTAAAACAATTTCAGGAGTGCGCTTTCTGAAGAATATAGTCGTAAATAACATGAATTTTTCAAACGGTCAAATGACCGTTTGTGGTAGAGTAGACATGCTATAATTTTTTTTCGTAAAGTCAACAATAAAGAAAGTTGTAAATATTGAAAAAATGGGTTGTATGTATATTATAGGAAAAGTCAAGAAGTTACATAGTGATACAGTAACGTTGTACAAGAAAATTTTTAAACGAAATTTCAAAAACGGTCAATTGACCGCGCTTGATAGGTTTAGCGTTAACAGCAAAGGCCGTCAACTCCTCTCGATCCTAGACTCGCATTCCGTTTTGAATGTACGGACTACACCTTTGCGGTCTCCAAGGCAACTCTATTATTGACCACATCTTAGCTAATAAGTTATCTAAATAAAAGTATCTAATGGCAAAGTCCACTGTGTAAAAGGGGTCAGCCTCTGGCGATGTTCACCTTTATACTCGCGCTGTATAGTGTTAATAAAAAACGCTCCTCCCCGGCGGGGAATCGAACCCCGGTCTCCCGCGTGACAGGCGGGGATACTGACCACTATACTACCGAGGACTTATACTTACTTCCGAAATCATTAACTACAACTCGTCAACTAAATCATTACAATCTTAAAGGAGCTCAAAGACCGGCGCGGAAGTTTCGCTACCGCGACCGGCTTATGTACATAATAATACGTTGCGGCTTATGTACATGTTTTCCGCCAAAGCCGCGGTTGTGCAGCGTTATACGACAAGAACGCTGCATACGTGGTTAGTTTAGCTGTCGCTGTGTTTTGAAATGACGATTATAGAGAAGTTGATTAAGAATTTAAAATAATTCCTATATTGTTCGATCTGGATGATAAAAACATAAGGAAAAAGGACAAAATTTGTAAGCAGGTAGGATTAGAATCGAAAGAAAATTAAGTTGGTTGATTTTATGAACCCATGTCCTTTTTATTTCAATGAGTTTTGGGTCTTTTAGAAATTAAAAACAAATAAAAAATAACAAATTGACGGATTTCCTTCTTCTGTGGTCAATACTAATAATAGCAGAGCTTCTTCCTCTGAGGATATTATGACTACTATATACGTAAAATTCGCGTTTTGATGTGGGCTCAATACTAACTATGCGTACGTATCGGACGCATCGCATCAAACGGATCGCAGTATTCTTTCTATAGAAAGTAATACAAGTGCGTCCACTGTTCCACATCGTACGGATCGCACGAATCTATCCGTCGGCAATGCCGATGTTCCGATGCGTGCCGATGACGTCATACGGATTATGGTATTTGCTAGTAGCTGCGTGGGCAAATCCGATCGTTGCGGATACTGTGGACGCACTGTAAAAAAATACGATGCGGATACATACGATGCGGAACTGTGGGAATTGTGGAACTGAACGGTCGTCAGTGTTGTATGGATCACAGTGGAAGCTTGTTCACATATACGGCGGAGCTACGGTACGGCGCCTCCGCCGCACAGTGGGCTGAATTGTCGAAAAGATGAACAAAAATAGAATGCCTCTACATATATATTTGAAATTTTGGTTGTAGGTAATGTTTACGTCCCTGATTACGAATCTGTTATTAAAATCTTGAAAAACAAAATGGCGGCCAATTTTTCGAAAAACAATCAATTTTTACAAAATTTCGTACCTATGAGTTCATAATCAATTAAATCCGACATTTTGTTTTTGAATTTTTTGACAACATATTCATGATCAGCGACAAAAATAACCCCTGTAACCAGAATTTCAGATATATAGGACGAGGGTAAAAATATGACAAAATATGGGCATATTTTAGCCGCTTATATTTGTATTCCTCCATAGTCTCATCCCATATTATAGGCCTATCCTGAAGTAATGTAATCAATAGTTCTTGATTTATGTTCATTTTAAACAAAACCGTTGAAAATGTCAGGCGTGGTCTACAAACTCCCATAGACTGCGATGCAACACTGATTGAATCCACACCGTGCGTAGACGCGGCGCGCCGAGGCACAGACACCGTGTCTGAGACGAATACGGCGCACAGTGGATTGAAAAAGTCTGCGATCCAAATTGTGATCCACCTGTAGTATTTCTATCGATTCAATGCAAATCCGAGACATTTGTTCTGGAATCACAAGTTAAGATATCACTTGAGTTTGAATCGTGTTCATTTTAATAACAAAAAGTTCCTCCCCGGCGGGGAATCGAACCCCGGTCTCCCGCGTGACAGGCGGGGATACTGACCACTATACTACCGAGGACTCATACCACGCTTTACAATCAAAAGCGCCAACTCTAATTCAGGCCCGACGTATCAACTAAACCATTACAAACTAACCAGATGTCGCCACGTATCCTTCTAACGACGCTTCCGCTCAAAATCGCATTTATAACGTTTGCGTTTGCCTGTTTGATTTAAGATCATACTTCACAGGATCATTTCTGTAGTATATCTTGCTACCGTTACTTCAAACTAACGGGCAACTCAACCCACGATGATGAGGAGTAGTCCTGTGTTCTGAGCGTGAGGCAGAGTTTGTCTGGGCCGTACGGCTCGGGCATTCTCATCGATGATCGTTCACCAAAGACTTCGGTCTTTGGCAATGAATGCAGGACATTCTGAGTGGTTGACCCCTTTAAATAAATAATAAATAAAACCAATAGTTTAAGCAACAATTTAGGTGGAATTGGTATAAGACGGTTAGTACAGCGGGCTCAAATGCAAAACAAATCTAATCTAGTATTGTTAGTTTATACAAGGATGGATTAGTCTAACTAAATATGTTAGGTGTTTTAGTTTTGTTACTGTATACAAAGATAGATAATTTAACTAGATATGTATGTAGGTAGTCTAGTTTTGTTAGTTTATACGAAGATGGATAGACTAACTAGATATGTAGGTAGTCTAGCTTTATTAGTGTATAGATAGATTTTAGCTAGTTATCTATCTAGCTAGTCTAGTTTCTTCAGGAAACAATTCTACTCTAGTTTTATTACTTTATAGACAGATAGCGCCAGCTTTGGTAGTTACTTCGGAAAACAATCTACTCTAGTTTCATTAGTTTATAGACAGAAGAAGACTAGTCTAGCTAGTGTGTGTAGTTACTTCAGAAAACTAGTTTAGTTTTTGTTGAGTGCCACGAAGTGGACTGAAAGCTATAAAATAACTTACAAATTTCATGTGAGATTTGTTTTGGTAGTCCTAGAAAGACTCAATAATTGTTATAGAGTTCCGGAAAGGCTGAATATGTTTATATATTCAGGCTGTGTTCCGTTTGTTTTAAGTTTGTAGTCTAGTCTAGTTTAGTTTTATTAATTCATAGACAGATGGCTAGTCTAGCTTAGTTACTTAACCCTTTCGCAGCGAATTACTTTTTTGAAGTGATGTGATTGTGTGCTCAATATTCTGAATATTACATTAAAACCCGTGCGGAAAACTTTGTAACTGTACAGCGTTGTAACTTTGTATTATTTGCAATAATTTGCAAATATTTTCAAAAACCAAAATCTCTATTTAAAGCAAATTTTGTTTTTTTGTCGATTTCAGTAGATAAACTTTTCAAAATTCATTTGTTTTAGGTGAAAATTGGACGAAAGTGTCAGAATAATTTGCAAATATTGCCAAATTTTAAGAAACCAAAATCTCTATTCGAAGCAAAATTTGTTATTTTTTGTTGATTTGAATGGACAAACCTTGCTAAATTCTTTTGTTTTGTGTCAAAATTGGACGAAAGCGTCAAAATAATTTGCAAAAATTGCGAAATTTTCAAAAACCAAAATCTCTATTCGAAGCAAATTCTGTTTTTTTTTGTTGATTTGAGTGGACACACTTTGCAAACTTCTTTTGTTTTATGTCAAAATTGAACGAAAACGACAAAATAATTTGCTAAATTTGTCAAATTTTCAAAAACCAAAATCTCTACTCGAAGCAAATTTTGTTTTTGGACCAAAGTTCCTTTAGGGAGGTCTCGGTATGAGTGATTCGGCAGAAAACGTTATACGCCTTTCTCTTTGTGTATATTTAAAACTGTAACACATGCTTCAGGAACTAACAATCCCTGATTCTACCAACTCAATGGGTGACCACTGGACACCAATGCTTACAAGCAATTATGACTAGTGCAAGTAATAACAGCAATACCCCACATGGTAACCAATCCACCCGCCAACAGGCGGCAACCGGGCACTCGGATTCTGGCGGACCCACGACTATAGAGAAACTCAAAGTTCTCTGGGAAACTCCCACGCAAGACGCTAATGTACATAGGTACCTTCAACATCAACATTTTCATACAGCCAGGAAAGCTGCACAACCTAGTGACAGAACTCGATAGTCAAAAGATGTCCTCGCACTGCAAGAGACACGTATCACAGACGAAGTCATTAAAGACTTCGGCAAGTACCGCATCTTTAAGAACAAAACTGATAGGCCAGTTGCCAAAGGCGCTGCACTGTTGGGGATGGTCATAGTCCATAAAACAATACTCTAATCCATCAGAGAAATCAGACCAGTAAATAACCGACTGATGACCATGCGCGTTCAGTGCGCCAATAAAAAATTCACACTGATCAACGCAAACGACCCCACTAACCAGAGCAACACGAAAGACCCACAGTCCACTGATAAATTTTGGTCAACCCTCGAGAAAGTATTATCCAAAGTAAGTAAAAGTATTTATCCCAAGGATGATATCAAACTTCTCCTGGGCGATTTCAATGCACATCTCGGCAGAGAAAAAATGCACAGGAAGGAAATTATCCCGCACATAAATTTACCAACAAAAATGTCACACGGCTCATAGAACTTTGCCAGCAGCACCACAACCTCAAGCTCATGACGACATCTCTCAGGAAACACCCCAGAAAACAGAAAACCTGGCGTTCGCCAGTCCAGCAGTTAGGCGAGTTTCAATTTGACCATGTGGCAATCTCATACCCAGTACTAAGAAACCCATGACGTACAGGTACAAAGGGGAGCCAACATTGAGTCTGACCACTACCTACAAGCTACAAAGTCAAGTTCATCCCCAAGAGAACTTTCTGTAAGAATACTCCCTGTAAGAATACTGAAATTCGACACGAAAATGATCACTCTAGAGTAAAAGAAGCTTGGGAAAAAGAGCATACAAATGACTGGCAAAATTTCCGCCGAAAAATCACAGAAAAACCACAAGCCCTCATTCGTCGGAAGAAGAACACCAAGCGCTCCTAGTAACTAGCAACACTCCTAGTTCCCTAAAGGAAAAAACTTGTACTTAGTCTTTTGTTGATTAGAGTGCACACACTTTGCAAACTTCTTCTGTTTTAGTCTAAATCGAATTTTTTTTGTTGTTGTTGATTTGAGTGAACAAAATTTACAAAATTCATTTGTTTTATGTCGAAATTCAGGGAAAATGTCAAAATAATTGGCAAATATTGCCAAATTTAAAAAACCGAAATCTTTATACGAAAGAAAATTTGTTTTATTTTTGTTAATTTGAATGGACAAACCTTGCAAAATTCTCAAAATAATAAAAAACGTCAAAATAATTTCCAAAAATTGACAAATTTTCTAAAACCAAAATCTCTATTGGAAGCAAATTCTGTTTTTTTGTTGATTTGAGTAGACACACTTTGCAAAATTCATTTGTTTTATGTCGAAATTGGGCGAAAATGTCAAAATAATTGGCAAATATTGCCAAATTTTCAAAAACCAAAATCTTTATACGAAACTAAATTATTTTGTTTTGATAATTTGAATGAACAAACCTTGCAAAATTCTTTTGTTTTGTGTCAAAATTGGACAAAAGCGTCAAAATAATTTCCAAAAATTGCCAAATTTTCTAAAACCAAAATCTCTATTTGAAGAAAATTCTGTTTTTTTGTTGATATGAGTAGACACTTTGCAAAATTCTTTTGTTTTATGTCAAAATTGAACGAAAGCTACAAAATCATTTGCAAAAATTGCCAAATTTTCAAAAACCAAAATCTATTCGAAGCAAATTTTGTTTTTTTGTTGATTTTAGTGGACAAAATTTGCAAAATTCATTTGTTTTATGTCGAAATTGGACGAAAGTGTCAAAATTATTGGAAAATATTGCCAAATTAAAAAAAACAAAATCTATTCGAAGCAAAATTTGTTATTTTTTGTTGATTTGAAGGACAAACTTTGCAAAATTCATTTGTTTTATGTCAAAATTGCGCGAAAATGTGAAATATAGCCATATTTTTAAAAACCGAAATCTTTATACGAAACAAAATTTGTTAATTTGAATGGACAAACCTTGCAAAGTTCTTTTGTTTTGTGACAAAATTGGACGAACACGTCAAAATTATTGTCAAATATTGCCAAATTTTCAAAAACCAAAATCTTTATACGAATCAAAATTTGTTATTTTTGTTAATTTTAATGGACAAACTTTGCAAAATTATTTTGTTTTGTGACAAAATTTGACGAAAACGTCAAAATAATTTTCAAAATTTGCCAAATTTTCAAAAAACAAAATCTCTATTCGAAGCAATTTTTTTTTTTGTTGATTTGAGTGGACAAACTGCAAAATTCATTTGTTTTGTGTCAAAATTGGACGAAAACGTCAAAATATTTTGCAAAAATTGCCAAATTTGCTAATAACCAGAATCTCTATTCGAAGCAAAGACTATAATATATAGTTTCAACTACGAGAAGAGATTTTTTCACCTCAAATCCACATTTCATCTTCAAATTCACGTTGAAACTACTTCATGTTGCGACAACTTCATGTTGAAACCACTTCATGTTGCGGCATAGGCAGCGAAAGGGTTAAAAAAAACTTTCGGCAATAACTTTTTTGTTTGAGGCAAATCGGTGAATACGTATTTTGCAAATTGAGTCTCAAACTTGAGAGTCTTGAGTCTCAAACTTGAAAGATGTTTGAGTTGATTTGTTGAAGACTAGACAAGATTAGACAACCCCAGACAAGACAATGCCAGGTAAGACTAGACAACAGATCAGAAAACATAAAACGAGACTAGGCAGAGTCACTCAATCCCACAAGATTAAGCAGTCAGGCAAGACTAGACAATACCAGACAAGACTAGACAACGTAAGACAAGACTAGACAATACCAGACGACTAGATAATGTCAGACAAGACTAGGCAAAGTCAGACAAGCCTAGACAAGGCCAAACAAAATTATTGCAATTTTTTACGATTTAGGCAATAGGGAATATGCCTCAATTTTTTTTGATTTGCTTAATTCATTTTTTACTTCGTTTTAACATAGTAAAAAATATAAATACTGTTGAAAGTGTTTCTATTTATTTTTAAAAAAATTATATAAAATACCGATTAAATTTGACCTGTTTGAACGGTTCCATTTTTTGCACGCTTTGGATGACGTCACAGCTCTCTATTGTCATTCAGTGTTGTTTACTATTTGCAATGTTGACAGTTACTTAAACTTTTGACAGTTAAGTATTTTCAGTTTGAATCGCTATTTCGATAATGGAAAAAGCTGAAAAAACATGTAATAGATATTCTTTTGTACCGGAATGCAAAAACACTATTATAAGTACAACAGATAAAGGGTTTTTTTGTTCCAAGAAATGCGAAAATGCGTAAAGAATGGTGTAAAGTTATAAGAAGAGATGAATTATCTCCAAAATCGTGTATATATTGTTGTGAAGATCACTTTAATGTAAGTATTTTGTATTTCGATAGTTTACATGGTGTGAATTTCTTCCAGGGATTTACTAAATGTTGAATTTATTTCAGAATGAGGAAGATACAACAAATTATGTTCAATACATCATGAAACAACAAGGGTAAAAAGTTATACTACGGTTCAAGGAAAGAGTTGTGCCTCATATATTTTATTGCCAAAAAGAAAATATGCCACCACCACCGGAGGGAATATGTGCTATTAAAAGTCAAGGATTGTCACTACTAGCTGTCAAAAGTACAAATGCTTTGGAAATTGAATCACCAAAAACAAGTTACTAAGAAGCCGGGCAAAGTAGTTTTCATATTGAAGAAAGTGATGATTATCGAGCAAGGCCCCAGTACCTCTGGCATGGATGTCTTTGAAAGAGAGCAGATTGAAGCCTCTAGTAATACTAATGACTAAGCTCTGCAAGTAAATATTTAGTCAAAGTACAGAAGTAAAGGTGTTCAAGTAAATTTAAGAATGTAAAAATGTTGCTCTATCTCCTCTTCGTCTTTCATTACAAAATATTGCAACGTCACCAATTAAATCAGCTAGGAAGTTATTTACAGATAACCCAGTTGATAGTGGCATGCCATCTATTTCTTCTGATTCTTCAGTGATATCCCCTGATTATGCATCATGTAGATCATCTGAATTAAGTTGGATGCAAGATGATTTGGAGGATGAAAAACATTTAAAAAATGTAATGCGAATTGGTACAATAACTGTCATAGGAAAAGAGCCTAAAATGTTGATATTATTACCCAAACAATCATCATTTAATAAAACTTTTAAGTGAAAGCATCCCACTTCCAACTATAGACATTCTAATTACATTAAAGAAATTAAAATTAAATGAATCATTTAACATATTAGCAATGCAGTTTGATTATTCTCTGAGCACATCATAAATGCATCTATTTTTGGTAAATTGACCGATTGTGCTTTAACAAAACCACTTTCCGTCATTGTTCTTGATAATTTATAATGTCACTATAGACCAAAATGGCACTAGGTACTAACACACAAAAAAAACTACAGTAATATTGCACAGCAAAACAACACAGTGAATATTGACGTCTATAAATGTCATAACGTGTGCGTCACAGTCCTTGGTTTCGGTTCGACCAATGGTGCTGCGTTTCGCAAATTTGAATTTCGCTCGCATATTTTGAATTCTTGGAATTAAATACAAACTAAATAAGAAAATAATGGTATAGGTGTAATTGCAAGATCATAAAGTATCGGTGGTAAAAAAATCAAGTAAATCTAAATCTCTTGCATATTCCCTATTTATTTCGGAGATATTTTAGCAATATGCTAACTTTTAATTTGCGTTTTGCCCGACATTTAATTATTAATAAATTATAATTTAAGCAATTTTAAAATCATTTAATTCTTCACTTTTTAAATTCTCAATTTGAAGCAAGCACGGTGATATTAAAAGTGTCCCTCCCACCTTTGTTACATATGTTAAAATTATCTAACACGCTTAAACATAGATGGCACAAGCGTACATTCTACCGCGCTTCCCACCACATCGCATGATATAATAGCGCTCTCGACCCGTTACGAACTTGTCTATCAGTAGGGATTTAATTAATCCATTATTGAAAAGAAATGATGAGGTTGGGATATGATCACTGATTATAAACCACCTGCCTGGTGTCTCTATCGCGAGCACTTTGGCAGATATCTGAAACATTTTCACACTCTGATAGACACAACACTTTCAATAAAATAAAACTAAACTTGTCCGCAAATAAAAAGCATAGTCGCAAAATTTGCAAATAAGTTAGGAACCAATTAATGTGTGCGCTAGTCTTGTCAGTATAGTCCTAGTCTTGTCTCCACGGTGGTTTAGTTGACAACATACCCGCCTTTCAATGCGGGAGACCCGGGTTCGATTCCTGGTCGGGGAGACAACAACTAGGCGGTTTTTCAGTAAACCGTCCTGGCTGCCCACCCTGAATGAATGCAAAAATGCGATACCAGGGTGGCGCATACTAAAGCCAAGGTGGAATAGGGGGTTTAGTGAGAGCTTCTCCCGAACCACTTTTAGTGAGAGTCTTGTCTGTCTAGTCTATTCTTGTCTGTCTGTCTAGTCTAGTCTTTTCTGTCTAGTCTTGTCTGTTTTGTCTGTCTAGTCTTGTCTGTCTAGTCTAGTCTTTTCTGTCTAGTCTTGTCTGTTTTGTCTGTCTAGTCTTGTCTGTCTAGTCTTGTCTGTCTAGTCTTGTCTGTCTAGTCTTTTCTGTCTAGTCTTGTCTGTCTAGTCTTGTCTGTCTAGTCTTGTCTGTCTAGTCTTGTCTGTCTAGTCTTGTCTGTCTAGTCTTATCTGTCTAGTCTTGTCTGTCTAGTCTTGTCTGTCTAGTCTTGTCTGTCTAGTCTTGTCTGTCTAGTCTTGTCTGTCTAGTCTTGTCTGTCTAGTCTTGTCTGTCTAGTCTTATCTGTCTAGTCTTGTCTGTCTAGTCTTGTCTGTCTAGTCTTGTCTGTCTAGTCTTGTCTGTCTAGTCTTGTCTGTCTAGTCTTTTCTGTCTAGTCTTGTCTGTCTAGTCTTGTCTGTCTAGTCTTGTCTGTCTAGTCTTGTCTGTCTAGTCTTGTCTGTCTAGTCTTGTCTGTCTAGTCTTGTCTGTCTAGTCTTGTCTGTCTAGTCTTGTCTGTCTAGTCTTGTCTGTCTAGTCTTGTCTGTCTAGTCTTATCTGTCTAGTCTTGTCTGTCTAGTCTTGTCTGTCTAGTCTTGTCTGTCTAGTCTTGTCTGTCTAGTCTTGTCTGTCTAGTCTTGTCTGTCTAGTCTTGTCTGTCTAGTCTTGTCTGTCTAGTCTTGTCTGTCTAGTCTTGTCTGTC
Organism: Phosphuga atrata; assembly: GCA_944588485.1. Taxonomy (NCBI): domain Eukaryota; kingdom Metazoa; phylum Arthropoda; class Insecta; order Coleoptera; family Silphidae; genus Phosphuga; species Phosphuga atrata. The sequence continues at coordinate 3,566,982 of OX155904.1, forward strand.
TAGTCTTGTCTGTCTAGTCTTGTCTGTCTAGTCTTGTCTGTCTAGTCTTGTCTGTCTAGTCTTGTCTGTCTAGTCTTGTCTGTCTAGTCTTGTCTGTCTAGTCTTGTCTGTCTAGTCTTGTCTGTCTAGTCTTGTCTGTCTAGTCTTGTCTGTCTAGTCTTGTCTGTCTAGTCTTGTCTGTCTAGTCTTGTCTGTCTAGTCTTGTCTGTCTAGTCTTGTCTGTCTAGTCTTGTCTGTCTAGTCTTGTCTGTCTAGTCTTGTCTGTCTAGTCTTGTCTGTCTAGTCTTGTCTGTCTAGTCTTGTCTGCCTAGTCTTGTCTGTCTAGTCTTGTCTGTCTAGTCTTGTCTGTCTAGTCTTGTCTGTCTAGTCTTGTCTGTCTAGTCTTGTCTGTCTAGTCTTGTCTGTCTAGTCTTGTCTGTCTAGTCTTGTCTGTCTAGTCTTGTCTGTCTAGTCTTGTCTGTCTAGTCTTGTCTGTCTAGTCTTGTCTGTCTAGTCTTGTCTGTCTAGTCTTGTCTGTCTAGTCTTGTCTGTCTAGTCTTGTCTGTCTAGTCTTGTCTGTCTAGTCTTGTCTGTCTAGTCTTGTCTGTCTAGTCTTGTCTGTCTAGTCTTGTCTGTCTAGTCTTGTCTGTCTAGTCTTGTCTGTCTAGTCTTGTCTGTCTAGTCTTGTCTGTCTAGTCTTGTCTGTCTAGTCTTGTCTGTCTAGTCTTGTCTGTCTAGTCTTGTCTGTCTAGTCTTGTCTGCCTAGTCTTGTCTGTCTAGTCTTGTCTGTCTAGTCTTGTCTGTCTAGTCTTGTCTGTTTAGTCTTGTCTGTCTAGTCTTGTCTGTCTAGTCTTGTCTGTCTAGTCTTGTCTGTCTAGTCTTGTCTGTCTAGTCTTGTCTGTCTAGTCTTGTCTGTCTAGTCTTGTCTGTCTAGTCTTGTCTGTCTAGTCTTGTCTGTCTAGTCTTGTCTGTCTAGTCTTGTCTGTCTAGTCTTGTCTGTCTAGTCTTGTCTGTCTAGTCTTGTCTATCTAGTCTTGTCTGTCTAGTCTTGTCTGCCTAGTCTTGTCTGTCTAGTCTTGTCTGTCTAGTCTTGTCTGTCTAGTCTTGTCTGTTTAGTCTTGTCTGTCTAGTCTTGTCTGTCTAGTCTTGTCTGTCTAGTCTTGTCTGTCTAGTCTTGTCTGTCTAGTCTTGTCTGTCTAGTCTTGTCTGTCTAGTCTTGTCTGTCTAGTCTTGTCTGTCTAGTCTTGTCTGTCTAGTCTTGTCTGTCTAGTCTTGTCTGTCTAGTCTTGTCTGTCTAGTCTTGTCTGTCTAGTCTTGTCTGTCTAGTCTTGTCTGTCTAGTCTTGTCTGTCTAGTCTTGTCTGTCTAGTCTTGTCTGTCTAGTCTTGTCTGTCTAGTCTTGTCTGTCTAGTCTTGTCTGTCTAGTCTTGTCTGTCTAGTCTTGTCTGTCTAGTCTTGTCTGTCTAGTCTTGTCTGTCTAGTCTTGTCTGTCTAGTCTTGTCTGTCTAGTCTTGTCTGTCTAGTCTTGTCTGCCTAGTCTTGTCTGTCTAGTCTTGTCTGTCTAGTCTTGTATGTCTAGTCTTGTCTGTTTAGTCTTGTCTGTCTAGTCTTGTCTGTCTAGTCTTGTCTGTCTAGTCTTGTCTGTCTAGTCTTGTCTGTCTAGTCTTGTCTGTCTAGTCTTGTCTGTCTAGTCTTGTTTGTCTAGTCTTGTCTGTGTAGTCTTGTCTGTGTAGTCTTGTCTGTCTAGTCTTGTCTGTCTAGTCTTGTCTGTCTAGTCTTGTCTGTCTAGTCTTGTCTGTTTAGTCTTGTCTGTCTAGTCTTTTCTGTCTAGTCTTATCTGTCTAGTCTTGTCTGTGTGAACTTGTCTGTCTAGTCTTGGCTGTCTAAAAGAATGAGACTATTCCCAATGACAAGTTTGCAATAATTTTTCAAAAACTTCCCAAACTTTGTGACTAGATAACTAACTAGCCCGTGACTTTGTACAAGTTTTCTCAACATGTGTCTCTCCTTTGAGATTCAGACTTGAAGACTTTGAACCGCTTATCTTGCTATCTTGAGTATTAACTGAGTTATAGTCGGAAGATTAAAACCAGTCTGGCACAAATTGTTCAAAAACTTATCAAACTTGAAAACTGTTTATCTAACTAACGGATAACTCAAAACAAATTTTCTTAATATCTGGCTCTTGCTTAAGACTTCTACTTTAAGATTCTTTAAGATCTGTTTCATTATCTTGAGTATTAACTGATTTTTAGACAGTAGACTGAGACTATTCGCGAAAACAAGTATGCAATAATTTTTCAAAAACTTCCCAAACTTTGTGACTAGATAACTGACTAGCCTGTGACTTTGTACTGGCTTTCTCAAAATATGTCTCTCCTCTGAGATTCAGACTAGAAGACTGTGAACCATTTGTCTTGCTATCTTGAGTATTAACTAAATTATAGTCGGTAGATTAAGACCAGTCTAGCGCAAATTGTTCAAAAACTCAAAAACAAATTTGGAAACTATTTACCTAACTAACCGCGAACTCAAAACAAGTTTTCTCAGTATCTGTCTCTTGCTTAGGGCTTCTACTTTAAGATTCTGAAAGATCTGTTTCATTAACTTAAGTATAAACTGAGTTTTAGACAATAGACTGAGACTATTCGCGAAAACAAGTCTGCCACACAAGAATAGTGCTTTTCGAGTATTGTGTCATACACGTGTTGATCTAATGCGCGATTTACTTTTAAAGTAAATCGCGCGATTTCGGCCCTTTTTCCCTTCTGTTAATCGGTGCCGAAATAGATTCAAATGTTGAATTAAAAATACAGATTTATTAAAATTGGCGTGAACAATTTACATGAGATTATATGGTCAAGTGTTGAAATTAATGTATGCTGTTTTCATTGAAAATATCGCAAATTATTTTTTGCGGAAACGCTTTGTCGAAGAATTTGCGAATAATGTAAGTATCAATTAATGTAATGCTGTTTGCAAAACAGTTTGGGCTGTATGCAAACTAACTGTTTAAATAAAAACTGTTTCAATAAAATTGAACAAAATAGCGCAAATTATTTTTGGCGTAAGCTCGCTTAGGCAAAGAATTAGAAATCGATTTATGTAAAATGCTGTTTGCAAAACACTTTGAGCTGTGTGCCAACCAATTTTTTTCAATAAAGTCAGAACGCAGCCTGAATATATAAATATATTCAGCCTTTCCGGAGCTCTATAACATTATTGAGTGTTTTTAGGAGATCCAAGATTACGATTATCTATAATGTATGTTATAATAGTATGCTTATATCCGCGTCTCCAGCGGCCACTGTGGAAGGAGGGTGGGAGTTTGGGATCGTGTATTATCTACAGTTTGTTGGTTTCGGCCCACTTTTCGAGCTCTGCCCCATTCTCATCCGTTTCACTGTAGCCCCAGCCCAAGCTTTTGCAGTTGAAGTCAACGATGACAAAGTTGATGTCCTGCTGGCGGAAATTGTTCGGGTTTGAGAACTTGAACTTTACATCCGGGGTTTGTACACTGACGTCACTGAAAAATTTGGAGTACGGATGGTCACCAGCTCGATATCATCTAAATCTGCCATGGAGGTGGAGATGACGTCAACACCAGGCTTGACAAAAATAGCGTTCCCATACTGATCATGTGGTCTCTCAACAACTATCCTCATGCCAGCCACCCTTGGTCTATTTCGCCTGATGCCTCGGAGAGTCTCCTGTACCAGAAGCACGCCGCATTCTGTTTGCTTGCACATGTCCGCCAATAAAACTAGAAATTCCTTCAATATTAATTGAAATCGCAACTAAGAATGGCCTTGAGAAAGGCCTCCTTGGCAGGCTTGTTGTAACGACATTGTTCATTTTCGTTTATCGTAGATCCGGTGTTAGAAGAATTAGCCGTTGAACACGTTCAACGTTTCCAGGGTACGCCCGATTGTGGGTCTCATGCGAGACAGCGCAATCTTCGGGGAGGCTTCTTTTGTGTACCCCCGAAACATGTGGACGTCGCTGACGTCCGAGACAGCAAGAATCGTGACACGCTGCCTAAAGCCAACTCCAGTTAATAGTTTGTACCCACTTATTGGCGTGGCACCCCCATCTCTGCGAAGAGCCGTCACCACGGATGTTGAAAGGATGAAACAGGAAACCGATGCTCACCATCGCCTAAGATAGGTTGTAAGGTAGGTAGGATAAGGTTGCTAAGGTAGGTTGACGCCTAAGATCAAGGAAGAGCTTCATGGCAAGATCACACACACTCGAGGGGTCCATAGAAAATAACCGTATCACTAGTTGGACCCAACATCTAACTACTCGGGAACCCCCAAGAGAAGAAATGGCCCCAGGCAAACACCTCCCTTTCGCGGTATGGAAATCCCTAAATCGGCTCAGGAGAGTGGCAAGGTGCAAGACAAATCTGTTGAGGTGGGGAATGTCTGAGAACGACGATGTGCTGTGTGCGTGTGTTTAGCCGCAGGACATGAGCCACATACTGGTCTGCCTGCATACACAACTGGATCTGCATACACAACTGGAAGAAGGATGCACGCACGAAGACTTAATTTTATGTAACGACAAGGCTATTGCAGCCGTTATTTTTTGGAAAGATGTATGAGCCGGACACGGAAAGTAAGTATGTATATTATTATCTATAATGTATAATGTATGTTATAAAAGTATGCATACTATATAATGTATGTTATAATAGCAAGCTTTTACAAAATTATCTTTCATTATCAATTCTTTTTAAATATAAATTTTCTTCAATAATTAAGTGTTAGTGCGGGGCTGGCAAATAAGTTAGCACTCGATTAACGTAATGCCGTTTGCAAACACTTCGGGCCGTGCGCAAACTAACTATAATCAATGTTTGGCCACCGGAGCTCTGTTTGCTTTACCCGCTTGAACTTCGACCGCAATTTCAACCCGAATCGTGCGAAAATTCCATTCACCATCGTCCCCCGAAATTAGACAACTAGACCAAGTTTTAATTGATTAAAGCGAATTATTTACTAGGGGGTTCAATTTAGCGTTCATTGAAGGAATTATTAACTCAGTTTAGTTTTGCTTCGAACTTCCCTGGTCCAGCGTGTCGCGCCTATTCTGGCGATGTGTCCTCCCATGCCCACTTCCTCTTGCCTAGAATGTCCATCACGTCACTCACTTTAGTTTTGCTTCGAACTTCCCTGGTGCAGCGTGTCGCGCCCATTCTTGCACAAGACTTTGGTTATTGCATTAGTCACTCACTCCTCCAAGTGATTTCGAATTGATGGTGCATTGATTGTTGGTCTTATTAGGATTGTTGGTTGATGGAATCAGTAAGTGTTAATGCAATATTGAAGAAGCATGTGTGTGTGTGGCGGTAGGCATTAAGCATGTAACAGCGTAGCTACTCCGAAGACACTGCACCTCAAAGTTGGATTATTCGAAGATTGTGTCATACCCGTGTTCACCTATGACACAGAGACCATGACACTCACCAAAACAACAACAGAGAAGTATGGAGAGAGCTCGAAATTCGAAGCAAAACTAAAGTGAGTGACGTGATTGGCACCATATCAAAGAGGAAGTGGGAATGGGCAGGACACATCGCCAAAATGGACACACTAGACCAGGGATCACCAAATAGTTTCTTCAGGGGTCCGGCTTTTAAATAAAATTACCATTGCGGTCCGTTTCTATTTGAGTTTACTAAATAAGAAAATGTAATGTACAGAAATAACTATTTTAATTTTCAATATTCCGCGCCTGATACGGAACCAATGACCATCAACAAAGTGTTAAAACAATAATCGAGAAAAGTATTGAATATAATAGACCACTCTGATAGACCCTCATAATAGACCAGTTCTGATCTTCATAGATTTTCACAAAGCATTCGGTACCGTCGAATTAGATCGTCGAATGTAATGGAAGCGCTGCAGGAGTGTCGCATCCACTATCGCAACACAAGAACCATTTATAACATGTACAAAAATACCAGTATGACAGTTCAACTCTACGAAAGCAGCAAACCCATTCCAATTAGTATAGGCGTGAGGCAGGCTGACGATATCACCTAAATTGTTCACCGCTGTTTTGGAAGTTACCTTTAAAAGCTCAGCTGGGAGAGAAAAGGCCTCACTATAGATAGCAAAAACTTATCAAACCTACGATTTACGGCCGACATTGTGCTACTAGTTACAAAAGTACCAGGAAAAATTTAGTTTTTACCGAATTATTTGTCCGAAGTTGGAAGTAAAGTTGGTGCAAGCTATTGTCATTAAATCCTTGAATGTTCATCAGTAAGTCGATATGTTTATCAGAAGTTCCTCTTCGAAAATGCCGCTTCACAAATGTATGTTGACCCAAACATAGTAAGAAGTTTCAAGGCAATTTTTTTTAATATATTACCACACACGTGGTATGGGTATTTATTACTACACACAAATTTTATCCAGAACTCTTCACAAGGAACTTCCGTATGTTTGTGTTTAAAAAAATCAATCATTTAAAATCAATGAAATCGATCATTTTCATCTGCAGAGTATCTTTATTATTACTCTCGTAAACATTTGCGGCTTCGTTGCTCCATTCACCATCAGGATGCAGAGAGTAAATGTTGCTGAGGATTCCGACGACATTCTCAATTTTCAAATTCTCAATCACATTTCTCAATCTGTTTCCAAATTCCGATTTAAGATCCTTACTGAACGTGTTGTATTGACCGACGTCAATTTCGTTGTCTCTGTTGATTATTTTATTTAGATTAGGGAAGTACAGCCATTCATTACCAAGATCATTATAGAAAAGATCGAGTTTTCGCGAAAAGCTTTTTACTTCTGACTTGATCTCCCGTATAAGCTTTCCTTTGCCTTGAAGTTTAAGGTTCAAGTCATTAATATGTTTGGAAATATCCGTTGGGAAAGCAATGGAAGCTAAATTTTCTTTTTTGCTTAGAAAACTTAGGTAGGCATTTGCTGAAATCTGATCACTTTTGAAAAGAAAATGTTCTAATATGCTGAACAATCTTTGTGAAACCCAGCCTTTGCTTAACCATCCCACATCATTATGCAACAGTAGATCGACATATTGTGCATCAACTTTTGCAAGAAATGATTTCAATTCACGATGTTTCAGTGATGATTTTGCACGAAGGAAATTTACTATTTTATTCACTTCTCAAAACACTCTCAAAATTACTCACACTCAAAATTATTTTTAAGTTTGCAGCAATGCATCACATTTTGCATTGGTTCTCAATAGGTGAACTAGTCCTTTTTTGGTCCCAACCATTGCTGGCGCGCCGTCAGTAGTTACTACTGTTAGCTTTTTCAGGTCTAAATCATTTTTATCGAAAAATTGTTGTTCATGTTTTCTCCTCGGATCTTTCCTAATAACGCAAAATAGGCAACATCTCCTCAACAAAATTTGTCTCATTTGGTCCAGGAAGCGTACAAAAATAACCAGTTGTGCCTTATCAGTCGCATGATTTAACTGCGTTTTCACGTTACAATGATTTTCTTCTGGCAAAACGTGTGTGTTTCTTATGTAAAGCCTACCATTCACGGTCAGTTAAACTGATCAGTTAAAAATGATTTCCTCGCTCACTGGCTCAAAACATGTCGTGTGCTGCATTTGGCTAGCAAATTTCTCACCTCTCTCCAATGGCGCTACAGCCCGAAGCGAGCCCTGGCCTCCACCAAACGTTGTCTCCAGCGTTCCCTTTCCTCTGCCGCCGCCCGCCAGTTCCGCACCCCCAGCATCTCTCTCGCATCCCTTTTCACACTTTCCTCCCATCTCGCCCTTGGCCTGCCCGCTTTCCTTCTACCTTCCGACACTCTGAGTATTTGTCTCGGCACTGCTGTTGGAGCCATCCGGCACACATGTCCCGCCCATCTTAGCCTGCTTAGTTTTATGTGGTATGTGGATACCACATCTGGGCTTTTGTATAACTGATATAGTTCGAAGTTCATCCTAATTCTCCAGCCCTCTTCGCTGTTAATTGCCCCATAAATTTTCCTCAGGATCTTTCGCTCAAAAATCTCCAGCATCTTTTCCGATTTCTGGGTTAGCGTCCATGCTTCGCTTCCATATGTGAGGATGGGTCGTATGATTGCTTTATATATATTACACTTCGTTTGTTTGCTAGCTAGCTTCGAGTTAAGGATGGATTTAAGAGTGAAGTATGCCCTGTTGGCTTGCATGATTCTATGTTGTACTTCCACCCCGTCGTCGTTCTGATCCGTGACGGTTGATCCCAGATATTTAAAGTTGTTGACGACTTCTACAGTGTACTCTCCCATATCCAGATTATTTACTGCGTGTACTGGCGCTCCCGGTCTTACCATCATTACTTTTGTTTTATCCTTGTTTATTGACAGACCTATCTCCTTGGCTCTCTTCTCCATTTTACCGTAAGCATCTTTCATTGCCGTTAGCGATCTACCGATGATGTTTAGGTCGTCAGCATAGCCCAAAAGTTGCGTGGATTTATTGTAGATGGTACCGTTGCATTCTATCTGAGCTTTCCTTATAGCTTTTTCGAGCGCGATGTTAAATAATATGGGTGATAGACTGTCTCCTTGTCTCAGACCTGTAATGGTTTCAAACTTGTGCGATGTCGTTTTTTGGATACCGACTTGGTTCCAAGTCTTTTTTAACGTACAATTTACCAAATTTAATGATCTTTTGTGGTATCTCGAATTCTTCCATTGTCTTCATGAGAGTTCTTCTATCGATAGTATCATACGCTTGTTTAAAGTCTACGAAGACCTGGTATGTGCTGATGTTCATTTCCCATGTCTTTTCTAGTATTTGTCTGAGTGTAAACATTTGGTCAGTCGTCGACTTTCCTTTCCGGAAACCTGTCTGATACTGTCCTATAATGCTCTCTGCGTACGGTTGGAGTCTTCGTCCGATTATCCATGACAGCACCTTGTAGGCCGTGTTAAGAAGAGTTATACCACGATAGTTCTTGCACTCCAGTTTGTTTCCTTTCTTATAGATAGGGCATATCTTCCCCTCCCGCCATTCCTCGGGTATCTCTTCTGTCCTCCAGATTCTTCCTATCAGCTGGTGTAAAGCACAGTTCAGAGCGTCTCCTCCCATTTTGATCATTTCAGATGGTATCATGTCCGGTCCCGGTGCTTTGTGGTTCTTTAGTGCCTTTATCGCCTCGCTTATTTCTCTTTGTGATGGTTCGTTATCTTCTCTCAGATCTCTTACTTCTGGTGTGTGAATTGGGTCGTCTTCAGCTGTTTGTCCGGTTAATTCCACTCGTAGTGAGGTATTCAGGAGTTCGTTAAAATATTCCGCCCATCTACCTACCACTTTACTTTCTTCAGCCAGTAAGGTGCCCTCTTTACTGTTGATTATTGTTGCTCTGGGCTGAAATCCATTTCGCAGGTTGTTCACTATCTTGTAGCATTCTCTAATTTCGTGTTTCTCTTGGTGGTGTCCTATCTGTGCCACCTGGTCGTTAAAATGGGCCTGTTTCTTCTTCCGAAATAATTTGGATGCTTCCTTTCTTTGCTTGTTGTATTCAGCTTGTTTGGCTCTCGTGGGTCTCTGCAAATTCTCTGCCCTAGCTTTCTGTTGTTTCTCGCGTGCTTCTTCACACTCTGCATCGTACCATTGGTTTCGTTTTTTCCTATGGACTTTCCCGAGAGCCTCCTCTGCCGATTCCTTAATCCCCTTTGCAATTTCCGTCCATTGTTCTTCAATACTATGATTTTCCGTCAACACTCCTAGTTTTTCGGCGATCTTTTCTTCGTATCGTTGCCTTACCCTGGTTAAGTTCAGTTTTTCCACATCCCATTTTTCTATTCCGCTGTTTGCTGGCTTTTTCGAGTTGGCTAGCCTTTGTTTTAATTTAATCCTCACCAGGTAATGGTCCGAGTTGCAGTCTGCCCCTTTGCAGCTTCTGACGTCCTGTATGCTGGACATAAATCTTGTGTTTATTAAGACATGGTCTATTTGATTGAGTGTCCTTCCGTCTGGTGATCTCCATGTCATCTTGTGGATGTCTTTATGTGGGAATAGCGAACTGCTGATTACAAGGTTTCTAGATGCTGCTAGGTCCACTAGTCTCTGTCCATTGTCGTTAGTATTTTCGTGTAGGCTGTGTTTTCCAATCGTGGGTCTGTATACGTCTTCTTTCCCTATCTTAGCATTGAAATCCCCCAAGATCATCTTTACGTCGTTGTTGTGTGTCGAATCGAATAGCCTTTCTAGTTTTGCGTAGAAGATCTCTTTTTCGTCGTCTGTTTTCTCTTCGCTCGGTGCATGTAGTTAATTATTGTCAGATTGAAGAGCTTCATTCTTATTCGGATCATGCAGAGTCTGTCATCTACTGCTTGGAAGTCCATAATATCCTTCCCTACACTTTTCTTGAGTATGAAGCCTGTTCCTAACTTGTGCGCCTTCCCATTATTACTGCTTTTACATATCCTATATTTTCCTATATCCATGATGCCGCTATCGCTCCAGTTGGTCTCCTGTAGTGCCACTATGTCGAGTTTGTATCTCTCCATTTCGTTTGTTAAGGCTTTTAGTGCACCTATCTGGTAGAGGCTCCTTACATTCCATGTTCCCATCGTAATTTCTTTCGATTTCCTTGTGCATTGCTGTGGTCGTTGCCGAGTAGTCAGTCCAGTCCGAGGCACGTTTGGTGGTTTCGTAACGGTTTCTTTTTTTTTCTTCTATGGATGAGTTGTTGGCCCATCGCAAAACCCCCTTTTCGGAGGACCATTTCACCCGCTCTCGTTGGCCCTGACCGCGCTTTCCATACGGGTTGGTTACCGCATCTCCAGCTTGGTTGCTCAGGTTACCAGGGTTCACCACGTGGAGGTGAGAGTCGGACTTGGGTAGGAGAGGCTATGCTACAATCTCTTCCTGTGCGATTGTCGTGCGGTTGCGCATGCACTACCCTTTGAACCCTCAAATTTCTCACCGCGTAACTTAAAAAAAAGCGGCCAAGTGCGAGTTGTGACTCGCGCACCGAGGGTTCCGTACAAACTTGTAAGTAAGGTATCTTTTTTTTTTGTAGAGGACGTAGCAAGCACATTCAGTCAACTTGACAAGTGGCCCTCCTGAAATCACCACCATCTTAGTACCGCTGCAAGCATAACCTCAAGATGTCGCTGTCGTACGATGGAATTCTACCCTATATTTTATTACCATACATCCCACATTCACTATGAGTGTTTAGGGGTTCTGGAACTTCACTATTTGTTTTTACTGCTCAATTTTTCCTGTATACCTATATACCCTGTATAAAGATATACAGGGTATTTTCTTTTATATAACGCGAATATTTTTAAACTTATAAAAAGAAAACTTTATTTTAATATTACACTTATTCACTAACTTATATTAAGATCTAACTATTTCTAGATCTAATATAAACTAATATATTAACTATTTCTAGATCTATTTCGATACTCTTAACATTAAATTTATTAACATTCAGTTGTTCAATTGACTGCTTTTGGGCAATTGACTACCAAAAAATATATTTACCAAAATATATACTACCAAAAAAAATATTTTTTGGTAGTCAATTGCCCAAAAGCAGTCAATTGAACAACTGAATGTTAATAAATTAAATGTTAAGAGTATCGAAATAGATCTAAAAAAAATATACTTAAATAATATTATCTACAACATATTATGTAGTTTATAGTATAGTATTATTATGTAGATTATCAACATATTATGTAGATTATAAAGAAAAATTAGACGAAATATAATATATACAGGATGTTACGGGACTTGAGTATGTCGCATGTCGGTTATAAACAATCAAAATTTAGACATAATATATACCCTGTATATATTATGTATATAGAGCGTACGTGATGAAATGCATAACGAATATAAACAAAGAAAATTCAGAATAAACAGCTTGGTGCCAACACATACTTTTTAACCTTCGGACCTAACCGAGGAGGACCTAACTGTATGCAACCCATGTGCTTCTGGTGCCTGACAATACCACTACAACAACATTAGTGTATTTTCATAAGTTTCTAATAGTAAATTCGCATTTTTCTTGTAATTAAACTACATACTTACGGTTTTCAGATTTTTCCCTTTACATGTGCTGTAAGACACCGCTTCTTGCCAAATTTCATGATTCTAGGTCAACGGGAAGTACCCTATAGGTTTTGATTCCCTTGTGAAATCGCAAAATATGCGACATAAACGGTCATATCTTTTGATCGCGTTGACTTACAAGTTTGATTTTTTCACAGCTGAAAGAGACCGCAGACCCGAGTATTTGATACAAATTTCAACTTGTTACCTCTACGCGTTCCTGAGAAAGATGGTCTTGACAGACAGACAGACGGACATACAGACAGACAGACAGACGGACAACAAAGTTATCCTATAAGGGTTCCGTATTCGGTACGGAACCCTAAAAATGGATTCGGATTCTGAAGGGGATATTCTACTTACGACGACTGCTGGTTGTAGCCGTTTAATCAATAGGGAAACAAAAATAAAACGAAAGAATGTTGAAAGAATGAGTTGTCACTGAAACTGAGTGACTGGCGTAACTATTTGAGAATGGACGAATCTACATATTTCAAGTTATTTTTCTATAAATTCGCTAGTTATCGCGTCCTGACGCCATGACGGTTAAACTACGACTGACTAGTGATGAAAACGAACTGAAGCCAGCGGATTATGGTGCGCCCGGTAAATCCGTGGGTTGCCGTCAGTTAAAAATTTTATATTAAGAATTCACTCTGACTGTCGGTTTTTGGATGTACGTCAGTTCAACTGATCAGTTTAACTGATTGTGAATGGGGGGCTTTAGAGACGCAGGTAACGGAATATGTCGAATGGTATCAACAAAATCTTTTCTGTTCTTAAACAGAACAACTTGCCTCGACAAAGCATTCTTGAACTATGTCAGCATCAGTAAATGGTTGTTTGAAACTCGCAAAGAAACAGGTAAAGAAGCCTCACCACATTTTGCCTGATCAGTCATTCAACGACTCATGATCTGGTTCGAAGATGCGTAGCTCGATAAAGTTTATTATCGAGCTACGCATCTTTGACCCAGATCATGAGTCATGAGCAATTTTAGATTTACGCAAGTTACTACTAAATCGAAATTGTATGAATGATTTATGCTTAGTATTATAATGTCGTTTAATATTCGAGCTTTTAATTAACGCCACTGTTTGTTGACAAATCAAGCACATAGGTACTGCTCCAGCACCATTTGGCAGCGTAAAGCAATATAAATCGGTTCATTCTGATAAAAACTGTCTATTTTCGACTTCGACCTTTCTTTTTTTCGGCTCGGTTGCAAAAAGACACTCGTAAATGTAAGCAGATACTTAAGCTAGTAATGTGGGCAATACACTGCCAACGAGCGGCGGCTTAAAACGTGGTGCTGGTTCGCCCCGCGCTTCACCGCCGCTACGACGGTGGTGAAGACAGCAGCAAACACAAAGCGCGGGATACATTTTATTAAGTTACGTACTCAGTAATACAGGTCCGCACAAAATAGGTCAGCGGTCCGGATCCGGACCGCGGTCCGCCATTTGGTGACCCATGCGCTAGACCAAGGGAGTTCGAAGCAAAACTAAAGTGAGAGACGTGAAGGGCATCCTAGGCAAGAGGAAATGCGCATGGGCAGGATAAATCGCCAAAATGGACGCGACACGCTGGACCAGGGGAGTTCGAAGCAAAACTAAAGTGAGTGACGTGATGGGCATCCTAGGCAAGAGGAAGTGGGCATAGAACACATCGCCAGAATGTTCGCGACACGCTGGACCAGGGGAGTTCGAAGCAAAACTAAAGTGATTGCCGTGATGGGCATCCTAGGCAAGAGTAAGTGGGCATAGAACACATCGCCAGAATGTTCGCGACACGCTGGACCAGGGGAGTTCGAAGCAAAACTAAAGTGATTGCCGTGATGGGCATCCTAGGCAAGAGGAAGTGGGCATAGAACACATCGCCAGAATGTTCGCGACACGCTGGACCAGGGGAGTTCGCAGCAAAACTAAAGTGAGTGACGTGATGGGCACCATAGCAAAGAGGATGTGGGCATGGGCAGGACACATCGCCAGAATGGACGCGATTTACTTGATCAGGGGAGTTCGAAGCAAAACTAAAGTGAGTGACGTGATGGGCATCCTAGGCAAGAGGAAGTGGGCATAGAACACATCGCAAGAATGTTCGCGACACGCTGGACCAGGGGAGTTCGAGGCAAAACTAAAGTGAGTGACGTGATGGGCATCCTAGGCAAGAGGAAGTGGGCATAGAACACATCGCCAGAATGTTCGCGACACGCTGGACCAGGGGAGTTCGCAGCAAAACTAAAGTGAGTGACGTGATGGGCACCATAGCAAAGAGGATGTGGGCATGGGCAGGACACATCGCCAGAATTGACGCGATTTACTGGATCAGGGGAGTTCGAAGCAAAACTAAAGTGAGTGACGTGATGGGCACCATAGCAAAGAGGATGTGGGCATGGGCAGGACACATCGCCAGAATGGACGCGATTTACTGGATCAGGGGAGTTCGAAGCAAAACTAAAGTGAGTGACGTGATGGGCATCCTAGGCAAGAGGAAGTGGGCATAGAACACATCGCCAGAATGTTCGCGACACGCTGGACCAGGGGAGTTCGAAGCAAAACTAAAGTGAGTGACGTGATGGGCACCATAGCAAAGAGGATGTGGGCATGGGCAGGACACATCGCCAGAATGGACGCGATTTACTGGATCAGGGGAGTTCGAAGCAAAACTAAAGTGAGTGACGTGATGGGCATCCTAGGCAAGAGGAAGTGGGCATAGAACACATCGCCAGAATGTTCGCGACACGCTGGACCAGGGGAGTTCGAAGCAAAACTAAAGTGAGTGACGTGATGGGCACCATAGCAAAGAGGATGTGGGCATGGGCAGGACACATCGCCAGAATGGACGCGATTTACTGGATCAGGAGAGTTCGAAGCAAAACTAAAGTGAGTGACGTGATGGGCATCCTAGGCAAGAGGAAGTGGGCATAGAACACATCGCCAGTATGTTCGCGACACGCTGGACCAGGGGAGTTCGAAGCAAAACTAAAGTGAGTGACGTGATGGGCACCATAGCAAAGAGGATGTGGGCATGGGCAGGACACATCGCCAGAATGGACGCGATTTACTGGATCAGGGGAGTTCGAAGCAAAACTGAAGTGAGTGACGTGATGGGCATCCTAGGCAAGAGGAAGTGGTCATAGAACACATCGCCAGAATGTTCGCGACACGCTGGACCAGGGGAGTTCGAAGCAAAACTAAAGTGATTGCCGTGATGGGCATCCTAGGCAAGAGGAAGTGGGCATAGAACACATCGCCAGAATGTTCGCGACACGCTGGACCAGGGGAGTTAGAAGCAAAACTAAAGTGATTGCCGTGATGGGCATCCTAGGCAAGAGGAAGTGGGCATAGAACACATCGCCAGAATGTTCGCGACACGCTGGACCAGGGGAGTTCGAAGCAAAACTAAAGTGAGTGACGTGATGGGCATCCTAGGCAAGAGGAAGTGGGCATAGAACACATCGCCAGAATGTTCGCGACACGCTGGACCAGGGGAGTTCGAAGCAAAACTAAAGTGAGTGACGTGATGGGCACCATAGCAAAGAGGATGTGGGCATGGGCAGGACACATCGCCAGAATGGACGCGATTTACTGGATCAGGGGAGTTCGAAGCAAAACTAAAGTGAGTGACGTGATGGGCATCATAGGTAAGAGGACGTGGGCAAACATGTGGATTCAAAAGAAGTAGAAACCTCTCCTGGACCGCTTATGCAAAACGCATTCAAAAGTGACCAACCAGTCAGCTTAGAAACGAAAGTTTTCGATCATTTGGTTTTGCCAGTGATGACCATCGCATCCGCAGACAAGCTCCAAATTGCACAACGCAAGATGGAAAAATCGATGCTCAGCATATCGCTACAAGGCCATATCAAAAACGAAGACTACGACGAGCAACAGGAGTCACAGATATGGTTGTTGCGTGTTGTTGCGTACATGGCCCGTATATCAGATGGACCAAGAGACTCCTAGAATGGAGACCAAGGGCAGATAGGAAGATCCCCCACAAGATGAACTGATGATATCAAGAGAACTGGCAGAGCCTGGATGCGAGAGGCCGAAGACAGGAAAAAAAACCGGCCACGTGCGAGTTGTGACTCGCGCACCGAGGGTTCCGTACAAACTTGTAAGTAAGGTATCTTTAGGAGGACCTAACTGTATGCAACCCATATGCTTCTGGTGCCTGACAATACCACGCAACACATTAGTGTATTTTCATAAGTTTCTAATAGTAAATTCGCATTTTTCTTGTAATTAAACTACATATTTACGGTTTTCAGATTTTTCCCTTTACACGTGCTGTAAGACACCGCTTCTTGCCAAATTTCATGATTCTAGGTCAACGGGAAGTACCCTATAGGTTTTGATTCCCTTGTGAAATCGCAAAATATGCGACATAAACGGTCATATCTTTCGATCGCGTTGACTTACAAGTTTGATTTTTTCACAGCTGAAAGAGACCGCAGACCCGAGTATTTGATACAAATTTCAACTTGTTACCTCTACGCGTTCCTGAGAAAAATGGTCTTGACAGACGGACAGACAGACAGACGGACAACAAAGTGATCCTATAAGGGTTCCTTTTTCGGTACGGAACCCTAAAAATGAGGAAGGCCTATGTCCAGGCCAGTGGACGGAGAGCGCTGTATGATGATGATGATGAATACAACATTGGTTGAAGAAATTAGTTGGTTTTCTTATTAGTTGGAAGAGTTCCGATCGACTAGTGGTAACATTAAGGGGATCAATGATTGGAATCTCACTAATTGTAAGAGACAAAGTCAGGAATGAGATTATCAGAGGAAGATCGAGAGTATCCGACGTTAGTAAACGCATAGCGCAGATAAAATGGCGTTGGGTCGGACATGTCCAGGAGTAGAGAATGGAAAGCTGATGAAGAAGAAGAATTAGTAGGATTAGATGTCATTGGTTTTAATTCCTTGAGGCACGGCGGTATTACAAGTGTCCCACCTTTTGGATTGTACATGGCCCGAATATCAGACTGGAAAACAAATTAGATTTCTACCAACCAGTGGAACAGGCCGGGTTTTGCAGAGGATTTGGAACCAATGACCATCTTCAAGCCATCAAAACTGTGATAGAAAAATCAATCGAATACAATAGACCGCTTGTCATTGCCTTTGTGGACTTTGTTTGTTTGACACCGTTGAGTTGAGTGCAGTCTTAGACTCCTTACAAAAATGCCGTGTCGACTATCGTTACACTAAACTAATATATAACATATAAAAAATGCTACCATGATGGTAAAACTGCACGAAAACACCAACTCCATAAGAATCGGTAGAGGAGTACGACAGGGTGATACTATGTCACCCAAACTGTTTATCACCGTTCTGGAATACGCCTTCGGGGTGCTTGAATGGATCGGAAAGGGTTTAAATGTAGATGGCTTAAACCTAACAAATCTGCGCTTTGCGGATGATATAGCCTTGTGGTCTGACAACCTAAAAGATATCAGAAAAATGCTGCAAGATCTCCAGAAAGTGTGTGCTCGGGTCGGGCTCAAAATTAATATATCAAAAACGAAATTTATGACGAATCTGGTCCCTAGTGGAAATATTGATCTTGGTGACTGTGAGGTGGAGTTAGTGGATAGGCACCCGTATCTTGATCATGAAATAAGAATCTCCAGAGACAACCAAACATGCGAATTAAAAAGAAGAATTACGCTCTCTTGGGCTGCATATGGCAGACTTGGGGATGCGCTTAAGAGTAATCTCCCGATTTGTTTAAAACGAAGGGTTTTTACCGGTTATGACCTACGGCACCGAAACTTTAACTCTAACAGTCACATCTGCTAAGAAGCTTAGAATAACACAACGCAAGATGGAAAGATCGATGCTCGGTGTGTCACTTCGTGACCACGTTAGAAATGAGGACTTACGGGCGAAAACAGGAGTTACGGATGTTATATACCAGGTGGATAAGCTCAAGTGGAGCTGGGCTGGACATGTGGCTCGCATGGCAGATAGGCGATGGACAAAAAGGCTGCTAGAGTGGAGACCAAGAGTTGACAAGAGAAACAGGGGAAGACCTCTCACGCGATGGACGGACGATATCAAAAGAATAACCACAAACTGGATGCAGAGCGCTCAAAATAGAGGATAGAAATGGGGGAGGCCTATATCGAGAAGTGGATGCAAAAAGGCTGATTGGTGATGATGATGAATATCAGATGGACCAAGAGACTCCTAGAGTGGAGACCAAGGGCAGATAGACGAAACAGAACAAGACCCCCTACAAGGTGGATTGATGATATCAAGAGAACTGGGGGAGCATGGATGCGAGTGGCCGAAGACAAGAAAAAATGAGAAAGTCCTATGTCCCCAAGTGAACGGAGAGGGCTGTATGATGATAAATACAACATTGGTTGAAGGAATTAGTAGTGATTCCGATTAAGAGTTCCGATCGACTAGTGGTAACAATAAGGGTTCAATGATTGGAATCTCACTAATTGTGAGAGACAAAGTCCGGAATGAGATTATCAGAGGAAGATCGAGAGTATCCGACGTAATTGAACGCATAGCGCAGTTAAAATGGCGTTGGGTTGGACATGTCCAGGAGTGGAGGATGGAAAGCTGATGAAGAAGAATTGGTAGGATTAGATGGAGCCACTGGTTTTAACTTCTTGAGGCACGGCGGTATTAAAAGTGTCTCATTTACATGGCCCGAATATCAGATGGACCAAGACACACCTAGGGTGGACACCAAGAGCAGATAGACGAAACAGAACAACACCCCCCACAAGGTGGATTGATGATATCAAGAGAACGTCAGAACTGGATGCGAGTGGCCGAAGAGAGGAAAAAATGAGGAAGGCCTATGTCTAGCAGTGGACTGAGAGCGCTGTATGATGATGATGAATACAACACTTGTTGAAGGTATTAGTTGGTTTTGTTATTAGTTGGAGGTTCTACGTGGAATTTCAGGGACGGAGGAGTCGCTGGAGGGCCCAGAAGAACGGGCTCCCCCATGGCAGGGTGCTGGCACCTCTCCTCTTCAATTTGTATTCGAACGACCTACCTGTCTACCTTCATTTATGCCAATGACGTAGCCATTATGTGCCAATTGCAACACATCGAGGAGATTGAAAGAAAGCTTACAGAGTCCCTATCCAGACTGTCTGAGTACTATAAGGCAAACCAGCTTCGCCCAAACCCAGCGAAAACTCAGACATGCCTATTCTTCCTCAATAACCGGTAAGCGAACAAGGAATTACAAGTGGAATGGAACTCAACTAGGATACAGCACTGCCCAAATCCAGTATACCTAGGGGTCACTTTAGATAGAACTCTATCCTACAAGAAACATGTGGAGAAGACTAGAGCAAAAGTAAATACAAGGAATGGTGTCATCCGTAAACTTGTCAATTCCCACCCAGGTGTACTACGGTCAACATCCCTTGCCATATGTTATGCCGCAGCTGTATACGCTTGCCCTGTTACTCCAGATCAACACGTACCAACAAACTAGACCCCACCCTAAACGACACTTGTAGGCTGATTACGGGCTGCCTAAAACCAACAAATCTGGATCTCCTGTAGAAGTCAGCGGGAATAGCTACCCCACAAATCAGGCAGCAAAGAAAATAGGCAGTTACTGGACGAAAGACACCCCCTATATGGACACGAGCCCCCTGCCTCCAGACTTAAATTCAGTACTACGGTCAACATCCCTTGCCATATGTTATGCCGCAGCTGTATACGCTTGCCCTGTTACTCCAGATCAACACGTTCCAACAAACTAGACCCCACCCTAAACGACACTTGTAGGCTGATTACGGGCTGCCTAAAACCAACAAATCTGGATCTCCTGTAGAAGTCAGCGGGAATAGCTACCCCACAAATCAGGCAGCAAAGAAAATAGGCAGTTACTGGACGAAAGACACCCCCTATACGGACACGAGCCCCCTGCCTCCAGACTTAAATTCAGGAACAACTTCATAAAGCCAACAAACCCACTAACAGACTCTAAATCGGCAACTAAAGAAATAATGTGGAAGCAGAGGCTAACAGATAACAATAGCCCAACCTGGAATCCTACAGAGCGCCTCCCTGAAGGATAACAACTAGCTTGGAAAACCTGGAAAAGCTTCAATAGGATCAGTTGTGAAATGGGAATTGAACGCATAGCGCAGTTAAAATGGCGTTGGGTCGAACATGTCCAGGAGTGGAGGATGGAAAGCTGATGAAGAAGAAGGATTAGTAGGATTAGATGGAGCTACTGGTTTTAACTCCTTGAGGCACGGCGGTATTAGAAGTGTCTCACCTTTTGGATGCTTAAATGCCATTTTAAAGCCATTCCAGCAATGGTCAAAGCATTATAATGGTGGGATATTTTATGAACCACCTCGAAATATTGCAAAGGCCCCATGTAGATTAAAATTTCTATGCAACATAGTCTTTTCATTTTCTAAAATTCCGGCGCTGAAAGCCTTAATTGAGTTGAGTAGATGGAATTACTAGACGTTAATTCAGTTTTGCTGGTGGGAATTAGTAGGTTTTAAATATAGTTTTGATTGAAAGAATGAGTAGACGCGGTCCAGTTTGATTCTGTTTGATAATTGCTAATTGTAAATTAATTCAAACTAGATCATTAGTGTGGGTAGTTTGAGTGGATCGGAGGCGGGGCGGGTTTAAATCGCGGCACGGGGAGGTGAGATTAATGCGCGTGCTGATTCCGCACGGGAAAAAATTAATCACTTAGGCTTCCAGAGGGTTGCAGGGGCGGACGATGTGATGCATTGGCACGCGATCGATGCGCCCCGAGTGAGGACGTGCTTCAAGTTTTCCACCGTGCGGAATGAAAACGCACGAGGAGCGAATCAAACGTGAACGAGGGATTTAAACATAAGATGGATTTTATTCGAGAGGATTTGTCTGCGATTTAAAAAAAAACAACGGGATTTAACGATTTCTATTACTTATGTTCTTGCAAAATTATATGGGGTGATCACTCAGGAATGACCAAGAGGAAGACTTCGCATGAGATGAAGAGGAAGACTTCGCAAGAAAATTAGAAAAGACCTGAGATCCC
This sequence comes from Phosphuga atrata, assembly GCA_944588485.1. NCBI lineage: Eukaryota > Metazoa > Arthropoda > Insecta > Coleoptera > Silphidae > Phosphuga > Phosphuga atrata. The sequence goes on from OX155904.1 coordinate 3,588,082, forward strand.
TAGGAGTCCAAAACATGGAAATGGCAGCTCAGGATGGACTGTATGGAGGAGGAATGTCCTTGAGGGCAAGAGTAAGTAAGTAAGTAAATAAATGTTGTAAAGGTGCAATTGCAAATGGAGGTAGCAACACAGTGCGGTACCTACGTACTAACGCCACTCCAGCCACATATTTGAACAAAATGGATGGTTAGATAAATATAGACCACATATCGCGTGGTAACGCGACCTCTCGATCCGAAATGGGAAAAAATATTGGATAAGGGTTAGATTATGTTATATTAGGGCAGATAAATGCAGACCACATATCGCGTGGTAGCGCGACCTCCCGCTGTGGTGGCGTTAATACGTCAGTACCGAAAGTGCTTTCACGAGCAGTCAGACTATACAAGTTTTACTTTCGCAATGTAAAAGCTTTCGGAAAGCACTTTTTGAGGCCAAATTTGTTCAAATCCGTCGAAAATGTTTCGTGATATCGCGAAAAAACAATACGACCTTGAATAAAAATAATGACTGCTTCTGTTAGGATGTTCAAAAATTCAAATCTTTTTGGCTGATTTTTTTACGTTTTTCCATTAATTTCGCCACGCGGAATCCAATAGTGAAAACCTGAACTTCCAACGACAAACTGTTCACCAGAAAATACACTCATCTATAGCTTTACACGGTAGATACGTTCCTGGATAAATCATCGGATGGGACAAACGTTCAATAGTTTTTCTAAGAATTAACTGTACTATTGACAAACTGTTCGGTGTAGAATATAGACTCGTCCTTCGATTCACCCCATAACATACAATGACGTCCCTAAGACGTCATGTATATGTGATAAGATCACATGTAATGGACACGTCAACTCGCATTTTATTCGTATGTCAAGGGGTTAACACGGTGTATAAAATAAACCGTGAAAATCGAGGAATGGGTTACGTTTTGTAGTACACCCATCCCTTGATTTACACGGTACTCACTTTACACGGTTTATTTTTTAAAGCTCGATTAGAACTCTGCTAGGTGACTCTTTGTAGATCACTTCTTCTCGCCTAAGTGACTGAATCATGTCATCAGTGAATCATTTTGTAGATCACTTCCAAGCAAGTCATAGTAAAACCCAAACTATTTCACCTGTTGATGAACAGGATTTCACCTGCTAATAATCCTGCAACTCTAAATATAACGCTAAATAGTTATCCTGTGCCAATAGACCTTTTTCCGTTAGTTAAGCGCATCCGCCAAGTATGAAAGGCGGGAATATGAAAGTTTCGGGCACATACTTAGTTTCACGTCAAAAAGTTCGGGCACTTTTTGACGTTTAACATGGCGGAAATTGACACATGCGCACAAAAAAATTTCAACCCTGAAAAGGTCTATTAGAAATTATCTATAACATTCAACCCTTACTACTATAACGTAATTTTTGTGATGTGAACGGGACTTGGGATCGCGGTGCGCATGTTAATGTGTTTGTCGGTAGACGTCGTTCGAGCCCCCCGTAGGGTTTTCGACGCCGCAACGCCAGTCGATGCGTTGACGCCGCGACGCCCGTGCCCCTCCGCGCAACAACAAAACAATTAGAACCGCCGCGAATTCAGAGAAAACGCGAAATTTTCGGCGCAAATTTTTCTAATTCATTGGATTATCCCCGTTATGTGCAACCAGTGACTAGGAAGAGTGTATGGATTCCGACAGATAATCTAGGTATAATATCTAAGTAGGCTTCACGTCTAGGTTTAATTTAAGCATGGCAGTTCTTGTTTCATTCCGTTTTTAGTTTGTTTTGGATTTACTGGATTTATTTCTTGATCTATTTATAGAAAACCTCCTCATGGTGGATGTTTATAGTCTACATTCTACATTATTTACATTTGTCCTGGAATCTCTTAGTCTACTCCATTTTGTACTAGACTATTGAGCAGATTTAACGTACAAGATTAGACAGAAGACTAGACAAACAAGACTAAACTGACAAGACTAGACAGACAGGACTAGACGGACAAGACTATAGAGACAAGACAAGACAGACAAGACTAGAGAGACAAGACTAGACAGACAAGACAGGACGACTAGACACACAAGACTAGACAGACAAGACTAGACAGACAAGACTAGACAGACAAGACTAGACAGACAAGACTAGACAGACAAGACTAGACAGACAAGACTAGACAGACAAGACTAGACAGACAAGACTAGACAGACAAGACTAGACAGACAAGACTAGACAGACAAGACTAGACAGACAAGACTAGACAGACAAGACTAGACAGACAAGACTAGACAGACAAGACTAGACAGACAAGACTAGACAGACAAGACTAGACATACAAGACTAGACAGACAAGACTAGACAGACAAGACTAGACAGACAAGACTAGACAGACAAGACTAGACAGACAAGACTAGACAAACAAGACTAGACAGACAAGACTAGACAGACAAGACTAGACAGACAAGACTAGACAGACAAGACTAGACAGACAAGACTAGACGGACAAGACTAGACGGAGAAGACTAGACAGACAAGACTAGACAGACAAGACTAGACAGACAAGACTAGACAGACAAGACTAGACAGACAAGACTAGACAGACAAGACTAGACGGACAAGACTAGACAGACAAGACTAGACAGACAAGACTAGACAGACAAGACTAGACAGACAAGACTAGACAGACAAGACTCGACAGACAAGACTAGACGGACAAGACTAGACAGACAAGACTAGACAGATAAGACTAGACAGACAAGACTAGACAGACAAGACTAGACAGACAAGACTAGACAGACAAGACTAGACAGACAAGACTAGACAGACAAGACTAGACAGACAAGACTAGACAGACAAGACTAGACACACAAGACTAGACAGACAAGACTAGACAGACGAGACTAGACAGACAAGACTAGACAGACAAGACTAGACAGACAAGACTAGACAGACAAGACTAGACAGACAAGACTAGACGGACAAGACTAGACAGACAAGACTAGACGGACAAGACTAGACAGACAAGACTAGACAGACAAGACTAGACAGACAAGACTAGACAGACAAGACTCGACAGACAAGACTAGACGGACAAGACTAGACAGACAAGACTAGACAGATAAGACTAGACAGACAAGACTAGACAGACAAGACTAGACAGACAAGACTAGACAGACAAGACTAGACAGACAAGACTAGACAGACAAGACTAGACAGACAAGACTAGACAGACAAGACTAGACAGACGAGACTAGACAGACAAGACTAGACAGACAAGACTAGACAGACAAGACTAGACAGACAAGACTAGACAGACAAGACTAGACAGACAAGACTAGACGGACAAGACTAGACAGACAAGACTAGACAGATAAGACTAGACAGACAAGACTAGACAGACAAGACTAGACAGACAAGACTAGACAGACAAGACTAGACAGACAAGACTAGACACACAAGACTAGACAGACAAGACTAGAAAGACCAGATTAGACAGACGAGACTAGACAGACAAATTTAGATATACAAGACTAGACAGACAAAACTAGACAGACAAGACTAGACGGATAAGGCTAAACAGACAAAACTAGACCGACAAGACTATGTATATGATAGAGATATGTCAAAAATGACAAAATTGTTAAAAATATAAAAACGTAGTATGACGTCAAAAATTTCAAAGTATAAAGTGTCAAAGTTCAAAAAAATAAAAATATCGAAGATTGATTGACCAACAAAATTGTCAAAAATGGTAAAATGTAGAATGTCAAAAATGTAGGAAGTCGTTAAAAATGTCAAAGTATAAATTGTCAAAAAAGTAGTAAGACGTCAAAGAGGTAAAACGTCAGAAATGTCAAAATATAAAATGAGAAAAATGTGGTAAGGTGTCAAAAATGTCAAAGTAAGAAATGTCAAAGTATAAAGTTTTAAAAAACAACAAAGATTGATTGACAAACAAAATTGTCAAAAATGGCAAAATATAGAATGTCCAAAATGTGGTAAGACGTGAAAAATGTCAAAGTATAAATTGCCAAAAATGTAGTAAGATGTCAAAGAGTTAAAACGTCAAAAATGTCAAAATATAAAATGAGAAAAATGTGGTAAGACTTTAAAAATGTCAAAGTATAAAGTGTCAACAAGGTCAATGTATAAAGTGTCAGAATTGTAGAAATACGTCAAAAATGTCAAAGTAGTATAAGGTGTCAAAAATATCAAAGTATAAAGATTAAAAAAATATCAAAGGTCAATTAACCAACAAAATTGTCAAAAATGTGGTAAGACGTGAAAAATGTCAAAGAATAAAGTGTCAAAAATGTCAAAGTATAAAGATTCAAAAAATATCAAAGATTGTTTGACCAAGAAAATTGTCAAAATATAAAATGTCAAAAATGTGGTAAGACGTAAAAAATGTCAAAGTATAAAGTTTCACAAATATCAAAATATAAAGTTTCAAAAAATGTCAAAGATTGATTGACCAACAAAATTGTCAGCCAATAAAATATGACAACTCAATTGTAAAAAAATAAGATGTCAAAGACCAAAGAATTACGACAGCATTTTAAATCTTGACAGTATTTTTTAATAATTTTATTTATGACAGTATGCATTATATGTATGTAGTAGGTATGTATTATATGTATGTAAGTTTGTATGTATGGTCGCCGTGGTTTGTGCACCTCTAGTACAAAAATATAAAAGTATAAAGTGTCAACAATGTCAATCTATAAAGTGTCAAAATTTTGGTAAGACATCAAAAATGTCGAAGTATAAGGTGTCAAAAATATCAAAGTATAAAGTTTAAAAAAATGTCAAAGGTTGACCAACAAAATTGTCAGCCAATAAAATATGACAACTAAATTGTAAAAAAAATAAAATGTCAAAGACCAAAGAATTACGACAATTATTGTAAATCTTGACAGCTTTTTGTCAAAATTTAATTTATAACAGTATGCATTATATGTATGTATGTATGTAAGTATATATGCATGTATGGTCGCCGTGGTTAGACGACGAAATGTTAGACATCATTATATGTATGTAATGTATGTAAGTTTGTATGTATGTATGTAAGTATATATGTATGTATATGGTCGCCGTCGTTTGTGCACCTCTAGTCGATGTTGTCGCCAATGACTATAAAAACGTGGTAAGACGTCAAAAATGTTAAAGTATATACTGCCAAAAACTGTGCTAAGACATCATTGGGGTATGACGTCAAAAATGTCAAAGCATAAAGTGTCAAAAATATCAAAGTATAAAGATTCAAAAAATATCAAAGATTGATTGACCAACAAAATTGTCAAAAATGTCAAAATATAAAATGTGGTGAGACGTGAAAAATATCAAAGTATAAAGTATCAAGAATGTAATAAGACGTCAAATAGATAAAACGTCAAAAAATATAAAATGTCATAAATGTGGTAAGACGTCAAAAATGGCAAAGTATAAAGTGTCAAAAATGTCAATGTATAAAGTGTCAAAATGTAGGTTAGACATCAAAAATGTCAAAGTATAAGGTGTCAAAAATATCAAAGTATAAAGATTCAAAAGTTCAAAGATTGATTGACAATTCAAAATATCTAAGAATTAATCATATTATTCATATCCCAATAGTTTAAATATTTATATAATGTTCTTGAGGTATGGGGAAAAAAAAATTTATTTAAAAATGTCGTTAAAGCGACGTTTCGACGATTTATTTTCGTCTTCTTCAGGCTAAACAACTATTATTTTTTAATTTTAAACAAAAATTGCACTAACATATATACTATTTAAAATTAAATTAATTAATTTTAATTTTAAATAGTATATATGTTAGTGCAATTTTTGTTTAAAATTAAAAAATAATAGTTGTTTAGCCTGAAGAAGACGAAAATAAATCGTCGAAACGTCGCTTTAACGACATTTTTAAATAAATTTTTTTTTCCCCATACCTCAAGAACATTATATAAATATCTAAGAATGATTGACCAACAAAACTGTCTAAAATGTCATCATATAAAATGTCAAAAATGTGGTAAGACGTGAAAAATGCCAAAATATAAAGTGTCAAAAATGTCAAGGCATAAAGATTCAAAAAATATCAAAGATTGATTGACCAACAAAATTGTCAAAAATGTCAAAATATAAAATGTCAAAAATATGGTAAGACGTCAAACAACTTTAAACATATTGACACTTACAGACATTTTTTATATATTTCCCAAAACTCGACTCATGTTTTTGTTATGTAACTTATCGATTTATCTGTCACTCGGAGGGTGTGCTCCAGGTGCCAGAGAATGACGAATGTTACATAACAGTTTACACAGCGAATTTAAAATTATACCAGTCTACTCATTTCAATCTAGTTTTATCTGTCTGTGCTCAGTTTTATCTGCATTTATCAAAGTATTGGACTGGATTTAATGGGTCAAGACTGCACGAGAACGGTTTCAACCATCTTCAATCCTTACCAGAACGAGTTCTTTCTTCACCCATCTAGTCCTGACGAGAATGGCCAGTCTTCAGTCTTCACCCATTCAATCCTCACGAGAACGAGTTCAGTCTTCACCCATCCAATCCTGACGAGAACGGGTTAAGTCTTCATCCATTCAATCCTGGCGCGAACGGGTCTAGTCTTCATCCATCCAATCCTGACGAGAAGGGGTCAGGTCTTCTCCCATCCAATCCTGACGAGAGCGGGTCTAGTCTTTATACATCCAATCCTGACAAGAAGGGGTCCAGTGTATTTATCCAATGCATTTATCTGTATCTAGTTTGGTATGCATTTATTGGACTGGATTGGATGGGTCTAGACTGCACGAGAAAGCATTCAGTCTTCACCCATCCAATCCTGACGAGAACAGGTCCAGTCTTCGTCCATCCAATCCTGAGGAGAGCAGGTATAGTCTTTATCCATCCAATCCTGACTAGAACGGGCCCAGTCTTCACCCATCCAATCCTGACGAGAGCGGGTCTAATCTTTATCCATCCAATCCTGACGAGAAGGGGTCCAGTGTATGTATCCAATGCATTTATCTGTATCTAGTTAGATTTGCATTTATTGGACTGGATTAGATGGGACTAGACTAGAACGCGTTCAGTCTTAACCAATCCAATCCTGACGAGAACGGGTCTAGTCTTCTCTCATCCAATCCTGACGAGAACCGATCAGGTCTTCTCAAATCCAAACCTGACGAGAAGGGGTCCAGTGTATTTATCCAATGCATTTATCTGTATCTAAGTTTGACGTGCATCACTGGATTGGATGGGTGTAGACTGCACTAGAACGGGTCAGTCTTCGCCCATACAAACTTGACGAGAGCGGGTCTAGCCTTTATCCATCCAATCCTCACGAGAAGGGGTCCAGTGTATTTATCCAATGCATTTATCTGTATCTAGTTTGATCTGCATTTATTGGACTGGATTGGATGGGTCTAGACTCCACGAGAACGCGTTCAGTCTTCACCCATCCAATCCCGAGGAGAACGGGTCTAGCCTTCACCCATACAATCCTGACGAGAACCGGTCAGGTCTTCTCCCATCCAATCCTGACGAGAGCGGGTCTAGTCTTCATCCATCCAATCCTGACCGGAATGGGTCTAATCTTTATCCATCCAATCCAGACGAGAAGAGGTCCAGCATTCACCCATCCAATCTAATCTGTTTATAGACCATTTCCAAAAATTCCAGCACTCGAAGCGAATTACTCCATCGACGATGGCGCAGAAGTCCAAGTGGCAGGAGCGCCTCTTCAGCAAGCACCTGACGGACTGCCGCACCGTCTCCCAGTCCGACGCGCCCACCGACGTCGCGACGCCCGACGCCCTCAAGAACGCCGACACCGTCGGCATCTACTTCTCCTTCGCCAACATCAACCTCCAGAGCGACGACTTCATCAACAAGCTGCAGGAGCTCTACCGGCGCCTCAACGACGGCGCGTCCGGCCGCCGGCTCGAGATCGTCCAGGTCGTCCTCTGGGCCAACAACGACGTCTACAGCGACTTCGAGGGCAGTCACCGGGACAGTCTCATTGACTTACCTTGGTTCGCTATGCCCTTCAGTGAAATTGATTTAAAGGTTTGTAACGAGTGACAAGACAAGAATAGAAAATATTAGATAAGACTAGATAATATTAAAGAAAACTAGATAATATTAGATAAGACTAGATAGTTTTAGATAATATTAGACAAGACTAGATAATGTTACATTAGATTAGATAATATTAGACAAGACTAGATACTGTTAGATTATGCTAGATAATGTTAGACAAAACTAGATAAGATTACAATAAGATTAGATAATACTATCCTAGACTAGATAATATTAGACAAGACTAGATTATCTTAGATAAGACTAGATAATATAAGACAAGACTAGATAATATTAGAGAATACTAGACTAGACTAGATAATATTAGATAAGATTAGATAATACTAGACTAGACTAGATAATATTAGACAAGACTAGATAATATAAGACAAGACTAGATAATATTAGATAATACTAGACTAGATTAGATAATATTAGACAAGACTAGATTATCTTAGATAAGACTAGATAATATAAGACAAGACTAGATAATATTAGAGTAGACTAGACTAGATAATATTAGATAAGATTAGATAATACTAGACTAGACTAGATAATATTAGACAAGACTAGATAAGACTAGATAATATAAGACAAGAATAGATAATATTAGATAATACTAGACTAGATTAGATAATATTAGACAAGACTAGATAATTTTAGACCAGACTAGATAATATAAGACAAGACTATATAATATTAGATAAGATTAGATAATACTAGACTAGACTAGATAGTATTAGACAGGACTAGACAATCTTAGATAAGACTAGATAATATAAGATAAGACTAGATAATATTAGTGAAGATTGGATAATACTAGACTAGACTAGATAATATTTAACAAGACTAGACAATCTTAAATAAGACTAGATAATGCAAGACAAGACTAGATAATATTAGATAAGATAAGATAATACTAGACTAGACTAGATAATATTAGACAAGACTAGATAATATAAGACAAGACTAGATAATATTAGATAATACTAGACTAGATTAGATAATAATAGACAAGACTATATTATCTTAGATAAGACTAGATAATATAAGACAAGACTAGATAATATTAGAGAATACTAGACTAGACTAGATAATATTAGACAAGACTAGATAATATAAGACAAGACTAGATAATATTAGATAATACTAGACTAGATTAGATAATATTAGACAAGACTAGATTATCTTAGATAAGACTAGATAATATAAGACAAGACTAGATAATATTAGAGAATACTAGACTAGAGTAGATAATATTAGTTAAGATTAGATAATACTAGACTAGACTAGATAATATTAGACAAGACTAGATAATATAAGACAAGAATAGATAATATTAGATAATACTAGACTAGATTAGATAATATTAGACAAGACTAGATAATTTTAGACCAGACTAGATAATATAAGACTAGACTAGATAATATTAGATAAGATTAGATAATACTAGACTAGACTAGATAGTATTAGACAGGACTAGACAATCTTAGATAAGACTAGATAATATAAGATAAGTCTAGATAATATTAGTGAAGATTGGATAATACTAGACTAGACTAGATAATATTTAACAAGACTAGACAATCTTAAATAAGACTAGATAATGCAAGACAAGACTAGATAATATTAGATAAGGTTAGATAATGCTAGACTAGACTAGATAATATTAGACAAGACTAGATAATATAAGACAAGACTAGATAATATTAGATAATACTAGACTAGATTAGATAATATTAGACAAGACTAGATTATCTTAGATAAGACTAGATAATATAAGACAAGACTAGATAATATTAGAGAATACTGGACTAGACTAGATAATATTAGAGAATACTAGACTAGATTAGATAATATTAGATAAGATTAGATAATACTAGACTAGACTAGATAATATTAGACAAGACTAGATAAGACTAGATAATATAAGACAAGAATAGATAATATTAGATAATACTAGACTAGATTAGATAATATTAGACAAGACTAGATAATTTTAGACCAGACTAGATAATATAAGACAAGACTAGACAATATTGGATAAGATTAGATTAGACTAGACTAGATAATATTAGACAAGACTAGATAATATTAGACAAGTTTAGTAAATTTTTAATTAAGGAACGGGGAATAAAAAGATGTTGTGTTTTGTGTGCGGGTTAGTTTTCCGGTTGGGCGGGTTGAAAGGGGGCCGGGGTCCGGAAACGGGCGGGCTGAATGGAAACATAAAATATACAGGAAAACAGAACACGGGGGTAAATAGCAGAAGGGCATTTTCTTGCGTCGTTTTTTCTGCGGCAGACGAAGGAAAGAGCTACAGGACGGAACAAATGCGGGGCAAAAAAGTGTGGAAGAAATAAAGAAAAGTCGGGAAATAATTAATCGCAGCGCCGCGGACGGGTAAACGTGTGTTTATCGATCTCCCAACTCGTCCTTTCACCAAACAACAGTTTTATGCTTTTAATTAAGTCCTCTGAGGACTTATATCAATATTATATCAATTAGTAAGCGAATAAATGAGGACTGTCCTCATTTATTCGCTTACTAATTGATATCTCATAGTTAAACTAATTCCAGGAATCCCAGAAGGGAGAAGAGCAGACAAGATTACACTACACAAGTCTAGTCGAGTCTTGTCAACGTTTCAGTTTCTATCTTTTGCAATCTCTCACTTTTAGTTAACTTGCAGTTAGTGCTAGTTTAATATAAACTGGGGTATGAACCCCTCTTGCCCCAATAACATCTCTCAGGTTAGATTAGGTTGCCCACCGCGTAGCGACATATAAATCAAGACCAAATACGTGCGGTAGCACGAACTCTCGATCCAATATAGGACAATGTGGCAAGGACCGTTGGTTTAACGCAGGTTAGATTAGGTTGCCCACCGCGAAGCGGCATATGAATCAAAACCGCATACGCGCGGCAGCGCGAGCTCTCGATCCAATATAGGACAATGTGGCAAGGAACGTTGCTTTAACCCAGGTTAGATTAGGTTGCCCACCGCGAAGCGGCATATGAATCAAAACCACATACGCGCGGCAGCGCGAGCTCTCGATCCAATATAGGACAATGTCGCAAGGACCGTTGGTTTAACGCAGGTTAGATTAGGTTGCCCACCGCGAAGCGGCATATGAATCAAAACCGCATACGCGCGGCAGCGCGAGCTCTCGATCCAATATAGGACAATGTGGCAAGGACCGTTGGTTTAACCCAGGTTAGATTAGGTTGCCCACCGCGAAGCGGCATATGAATCAAAACCACATACGCGCGGCAGCGCGAGCTCTCGATCCAATATAGGACAATGTGGCAAGGACCGTTGGTTTAACCCAGGTTAGATTAGGTTGCCCACCGCGAAGCGGCATATGAATCGAAACCACATACGCGCGGCAGCGCGAGCTCTCGATCCAATATAGGACAATGTGGCAAGGACCGTTGGTTTAACGCAGGTTAGATTAGGTTGCCCACCGCGAAGCGGCATATGAATCAAAACCGCATACGCGCGGCAGCGCGAGCTCTCGATCCAATATAGGACAATGTGGCAAGGACCGTTGGTTTAACCCAGGTTAGATTAGGTTCCCGGCCGCGAAGCGGCATATAAATAAAGAACTCCTACGCGCGGCAGTGCGAACTCTCGGTCCAATATAGGTCAATGTGGGACCAACCAAGGACCGTTGGTTTAACCCAGGTTATATTAGATAAAGATATGAAAATGAGTGACAATAAATGACAATATTAGATTGTCCATGGGGTGTATTTTGCATTTTTCCGCATCTCTTTGTATTTCGCATGATAAGTCCTAGATCCGGAAAATATGACAGTGCAGCTGTCGATGGGTGGTGTTTGTGGGAAAAACTCGCCCTGTCGGTGTGAAAATGTTCACAGATCAAGGTGACCACCCCTAGTTTAACCCAAGCGCATTTGCAACCATCGGGAACTAAAAGAAACATCGAAATTTTTTAAATATTAATACTTGTAGAGTTAAAATGGTATCAGCAGATACACTAGTATCATCAGCCTACCGGATGTTCAATTTCAAAGGCAATAATTGCAATCCTTCACAAGTTTGTTCTCATTATAACAACCACATAAATACGTTCGTTTTCCTTTCAAGCATTCTTGATAAATTTAATTTCATATTAAATTGTCTTTCACACGTCAAAAGTTTACAGTGGGCCGATTTCTATGCACACAAGTTTATATTTATTTTAGTTTTAAAGTTGTTTGTCGAAAGACCCGTCATTTTTGATGAAATAGAGGTCGGAAGCTTACCGACCCGGTCCACAGATAGTTGGCCCCCTTCGCCTCGATCCCCCACAAAATAATCGAAAGGAATAAAACCGCAATAAAACGATATGAGAAATTTAAATAATCCCGGGATAAATGTTGTTTGTGCCCTCGCTGAACCTCCTTCCCCCTAGTTTATTGCCGCAAAAAAGGGAAATAATCCATGAGACGGTAATAAGAAGAATCCGAGAAATGTTTGTCGATCGGAGAAACTGAAAGCTCTCGATAATTTTACCGCTGATGGAAATCCGACGCTTTTCCTCCTCCATTAAGCCCCGTTCGCATAAAACTAAAACTCGTTCCAGACTCGCTTATCCAGGAGATACCGGATCAAAAGCGGAGTGCCAACTTTAGTCTTGTTGGACCGAGACGGATCCACCATCAGCGCTTCCGCGCAAGAAAGGCTATTGGACGACCCTCTGGGCACGTCCTTCCCCTGGAGACCTCGCCCCGTCGACCAGGTAAGACAATAAGGCTTTGCTGCATCCATAAAACGAAATGGAACGTTGGTGATTGCTTGCAGGTCCTGAAGGACGTTCCCCTGCAGCCCGGCGGGACGTTCTGCGGGGAGCACAGCGCCCGCGACCTCTCCGAAATCACGTATCAGTCTCTGCCGGAGGGCGTTCGAGGCTTCTATTTCTCCGCCAATTGGGTAAACAAATATTTATTGCAAAATCCTTTGGACAATCTACTGCAAATGTGATCTGGTGCACGTTTGTTGTAACTTTTGGCAAATTTGATTTCTCCGCCAATTGGGTAAACCAACAGTTATTTGGGTAATCTAGTGCAAATATGATTCATTTGCAAATCTAATCGTCTAAAGTTGTAACTTTGCGATACTACTAACTAACGTAACTAATTTGCGTAACTTTGTGCGAATAAAAATCTTCCCGCAGATTTCAATTTTATATTTGTGCTAATTCCATTGTTTTGCTTCAGTGTCCTCCATGTCGAGCGTTCACGCCCCAGTTGGCCGACGTTTACAGGATTATCAGGAAACGAGAGCCCGGATTCGAGATTATCTTCATCAGCAGCGACAGGTAAGACTTGCAGAGCTTTCAAAAAACTTGTGCGAATCGTCTTGCCTGAAGAATTTAAATGTATAGGGGGACAGGTAATTACATTAAGCGACAGTTTAATTCAAGCTGCTAGACTCAGCGTCTCTCTTTGAATTGGACTCCAGTCTTGTCCAATCTTATCCAGTCTTGTCCTTCTGTCGAGGCTTATCTTGTCCAGTTTTGTCTGGTACAGTCTCGCCCAGTCTTGTCTAATCTTTTCTAGTCTGGTCTTGTCTGATCTTGTCTGGGATTGTCTAGTCTTTCTTAGTCTTGTTCAATTTTGTCCAGTCTTGTTCAGTCTTGTCCAGTCTTGTCTAGTCTTGTCCAGTCTTGTCTAGTCTAGTTCTGTCTTGTCTAGTCTTGTTTAGAAAAAACACTTTGTTGCACTTCGAAGACACTTCGTTCGTCTCGTAAATACTTAGTTGCACTTCGACGACACTTTGTTTGTTTCATAATCGCCGTTGCACTTCGACGCAACTTCGTTTGTCTCGGAAAGCGTTGGTTGCATTATGACGACACTTCATTTGTCTCGGAAACACTTTGTCGCACTTCGAAGACACTTCGTTTGCCTCGGAAATACTTAGTTGTATTTCGACGACACTTCGTTTGTTTCATAATCGCCGTTACACTTCGACGCAACTTCGTTTGCCTCGGAAACTGTTGGTTGCATTATGACGACACTTCATTCGTCTCGGTAACACTTTGTTGCACTTCGAAGACACTTCGTTTCTCTCGGAAATACTTAGTTGCACTTCGACGACACTTCGTTTTTTTCATAATCACCGTTGCACTTCGACGCAACTTCGTTTGTCTCGGAAACCGTTGGTTGCATTATGACGACAATTCATTCGTCTCGGTAACACCTTGTTGCACTTCGAAGACACTTCGTTTCTCTCGGAAATACTTAGTTGCACTTCGACGACACTTCGTTTTTTTCATAATCGCCGTTGGTTGCATTTCGACGACACTTCATTCGTCTCGGTAACACTTTGTTGCACTTCGAAGACACTTCGTTTCTCTCGGAAATACTTAGTTGCACTTCGACGATACTTCGTTTGTTTCATAATCGCCGTTGGTTGCATTTCGACGACACTTCATTCGTCTCGGTAACACTTTGTTGCTGTTCGAAGACACTTCGTTTCTCTCGGAAATACTTAGTTGGACTTCGACGACACTTCGTTTGTTTCATAATCACCGTTGCACTTCGAAGCAACTTCATTTGTCTCGGAAACTGTTGGTTGCATTATGACGACACTTCATTCGTCTCGGTAACACCTTGTTGCACATCGAAGACACGTCGTTTGTCTCGGAAATACTTAGTTGCACTTCGACGACACTTCGTTTGTTTCATAATCGCCGTTGCACTTCGAAGCAACTTCGTTTGTCTCGGAAACCGTTGGTTGCAGTTCGACGACACTTCATTCGTCTAGGTAACACTTTGTTGCAGTTCGAAGACACTTCGTTTCTCTCGGAAATACTTAGTTGGACTTCGACGACACTTCGTTTGTTTCATCACCGTTGCACTTCGGCGCAATTTAATTTGTCTCGGAAACCGTTGGTTGCATTATGACGACACTTCATTCGTCTCGGTAACACTTTGTTGCACATCGAAGACACTTTGTTCGTCTCGGAAATACTTAGTTGCACTTCGACAACACTTTTTTGTTCAACGTTTGTTTCATAATCGCCGTTATACTTCGACGCAACCTCGTTTGTTTGGAAAACCGTTGGTTGCTTTTCGACGACACTTCATTCGTCTAGGTAACACTTTGTTGCAGTTCGAAGACACTTCGTTTCTCTCGGAAATACTTAGTTGGACTTCGACGACACTTCGTTTGTTTCATCACCGTTGCACTTCGGCGCAATTTAATTTGTCTCGGAAACCGTTGGTTGCATTATGACGACACTTCATTCGTCTCGGTAACACTTTGTTGCACATCGAAGACACTTCGTTCGTCTCGGAAATACTTAGTTGCACTTCGACAACACTTTTTTGTTCAACGTTTGTTTCATAATCGCCGTTATACTTCGACGCAGCCTCGTTTGTTTGGAAAACCGTTGGTTGCTTTTCGACGACACTTCATTCGTCTCGAAAACATTTTGTTGCACTTCGAAGACACTTCGTTTGACTCGGTAATACTTAGTTGCACTTCGACGACACTTCGTTTGTTTCATAATCACCGTTGCACTTCGTCTTTTTCTAGTCTTGTCTAGTCTAGTTCTGTCTTGTCTAGTCTTGTCCAGCCTTGTCTAGTCTTGTCTAGACTTCGACCACACTTCTTTTGTCTCGGAAACACTTTGTTGCACTTCGAAGACACTTCCTTTGTCTCGGAAATACTTCGTTGCACTTCGACGACACTTCGTTTTTCTCATAATCACCGTTGTATTTCGACGACGCTTAATTTTCACCAGGGACGTGAGGACAAGCCTATAAGACAAGACTAGATAAGATTAGATGAGGCAAGACCAGTCAAAATTGAAAATAATTTGTTTGACGTTTTATGCTAATTAGATTTAGATTGGAGATGCAAACTTGGTGTTGTAATGGTCAGGGCCGTCCCTAGTAAGTGCGGGGCCCAGAGCAAAAAATAATTTTGGGGCCCATTTTTTTATAATTCAAAATCTACAAAATAATATTTGATTTTGAAATTTAATTGTTATGACAAAATAAGAATAATAAATACTGTTTATTTGTTTTGCTCAAGAAAAATATAAAAAAGTAAAATAAACATCTATCTGTACTTAGTGGTAAAGCAAAAAATAATGAGAAACAATGTAAAATCTAAACCTGTCGGTTCGCATGGGGGGCCCTCAAAGCGCGGGGCCCAGAGCCTGGGCCCCGCTCGCCCCGGTTTAAGGACGGCTCTGTAATGGTATATTAAAGGACGAGTTCAGTAAGCGCGATTTTGCAGCACGCGTCCAAGTTTGTCCAACGACGAGCGTAGCGAGGAGTTTTCTAATGGACAAGTGAAAACGCTTTTTTTTTATATTATTTTGCGCCCTTTGTGCCATTTCTAAATAAAAAAAATCGCTGATACATATTGAGAAAATTGTAGCGCACTCGGCGAGCCATAACCGCACGCATATGAGTGCCGTAATGAGACAGACGCAAAATAGAAAAATATTGTTTTTAATTTTCTTTCCGGTTTGCGAATTACGAAGCGCTCACTAATTATACGCGCTCGTTGATTTAATTCGCTCACTTTTCACCCGTTCGCTTAAGAAACACACCCGTTCAATTACCGTCCCTCGCTCTCCCAACCAGTCGCCAATTCCACGCAAATTTCATTTCCTTAATCACCACTCGACCTTTTTTCCGCACGAAACACAAAACACAAAAACCATCACAAATTTTTGCTAATCTCGTCTGGTTAATCCTCTCCCCTATCCAGTCTTAGCCCTTAACAGACCAATGTCGCCGTATAAGCGGCATAGCATTTTTACTTACTGCGTCCAATGTCGCAGGAAACTTTAAACACTTGCAGACCATTAAGGGTTAATATCATATATTTTTTTGATTTTATTTATTTCACCCCTTAACATACAATGACGTCTCTAAGACGTGTTCATATACATGTGATCTTATCACATGTATATGTGTGATAAGATCACATGTATATGGACACGTCAACGCGCATTTTATTCGTATGTCAAGGGGTTAACAGCAAAGGGATAGATTATATTTATTTAACAACAAAAGAATAGACTCGTATTGTGTCCTGTGCGAGAGTTTGTTACTGTAATAATAATATTTTATTTATTCTAATCTAGCATTTATCTCTTCCTATCGAGATTTATCGTCGTTGACTTTAGTAAACGTAACAATTCATGATCGTGTGTTGCGGGGCCTGGGGGTTTTATGATGGGGTGTCAAGTGGAACGAGGGAGGTAAAATATAGTTAGGGCACAGCCGCACAGATAAGAGCGGTGCGGGGGCCCTTTCGACGTCACGCACGCCTCTCCTCGGGTAATAAAAAACGGGGGAGAAACGCGGGCGGACGGGGTCGGTCGTGTGTTTGTTTATAATCAGACGAACGTCGGTAATTAAAACGTTTGTTTTCTCGACGAGGTGGAAATTTCCACAACGAGGCTACGTTTTACCGTTTTCGCGTGGAAATTCGCGTTTGCGATTTCCTTATCCAACATAGACTACAATCTTGGTTTTAGTTAGATTTAACCAAGTTTTCTAAACTCTTACAGAATAGATTATTACTAGGGTAACATGTGGTTCGTTTTTTTTTAAGAATGGAATAGTAGCTGAAGGTGGAATAGTTGATGAGGGTAGAATTGTATAATCAATTTTGACTGTGAAATTGGCGCTGGTGTGAATTGACACTGGTGGCGCTTTCGTTGCCACATAAAGTTGTTTGTGGAAGGTGAAGCTGTATTTGTAACAGTAAGCAGAATTGCCCGATGTATGACACAGGATAAAATTGCTACATTCTTCTATTTTGTTACCACATTTCAGACATCATATTTTCTTTAGTGGCTTCTTCTAGTTCTAGTAATAGGTCATGGGTCGATAGGGTTCTGATGTTATAAGTTGCAATATATAGTTTATAGGTTTTGTGTTTCATTGTCTTATTGTTGGGTAATTTTTTGGCTTTGGAGGGTTTTGGTCATACTCTGCAATGACAAACGGCTGGAAGAGATCGGTGGAAATTTACAACAAACCACTGGAATGTACAGAATATTATATACGTGGTCTGTTAGAAAAGTATCCGACCTTATTTTTTATTTTGAAAACCTGATGGATTTGAATCAAGCGCGCTTGCATAAGCCGACCTTGAACCTTCGTGCGCATGCGTGAATTTTTTCCCGCCTGTAGATAGAGTCAGTTGCTGTCGAGCAGTGTTCGAGTGACGTAGTATGTAGTGCTCTCGTCAGTTTTTCAATGCAAGTAAAATGACGACAAGTGAAATGAGGGATGTCCTACGTGATGCTGTGCGGCGCAAGCGACTGGAGTTGTGGTCATCAGGAAATTGGCGACTCCATCACGACAATGCCCCAGCACATTTTTTGGCGAAAAACCAGACTCCTCTGGTTCGACAGGCTCCTTACTTTCCTGATATGGCCCCCTGCGACTTCTGGTTATTCCCAAAAATCAATAGGCCATTGAAAGGAATGCGATTTCAGACAAGAGAGGACATTATGGATGCAACGACAGCCGAGCTAAAGTCGATTCCGAAAGAGGCTTTTTCGGAATGCTTCCAACAATGGCGGCAGCGCTGGGAGAAGTGTGTGGAGTCCCAAGGAGACTGCTTTGAGGGTGATTAGATTTTCAACGCTCCAGGTATGCCAGTTTTTTTTACCGGATAAAGGTCGGATACTTTTCTAACAGACCACGTATACCTAGGGAAAAGGATCAGTTTTGATAAAAATAGCAATGAAACGGTAATTGAAAGAAGGATAATCTGGGGATGAACATGGGACGAGTTTCTCGTTTCAGATAGCATCCTGTGGGACGGATCCCTGTCACTGCCCCATCCCACATACCTTAAATTTTCGCCCCATCCCATCCCGGTCGCGCAGCCCGTCCCATCCATCCCATTGTTTCCATACAACAAACTCCCTTTTCGGTTCAGACTTTCTTAACGATAATTCGTTCAAATTTAATTTTTCCGTAATTTCTAGTAATTCTTTTTCGTCGCAAACGAACTACGTCGTTATCACAGATATCTCCTCGGCTGGCCATTATGGAAAATGTGCGTATTGGCACGATAAGCAATTAATTATGCACGAACTAAATTTAATAGATTCCCAAAACTCGTCCCACTCCGTCCCATACAAAATTGTCGTCTCATCCCATCCCACGCGACTTTCATACCGCTCATCCCATCCCATAGGACGTTGGGATGGGATGGGTCGATGGTATCTCACCCTCATCTCTAACACAACCCACATGGAACAAATACTGGAGCCTAAAAGATTAAAGAGCAACATGCCAACAAACATCAAAATAAAAGTCTTGAATTCAACCCATTTACCGTGCTTAACATATGGCTGGCAGACATGTAAATTCACTGCCAAAGCTAAAAATAAAGTCAACTTTCAACGAGGAATAGAACATGTTCAACATAAAGAAACTGGACAAAATAAGATACTCCGAAATAAGGAATAAACTAACGTTTTGAGCTACGTCCAAAAACTGAAATGGATATGGACAGGACATGTGGCAAGACTTACGGACTAGAGGTGGACTGTTAAAACGACACTGTGAAGCGGTCCACTAGGCAAACGCAGTAAACCCTTGACACGCTGGGAAGATGAAAAAAACAACTGGCCCATTATGGACCAAAGTGGCACAAGACAATGAAACATGGGGGGTCTTTCAATGAGGGATTTACCCTTACGAGGGTTCTTACAGACTAAGATAGTGAAATTAACAAATAAAAACTAATATACCATTATATTGGATAATTTGTACTAATATACCATTAAATATAATATTAAGTAACGAGAGTTGTAAGAAGCATATTATGTACGAGCGGAACAGTTACTCACGACTCGCGTAGCGGTGAGTGCGTAATTCCGCGGGTACGTAATTGCCTTACAACTCGAGTTATGTACTATACTATATTTACGGCCACACTACTTTGTTTCTGTTTAATAAACATTTGTTTCTGAAAAATATGTTTCATGTAACAAATTTATTTCTTATTAGGTACATTAATTAACATTAATGTAAAAAAACAGTATTTTCATATGTAACTGTTACTCGACATTATTTAACTTTATAGAAATGAAGAAATACATTCTTAATAGTTACATGCCTTATTATTTAGTACTTATTTGGGTTAAACTGGAATAAGAGTGCTCATAGATATAGGCAACCCAATGTACACAATGTCAATTTACGTTTGTGCCACGGGGGCGCTAAACTTATCAGCATGTAGTAGCAGCTCTCAACCAATCAACGAAGCGTAAAGCAAACGCACGTGTGTGTTATCAATCATAACCTATCATTAATCGCGGTCTGTTACATACGTGTGTGTTATGATGTATTTACAGTCCACGAACTGTACAATTGTGGTCGTAGATAAAATAATATAATCAAACATTGCATTATTATTAGATTAAACAGAGAAGACTAGACAGAAAAGACTAGACATACAAGACTTGACAGACAAGACTAGACAGACAAGACTAGACAGACAAGACTAGACAGACAAGACTAGACAGACAAGACTAGACAGACAAGACTAGACAGACAAGACTAGACAGACAAGACTAGACAGACAAGACTAGACAGACAAGACTAGACAGACAAGGCTAGACAGACAAGACTAGACAGACAAGACTAGACAGACAAGACTAGACAG
Organism: Phosphuga atrata; assembly: GCA_944588485.1. Classification (NCBI taxonomy): domain Eukaryota; kingdom Metazoa; phylum Arthropoda; class Insecta; order Coleoptera; family Silphidae; genus Phosphuga; species Phosphuga atrata. The sequence goes on from OX155904.1 coordinate 3,608,808, forward strand.
ACAAGACTAGACAGACAAGACTAGACAGACAAGACTAGACAGACAAGACTAGACAGACAAGACTAGACAGACAAGACTAGACAGACAAGACTAGACAGACAAGACTAGACAGACAAGACTAGACAGACAAGACTAGACAGACAAGACTAGACAGACAAGACTAGACAGACAAGACTAGACAGACAAGACTAGACAGACAAGACTAGACAGACTAGACAGACAAGACTAGACAGACAAGACTAGACAGACAAGACTAGACAGACAAGACTAGACAGACAAGACTAGACAGACAAGACTAGACAGACAAGACTAGACAGACAAGACTAGACAGACAAGACTAGACAGACAAGACTAGACAGACAAGACTAGACAGACAAGACTAGACAGACAAGACTAGACAGACAAGACTAGACAGACAAGACTAGACAGACAAGACTAGACAGACAAGACTAGACAGACAAGACTAGACAGACAAGACTAGACAGACAAGACTAGACAGACAAGACTAGACAGACAAGACTAGACAGACAAGACTAGACAGACAAGACTAGACAGACAAGACTAGACAGACAAGACTAGACAGACAAGACTAGACAGACAAGACTAGACAGACAAGACTAGACAGACAAGACTAGACAGACAAGACTAGACAGACAAGACTAGACAGACAAGACTAGACAGACAAGACTAGACAGACAAGACTAGACAGACAAGACTAGACAGACAAGACTAGACAGACTAGACAGACAAGACTAGACAGACAAGACTAGACAGACAAGACTAGACAGACAAGACTAGACAGACAAGACTAGACAGACAAGACTAGACAGACAAGACTAGACAGACAAGACTAGACAGACAAGACTAGACAGACAAGACTAGACAGACAAGACTAGACAGACAAGACTAGACAGACAAGACTAGACAGACAAGACTAGACAGACAAGACTAGACAGACAAGACTAGACAGACAAGACTAGACAGACAAGACTAGACAGACAAGACTAGACAGACTAGACAGACAAGACTAGACAGACAAGACTAGACAGACAAGACTAGACAGACAAGACTAGACAGACAAGACTAGACAGACAAGACTAGACAGACAAGACTAGACAGACAAGACTAGACAGACAAGACTAGACAGACAAGACTAGACAGACAAGACTAGACAGACAAGACTAGACAGACAAGACTAGACAGACAAGACTAGACAGACAAGACTAGACAGACAAGACTAGACAGACAAGACTAGACAGACAAGACTAGACAGACAAGACTAGACAGACAAGACTAGACAGACAAGACTAGACAGACAAGACTAGACAGACAAGACTAGACAGACAAGACTAGACAGACAAGACTAGACAGACAAGACTAGACAGACAAGACTAGACAGACAAGACTAGACAGACAAGACTAGACAGACAAGACTAGACAAGACTAGACAGACAAGACTAGACAGACAAGACTAGACAGACAAGACTAGACAGACAAGACTAGACAGACAAGACTAGACAGACAAGACTAGACAGACAAGACTAGACAGACAAGACTAGACAGACAAGACTAGACAGACAAGACTAGACAGACAAGACTAGACAGACAAGACTAGACAGACAAGACTAGACAGACAAGACTAGACAGACAAGACTAGACTGACAAGATATGCTTGTCCGTTTCGTTCTGAAGGTAACTCGTGCGTGCGTCCTGCTCGTTCGAAGAGTTGTCACGCGATAAACTTGTCCTTTCTGCACACAAACGTGTATATGACTTGTTTATGTTTGCACGTCGCACCCCCTAAGCACAACTCACCACTCATTAAAGTCAACCGCGAATAAATTAAAACGACAAACCAACCGAACACGCACAGTTTGTGCACATGAAGACTGATTAGACAGACATATACCCATAGACTCAATTTGACTGATGTTCCCCGGCATGGGGACCGCCTGGGCCAGACCGGGTACGGGAGCCATTTGGCCTAATTGCAACGGGCGGTGGGACCACGATAAGTGCTGTGCTACGCTGTCGTACCCTTCTTAACCCCTTGACATACAATGACGTCTGTAAGACAACATCACATGTATATAGACACGTCAATGCGCATTATTCGTATGCTAAGGGGTTAAGGCCCTATGCGCGCAATCCTGGCACGAGAACCCAGGCCACTACCTGACTAGCGATTGCGATTACTCCAAAGACAAGTATCTAAAGATGGATCACTCTCCGCGAGTCTGCCTCCACGAATGGGTACCAGTGCCAGGCCACGATCAGTACCAGTGTAAACCGACGTATGCTCGGTAGCCTTGGACTGGTGACGCTCGAGCGCACTTACACGTGTCTCCTCTGGCGCAACCCCCCGGCTGATACATCGGTTACCTATATCGGGTTATATCAGATTTGCGTAATCGGTTACGTATTGGGATTGGACAGTCCCCAGCCGGATTAAAAGATAAACGGCCCAGAGTGTACCGTTTTTTGTTTAACAGTTCATGTTCTAGTCTAATATCATCTTACCCGTTTAGTCTTGTCTGTCTAGTCTATCTAGTCTTGTCTGTTTAGTCTTGTCTGTCTAGTAGTGTCTGTCTAGTCTTGTCTGTCTAGTCTTGTCTGTCTAGTCTCGTCTGTCTAGTGTGTCTAGTCTTGTCAGTCTAGCCTTGTCTGTCTAGTCTCGTCTGTCTAGTCTTGTCTGTCTAGTGTTGTCTGTCTAGTCTTGTCTGTCTAGTCTCGTCTGTCTAGTGTGTCTAGTCTTGTCTGTCTAGTCTTGTCTGTCTAGTCTGTCTAGTCTTGTCTGTCTAGTCTTGTCTGTCTAGTCTTGTCTGTCTAGTCTTGTCTGTCTAGTCTTGTCTGTCTAGTCTTGTCTGTCTAGTCTTGTCTGTCTAGTCTTGTCTGTCTAGTCTTGTCTGTCTAGTCTTGTCTGTCTAGTCTTGTCTGTCTAGTCTTGTCTGTCTAGTCTTGTCTGTCTAGTCTTGTCTGTCTAGTCTTGTCTGTCTAGTCTTGTCTGTCTAGTCTTGTCTGTCTAGTCTTGTCTGTCTAGTCTTGTCTGTCTAGTCTTGTCTGTCTAGTCTTGTCTGTCTAGTCTTGTCTGTCTAGTCTTGTCTGTCTAGTCTTGTCTGTCTAGTCTTGTCTGTCTAGTCTTGTCTGTCTAGTCTTGTCTGTCTAGTCTTGTCTGTCTAGTCTTGTCTGTCTAGTCTTGTCTGTCTAGTCTTGTCTGTCTAGTCTTGTCTGTCTAGTCTTGTCTGTCTAGTCTTGTCTGTCTAGTCTTGTCTGTCTAGTCTTGTCTGTCTAGTCTTGTCTGTCTAGTCTTGTCTGTCTAGTCTTGTCTGTCTAGTCTTGTCTGTCTAGTCTTGTCTGTCTAGTCTTGTCTGTCTAGTCTTGTCTGTCTAGTCTTGTCTGTCTAGTCTTGTCTGTCTAGTCTTGTCTGTCTAGTCTTGTCTGTCTAGTCTTGTCTGTCTAGTCTTGTCTGTCTAGTCTTGTCTGTCTAGTCTTGTCTGTCTAGTCTTGTCTGTCTAGTCTTGTCTGTCTAGTCTTGTCTGTCTAGTCTTGTCTGTCTAGTCTTGTCTGTCTAGTCTTGTCTGTCTAGTCTTGTCTGTCTAGTCTTGTCTGTCTAGTCTTGTCTGTCTAGTCTTGTCTGTCTAGTCTTGTCTGTCTAGTCTTGTCTGTCTAGTCTTGTCTGTCTAGTCTTGTCTGTCTAGTCTTGTCTGTCTAGTCTTGTCTGTCTAGTCTTGTCTGTCTAGTCTTGTCTGTCTAGTCTTGTCTGTCTAGTCTTGTCTGTCTAGTCTTGTCTGTCTAGTCTTGTCTGTCTAGTCTTGTCTGTCTAGTCTTGTCTGTCTAGTCTTGTCTGTCTAGTCTTGTCTGTCTAGTCTTGTCTGTCTAGTCTTGTCTGTCTAGTCTTGTCTGTCTAGTCTTGTCTGTCTAGTCTTGTCTGTCTAGTCTTGTCTGTCTAGTCTTGTCTGTCTAGTCTTGTCTGTCTAGTCTTGTCTGTCTAGTCTTGTCTGTCTAGTCTTGTCTGTCTAGTCTTGTCTGTCTAGTCTTGTCTAGTCTTGTCTGGCTAGTGTGTAATCATCTCCCATTTAATCTAAGTTTTTAAAGTGTTTTAGCAAACTATTGATTATTTCTGTTCCCCTAGTTGTAATGTCTGAGGGTGTGATCCAGAGGCGCGTTTCACCCTCTGGGGGAGGTTCGAGCAGATAAATTAGGCTTAAGATTAAGCCGAGCGGATAACGAGTCGGTTTAAATAGAGGACGATCCGCCCTAATCAAAACTTAATTAAATTTGAAAATTTCCTGTCTTAATATTGAATTATCTAATCTTGAAATTTTAGAAATTTTGGCATTTTAACATTGAGACTTGAATTTGAAATTTCTTGTCTCAATTTTGAATTATCCAGTTTAATATTTGCATTCATCACACCTTGCTGAAAATGAAATGTCTTCGAAGTGTCGGTAATGTGTCAGCAAAGTGTCGTCTAAGTGTGAAGGACTCGTCTTTTGGAATACTGGAATTTGAACAGCGAAGTTTCGCTGAACTGATGCTCTGTGAAGTGTCGGTGAAGTGTAGACATTCGCTTAATCGAAGCTTCAGTGAAGTGTCATTGATCTGTTTTATTTTTAAGTGTCGGGGAATTGTTGACATTTGTGCTGCCCGACACTTCGTTGCAAACACCCCGACGATACTTTGCTTGTCGCGGAAACACTTCCTTGCAACTTCCACGACATTTCGTTTGTCTCGGAAAGACTTGAATTTTGTTTTGGGAAGAGTTTAACTTTGACGACACGACAAAGTCCCTTCGTTGCACTTTGACGACACTCCGTTGCATTTTGATGACACTTGAATTTTGTTTTGGAAAGAGTTGGAGTTTTACGACACTCCGTTGCATTTTGACGACCCTTTGTTTCATTTTAACGACCCTTCGTTCCACTTAGACGACACTTTGATGCATTTTGACGACACTCCGTTACATTTTGACTACCCTCCGTTGCACTTTAACGACATTTCGTTGCACTTTGACGACACTTCGTTGCATTTTGACGACCCTTTCTTGCTTTTTAACGGCACTTGAATTTTGTTTTGGAAAGATTTGAACTTTTTCGACACTCCGTTGCATTTTGACGACCCTTAGTTGCACTTGATGACCCTTCGATCCACTTTGACGACACTTCGTTACACTTCGATGATACATCGTTGCATTTTGACGACCATTCGTTGCACTTTGACGACATTTCGTTGCACTTTGACGACAATTCGTTGCACTTCGACCACCATTCGTTGCATTTTGACGACCCTTCGTTTCTTTTTAACGACACTTGAATTTTGTTTTGAAAAGAGTTTAATTTTTTCGAAACTCCGTTGCATTTTGACGACCCTTTGTTGCACTTTGACAACTCTTCGATCCACTTTGACAACACTTCGTTACACTTTGACAACACTCCGGTGCATTTTGACGACCCTTCGTTGAACTTTGACGATATTTCGTTGCACTTTGACGACACTTCGTTGCACTTTGACGACCCTTCGTTTTTGACGACCCTTTGTTGCACCAGGACGATCCTTCATTCCACTTTGACGACACTTCGTTGCTTTTTAACGACACTTGAATTTTGTTTTGGAAAGAGTTGAATTTTTACGACAATCCGTTGCATTTTGACGATCTTTTGTTGCCTTTTGACGACCCTTTGTTGCATTTTGACGACCCTTCGTTGCTTTTTAACGACACTTCCTTACACTTTGACGACACTTCGTTGCACTTTGACGACACTTCGTTGCAGTTTAACGACCCATCGCAGCGTTTTAACGACACTTTATTACACTAACGACACTCCGTTGCATTTTGACGACTCGTTTTTTTCACTTCGTTTCACTTTGACGATATTTCGTTGCACTTTTACGACACTTACATCCTTTTTATCAGTGTATCTAGTCCGAATCTTGCGATATCTAGTCTATAAAATCTAGACAACAATTTTAAAGTGCTTGTCTTAATTATTTCCGTTTCAGATCCGCGGACTCGTATTCGTCCTACGTAGAGCACATGCCTTGGCTCGCAGTTCCGTTCCAGCAAGCCGGAATCAGGGCAGAATTAGCCGAGCTCTACGGTATTAGGGGCATCCCCACGCTTCTCCTGCTCGATAGCAACGGACACTTAATCACCATGGACGCCCGCACAGAACTAGCAGAAGATCCCATGGCCCAAGTAAAAGGAAACTCTACACAAAAATAGACAGACAAGAGAGACATAATTGATAGACTAGATGAGAGTGACTGAATAGACAAGACCAGACAGGTAAGACTAAAACATGTTTTGCACTATTTTCTTCTATTTCAGAATTTCCCGTGGAAACCCAGAGCTGTAAACGTTTTAACCGAGAGATTTGCCACAAAACTACACGACTATGCTGCAATAGTTCTATTTGTGGGTAAGTTACTAAGCTTAGTCATCACTTTTCTAGTCGAGTTAATAATCAGCAAAATCTTTTCAAATCGATCATTAATCTATGTAGATGGGGAAGATACTGATCTCCAGTTCGCCGAATCCGTCCTGACGCCGGCCGCCGACGCTTACTACAAGAAGCATAGCATCAACTTCAACGCCCCGCCGGAAGACTCTCTCTGCCTAGAAGACGACAACTACCTGCAGTTTCTCATCGGGCTGGACTCGGACACGTCGGATGTGCTGCGGGATCTCGTCGGGTTGGACGACGTCGTGCCGCTTTTGGTCGCCGTCGACATCCCGAACCGGCGCTTCGTGGTCATGGAGTACGGCATCGAGATCACGATAGACAGTGTGAACGAGTTCGTGGGGCGGTTCGAGGGCGGGGACGTCGAGTTCATAGACATCAACGACCGGCTCGGGGACAAGAGTGCGCAGGCTGACACTAGTTAGGATTAGAGTAACGTTTACTTAAACAGATTTAGAAAATAATTTATAAATTCAGCAATAAGAGTTTAAGATAGCTGTGATGGTTAAGATACCTGATGGTTAAGTTGCCTGAATACGGTCTGCCACGACGCGCCATATTTGGCATTTTAAAACCTTTAAACTAATCTAAGGAATCGCTGCCTGATGTTGAAACGTAGATGAAATTGATTTTTAATACTCGACCCGCATTTATACACATTTAGGTTTTACGTGATCTTGTACTCTCTCCAATTATTTCAATAAAATCATTACAAGTATCACGATCGATAACTAATATTGTTATAGGTATTAGGGCATAAACATTCTTGAGGATCGTGAAATAGACCTTTTTACGCTTAGTTAAGCGCATCCGTCAAATTTTAAAGGCGGGAATATGAAAGTTTCGGGCACATATTTAGTTATACGTAAAAAGTTCGGGCAATTTTGACGTATAACATAGTTGAAAAAATTTCAACTATGAAAAGGTCTATTGGAGATGTGTTACATGGGTTATATGGGTTTTATGTTATATGGTTTTTATGTTATGGGTTACAATCACCAGATCAAGTGTTTGTTTTAACACGAAAATGGCATTTTATTGATTCTATACACGATTCAACTAATTATATTTACACAATTACAAAAGAAAAACTATCCGAAATGTTTAACACGTTGACGCGGGTGTGTACCACCGGTGGTACACGTCGTCCGCTAGACTAAAAGAATACCGAGCGCCGGCGTCAATGTATTAATAGTAGTAATAAAGTTGCAGTCTTACAAACTTAGAGAGATATTTCCTCCGAAGAAATTCCGACACCGATCGCGTTGGAATTCGTCCAAAGGAACGAAAGCTATAAACTAATTCTGTTTTCGCTCGCCCAAACTTGATACAAGATTATCTGAGCACGAACGCGGTTTTGGACCAATCTGGATTGCTGAACCAAAGTAAATAATATATGTACAAATAAATAAATACAAAAAAGCGCTAAAAACGAGGTAAAAAAATAAGTTTCTTGTTGCTGGCTTTGCTTCACTTTTGTTAGCTCAGTAGTGTCGTGAGGGCATCGAAGAACCTCGTCCTGTCCTTCGTCTGTAATTTGAAATCTGGAAATTAACAGAAAACATAAAATTATTTGATCATTAAAAAGATTTCGTGTTCTTGAAGCTTGAAAAGACAAGAGTTGTGTCTTGCATAGACAGTCTTAGGAAGTCTTTAGGAAGTCTTAGGAAAAGAAAAAAACTCCTCCTACTAAGAAAACCCAAGCAAGGTTATGCTCAGAATTCTGTTACAACGACTCGGAAGTTTCTTAGGCCGACAAATTCCACAGGAACAAGCTACTAAAGGCACTCGAGATCAGAAAATGAATGTACGGCAAATTACTAAAAAAGCCAAAGAATTTACAAAGCCCACATATCTATGCTTCCTCGTCAGCAGCAACTGCTTTTGACTGTGTAAATTGGCACCAATTATGGAATGCCCATTAGACATGGGAAGCCCTCCCCACCTTGTCGTTCTGCTAAAAACTTTATATGACAACAGCAAAGCAGTCATCAAGATCGAGGGAAGAAACTCAAGACCCTTTAGGATAGGACGAGGAGTTCGGCAAGCATGCGCCCTATTCAACATATACAGTGGGTTTATCTAAGAGGAGCTCTGGAGAACTGGGAAGGCGGAATTGTCATTGGCGGTAAGAATATAAACAACTTGCGGTTTGCCGACGATACCACAATCATAGCACAAAACGAAGAAGAAATGAGCGAACTTCTAGGAGGAGTCGACAGAGAAAGCTCCAAACTCGGACTTAAGCATGGGATCATGACACTTCAGCCACGAAGTAAACGACTATAGAGAGACTAAGAAAACCATTGGAAGAACGATAGTCGTACCGACCGATATGCCTCTTGGACAAAATTCTTAAAAGGCTATTTTGAGTACCGAAGGTTCCTATACTACACGAAAGAAGGGAAAGTCAAGGTAACGGCGTGTGTTCCGCAAGGAACAGTTCTTGCACCATTCTTGTGGAACGATATGTACGATGGCTTTCTAAACCTCGAACAGCGAGAATAGTTGGGTTCGCAGATGAAGCAGCTGTGGTGGTGACTGCAAAGACAATAAGCGCACTGGAACTACTCGGCAATCGAAAGGTGCGTTCGCACGTGCCACCGTTAGGTTAGGTTTATCATTAGTTTATCAAATTAGAACTCTTCCGTTGTAATTATCATTCCGAAGCGGCTAGTCCACAAGTTTGTCTTGGCTCGTGCATTGGGACAAGGAAGTGTCGGCTGCCTAGTCTTGTTGGGAGATCTTGATGGTAGATCAATTCGTGGAAATTCTCGTGGAGGTTTATCAATTTTGTGTGGTGATTTATGTAAAGTGTGCGTGAGAGCAGCAGGCGAGTGAAGATATGAGTCCATCGAGTTTGGAATGACGATCAATCTGCGAGGGCGGCGGAAGGGCTTAACCCCAGAAGACACTTGTTATCGTCGCAGATCCCCTTTTTCGTGGCGATTTTGCGCGATTTGTCATTAGTTTATCAAATTAAAACTGTTACGTGCCAGTGTTGGCACGCCGTTGTAATTATCATTCCGAGGCGGCTAGTCTACAAGTTTATCTTGGCTTCGTCGCTCGTAAATTGGAACAAGGAAAAGATATGAGTCCATCAGGTTTGGAATGACGTGATCAATGTGCGAGGGCGACGGAAGGCCTTAACCCCAGAAGACACTTGTTATCGTCCCCTTTTTCGTGTCGATTTCGCGCGATTTATCATTAGTTTATCAAATTAGAACTCTTCCGTGCCGGTGTTGGCACGCCATTTTAATTATCATTCCGAGGCGGCAAGTTCGACTTGGCTTCGTCACATATCCCCGTTTTCGCGCCGGCTTTCAATCGCGGTCACATTTTCGCTTGTAAATTCGCAGACGGAGAGAAAAGCAAAACGGCGGCGATGCGCGTTTGTTTTTCGCTGAATATTAATCGCAACGGTTTTAGATCAATTCTTGCACAAATTTGGCGAAAATTGCCGCGTGTTGGAAGAACGGCTTTCCGCAAAAGAATTATCTTGGTAGAACTCCAAGATTAGGCAGAAAAGACTAGATAGATTTAAAGTAAACAAAAAACTGAAGTAAACTTTAGTAAACTAGAATGATATTTGCTGTGGGAAATGATAAATCATCGGTGGCAACCCTTTCAGACGTATCGGCTAGGGCGAGATTCCTTTTATTTGATCCCGAGTAAATGGGGGAAACGGCCGAAAGTGTAATGGAAATGGAACACTGTTTTCAATTCTCCTCCTGCGGGCTCGGGTTGTCCTTTGTTGCGGGCGAATCCCGTTTTATCGGTCTCTCTTTTTACGCCGACAAGTTTAAACTCGTTACAGCGGATTCATAATTTACACGTGTTTATCAACTATAACAGACAAGACTAGACTAGATTAGACAAGACCAGACAGGACCAGACATGATTAGACAAGGCCAGACATGTTTAGATAAGGCCAGACTTGAGTAGACAAGACCAGACAAGTCGAGACATGTTTAGACAAGACCCAACAAAACCAGACATGATTAGACAAGACCAGACATGTTTATACAAGACCAGACAAGACCGGACATGATTAGACCAGACATGGTCTTAGTGACCCTCCACGTAAAAAACGCGTTTAACTCAGCCAGGTGGGACGTAATCATGAAGGCGTTAGCACCAAGACAGACACCAGAATTCTTGAGGAAGATGATAGACAGCCACTTGAGCACCGAAGGTTGCCATACTACACGGACGAAGGGAAAATCGAGGTAAGGGCGGGTGCTCCGCAAGGAACGGTTCTTGCACCATTCTTGTGGAACGATATGCGCGATGGCTTTCTAAACCTCGAACAGCAAGAATAGTTGGGTTCGCAGATGACGCAGCAGTGGAGATGACTGCAAAGGAAATAAGCGCACTGGAACTGCTCGGCAATCGAAAAGTTACCGTGCCTTAGTGACCCTTGGACTCAGTCAGATGGGACGTAATCATGAAGGCGATAGCATAAAGACAGACACCATAATTTTTGAGGAAGATGATATACAGCTACTTGAGCACCGAAGGTTCTATACTACATGAACGAAGGGGAAGTCGAGGTAACGGCGTGTGTTCCCCAAGGAAGGTTCTTGCACCATTCTTGTGGAACGATATGTACAATGGTTTATTAAACCTCGAACAGCGAGAATAGTTGGGTCCGCATATGACTGCAAAGGAAATAAGCGCACTGGAACTACTCTGCAATCGAAAGGTTACCGTGCCTTAGTGACCCTCCCTGTAAAAACGCGTTTAACTCAGCCAGTTGGGACGTAATCATGAAGGCGATAGCATCAAGACAGACACCAGAATTCTTGAGGAAGATGATAGACAGCCACTTGAGCACCGAAGGTTGCCATACTACACGGACGAAGGGAAAATCGAGGTAACGGCGGGTGTTCCGCAAGGAACGGTTCTTGCACCATTCTTGTGGAACGATATGCGCGATGGCTTTCTAAACCTCGAACAGCGAGAATAGTTGGGTTCGCAGATGACGCAGCAGTGGAGATGACTGCAAAGGAAATAAGCGCACTGGAACTGCTCGGCAATCGAAAGGTTACCGTCCCTTAGTGACCCTTGGACTCAGTCAGATGGGACGTATTCATGAAGGCGATAGCATAAAGACAGACACCATAATTCTTGAGGAAGATGATATACAGCTACTTGAGCACCGAAGGTTGCTATACTACATGAACGAAGGGGAAGTCGAGGTAACGGCGTGTATTCCGCAAGGAACGGTTCTTGCACCATTCTTGTGGAACGATATGTACAATGGTTTATTAAACCTCGAACAGCGAGAATAGTTGGGTCCGCATATGACTGCAAAGGAAATAAGCGCACTGGAACTACTCTGCAATCGAAAGGTTACCGTGCCTTAGTGACCCTCCCTGTAAAAACGCGTTTAACTCATCCAGTTGGGACGTAATCATGAAGGCGATAGCATCAAGACAGACACCAGAATTCTTGAGGAAGATGATGGACAGCCACTTGAGCACCGAAGGTTGCTACACTACACGGACGAAGGGAAAATCGAGGTAACGGCGGGTGTTCCGCAAGGAACGGTTCTTGCACCATTCTTGTGGAACGATATGCGCGATGGCTTTCTAAACCTCGAACAGCGAGAATAGTTGGGTTCGCAGATGACGCAGCAGTGGAGATGACTGCAAAGGAAATAAGCGCACTGGAACTGCTCGGCAATCAAAAGGTTACCGTGCCTTAGTGACCCTTGGACTCAGTCAGATGGGACGTATTCATGAAGGCGATAGCATAAAGACAGACACCATAATTCTTGAGGAAGATGATATACAGCTACTTGAGCACCGAAGGTTGCTATACTACATGAACGAAGGGGAAGTCGAGGTAACGGCGTGTGTTCCGCAAGGAACGGTTCTTGCACCATTCTTGTGGAATGATATGTACAATGGTTTATTAAACCTCGAACAGCGAGAATAGTTGGGTCCGCATATGACTGCAAAGGAAATAAGCGCACTGGAACTACTCTGCAATCGAAAGGTTGCCGTGCCTTAGTGACCCTCCCTGTAAAAACGCGTTTAACTCAGCCAGTTGGGACGTAATCATGAAGGCGATAGCATCAAGACAGACACCAGAATTCTTGAGGAAGATGATAGACAGCCACTTGAGCACCGAAGGTTGCCATACTACACGAACGAAGGGAAAGTCGAGGTAACGGCGGGTGTTCCGCAAGGAACGGTTCTTGCACCATTCTTGTGGAACGATATGCGCGATGGCTGTCTAAACCTCGAACAGCGAGAATAGTTGGGTTCGCAGATGACGCAGCAGTGGAGATGACTGCAAAGGAAATAAGCGCACTGGAACTGCTCGGCAATCGAAAGGTTACCGTGCCTTAGTGACCCTTGGACTCAGTCAGATGGGACGTAATCATGAAGGCGATAGCATAAAGACAGACACCATAATTCTTGAGGAAGATGATATACAGCTACTTGAGCACCGAAGGTTCTATACTACATGAACGAAGGGGAAGTCGAGGTAACGGCGTGTGTTCCCCAAGGAACGGTTCTTGCACCATTCTTGTGGAACGATATGTACAATGGTTTATTAAACCTCGAACAGCGAGAATAGTTGGGTCCGCATATGACTGCAAAGGAAATAAGCGCACTGGAACTACTCTGCAATCGAAAGGTTACCGTGCCTTAGTGACCCTCCCCGTAAAAACGCGTTTAACTCAGCCAGTTGGGACGTAATCATGAAGGCGATAGCATCAAGACAGACACCAGAGTACTTGTGAAAAATGATAGACAGCCACTTGAGCACCGAAGGTTGCCATACTACACGGACGAAGGGAAAATCGAGGTAACGGCGGGTGTTCCGCAAGGAACGGTTCTTGCACCATTCTTGTGGAACGATATGCGCGATGGCATTCTAAACCTCGAACAGCGAGAATAGTTGGGTTCGCAGATGACGCAGCAGTGGAGATGACTGCAAAGGAAATAAGCGCACTGGAACTGCTCGGGAATCGAAAGGTTACCGTGCCTTAGTGACCCTTGGACTCAGTCAGATGGGACGTAATCATGAAGGCGATAGCATAAAGACAGACACCATAATTCTTGAGGAAGATGATATACAGCTACTTGAGCACCGAAGGTTGCTATACTACATGAACGAAGGGGAAGTCGAGGTAACGGCGTGTGTTCCGCAAGGAACGGTTCTTGCACCATTCTTGTGGAATGATATGTACAATGGTTTATTAAACCTCGAACAGCGAGAATAGTTGGGTCCGCATATGACTGCAAAGGAAATAAGCGCACTGGAACTACTCTGCAATCGAAAGGTTACCGTGCCTTAGTGACCCTCCCTGTAAAAACGCGTTTAACTCAGCCAGTTGGGACGTAATCATGAAGGCGATAGCATCAAGACAGACACCAGAATTCTTGAGGAAGATGATAGACAGCCACTTGAGCACCGAAGGTTGCTATACTACACGGACGAAGGGAAAATCGAGGTAACGGCGGGTGTTCCGCAAGGAACGGTTCTTGCACCATTCTTGTGGAACGATATGCGCGATGGCTTTCTAAACCTCGAACAGCGAGAATAGTTGGGTTCGCAGATGACGCAGCAGTGGAGATGACTGCAAAGGAAATAAGCGCACTGGAACTGCTCGGCAATCGAAAGGTTACCGTGCCTTAGTGACCCTTGGACTCAGTCAGATGGGACGTATTCATGAAGGCGATAGCATAAAGACAGACAGCATAATTCTTGAGGAAGATGATATACAGCTACTTGAGCACCGAAGGTTGCTATACTACATGAACGAAGGGGAAGTCGAGGTAACGGCGTGTGTTCCACAAGGAACGGTTCTTGCACCATTCTTGTGGAACGATATGTACAATGGTTTATTAAACCTCGAACAGCGAGAATAGTTGGGTCCGCATATGACTGCAAAGGAAATAAGCGCACTGGAACTACTCTACAATCGAAAGGTTACCGTGCCTTAGTGACCCTCCCCGCAAAAACGCATTTAACTCAGCCAGTTGGGACGTAATCATGAAGGCGATAGCATCAAGACAGACACCAGAGTACTTGAGAAAAATGATAGACAGCCACTTGAGCACCGAAGGTTGCTATACTAGACGGACGAAGGGAAAGTCGAGGTAACGGCGTGTATTCCGCAAGGAACGGTTCTTGCACCATTCTTGTGGAACGATATGCGCGATGGCTTTCTAAACCTCGAACAGCGAGAATAGTTGGGTTCGCAGATGACGCAGCAGTGGAGATGACTGCAAAGGAAATAAGCGCACTGGAACTGCTCGGCAATCGAAAGGTTACCGTGCCTTAGTGACCCTTGGACTCAGTCAGATGGGACGTAATCATGAAGGCGATAGCATAAAGACAGACACCATAATTCTTGAGGAAGATGATATACAGCTACTTGAGCACCGAAGGTTGCTATACTACATGAACGAAGGGGAAGTCGAGGTAACGGCGTGTGTTCCGCAAGGAACGGTTCTTGCACCATTCTTGTGGAACGATATGTACAATGGTTTATTAAACCTCGAACAGCGAGAATAGTTGGGTGCGCATATGACTGCAAAGGAAATAAGCGCACTGGAACTACTCTGCAATCGAAAGGTTACCGTGCCTTAGTGACCCTCCCCGTAAAAACGCGTTTAACTCAGCCAGTTGGGACGTAATCATGAAGGCGATAGCATCAAGACAGACACCAGAGTACTTGAGAAAAATGATAGACAGCCACTTGAGCACCGAAGGTTGCCATACTACACGGACGAAGGGAAAATCGAGGTAACGGCGGGTGTTCCGCAAGGAACGGTTCTTGCACCATTCTTGTGGAACGATATACGCGATGGCTTTCTAAACCTCGAACAGCGAGAATAATTGGGTTCGCAGAGGACGCAGCAGTGGTGGTGACTGCAAAGGCAATAAGCGCACTGGAACTACTCCGCAATCGAAAGGTTACCGTGTCTTAGTGACCCTAGACGTAAAGAACGCGTTTAACTCAGGCAGGTGGGACGTAATCATGAAGGCGTTACCATCAAAACAGACACCAGAATTCTTGAGAAAGATGATAGACAGCCACTTGAGCACCGAAGGTTGCTGTACTACACAGATTCAATTCAAATTCAAAAATATTTATTTCATTATCTAAGCAAGTACCTATAGTAAGTAAATTAAGTACATTACAAATACATTATAAATGAGATGTGTCGCTGGTAGGAATAGGAAATATAACTCAATTTGTATTACACCTTCAAGAAGAACTCTTCTACTTCGTATGGTTCAATGTTATTTAGGAGTTGGAATAGCTGTTTCTTGAAACTTTTAATATTATTAATTTGCTTGATTTGAATAGTTTCATGCTAATATACGGGGGATTTCTTTCGGTCAGCGTAAGAACATGCCTGGGTAGCTGATACATCTCTTTGTTGTATCTTGTTAGCCGTTCCATGGGTTTAACAAAATCTATGAAAAGGTGCTTGTGTTTCTTGAGGAACACAATGTTCTCATAGATAAATGTACCTGTAGTTGTTAAAATGTTCGCTTTTCGAAAATGACCTCTGCAGGATTGACGGTAGTTCAAATTTAAGAGTATTCGCAGCGCTTGTTTTTGTATCTTGAAGACACACTTGTAGTACCATTTCCCCAGAACATAATCCCAAATCTAAAGAGGCTGTGGAAGATGGCAAAATACACCATCCTTAGGACGTCGGTCTCAACATAACGTTGAAGGGATCGCATTGCGAATACTGCCTTGTTCAGTTTATTTGTCACAAAGTTGGTATGTGTAGCCCAGTCCAGGGATTGGTCTATATGAAGTCTGAGGAGCCTTACTGAATCACTTACTGGCACATACGCGCTCACAATTGATATTTCTTCAGGGTATAGCGACGTATTCCGCTTCGTTTTGAAGATCATTATTTGAGTTTTTTCTTTGTTTAGTTTAAGTCTATTAGTATCAAACCAAATTTTTAACGACTCAACAGCCCTTTTTGCGTTGGTAGTGATATCGTTAATTGTACTATTTAACAACAATATTGATGTATCGTCCGCATAATTGATTTTAATGTGAGGTAAGTTAATGGGTCATTTATAAATAGAGCGAAAAGTAGAGGCCCCACTGTGCTACCTTGTGGAATACCCGTCTTGATCGTACTAGGAGGAGAATGTACAAATACTTGTGGAATGCGGATCCTGGTAATTTGTGTCCGATTGGTTACGAATGATGTGATCAACTCCAGCGCGACTCCTCTTATACCATATTTTGAGTTTTACTACTAG
The DNA here is from genome assembly GCA_944588485.1 of Phosphuga atrata. NCBI lineage: Eukaryota > Metazoa > Arthropoda > Insecta > Coleoptera > Silphidae > Phosphuga > Phosphuga atrata. The sequence continues at coordinate 3,625,532 of OX155904.1, forward strand.
TAGATTATGGTCAACTGAATCGTAAGCCAACGAGAGGTCCATAAGCATTCCAACTGGGATTTTCCGCGACTCAAGATTGTCCTTAATACCCTTTATGAACTGGAAGCCTTTATGAAAGAGACAGTCGTAGACTGGTCTCATGAGATACAGTTTGAAGGCATACACTTCAAACCAGGACTAGTCATTGTCGACTGTGCGAACGAACAGACGGCAAAATGGCTGATGACAAGAGCGCCCATCCTAAGACATTGGGAAGGGGGGGCTCTGGTGGCGAAATTGGGTGATGATATCACCATGTTCCTACCTAGGAGCGGGGACCTAACCCCGGAGGCCTCCATCAACTACCTCAGGGCCCAAAACAAAGGACTTAACATTTCCGAATGGAAGGTCCTTGGGTGCCGGGTGGAAAGTGGGGGTCAACTCCTAACGGTGGGAATTGACGAAGAGTCCGCTGGAGCCATAGCGAAGGCCAACCATAGCCTCTACTTTAGGTTCGGGCGGATCAAAGTCCATGGGCGGAAGAACGACGCCACACAAAAAGCGGATGTAGAGGTAGCGACAGCCACAGCGGCCCCTCCCTCGGAAGTTACGACCGCAACAACGGCCACTTCAGAGGTGGAAGGAATAGCGGTGGCGGCAGCTCCCTCTGCTGAACCTTTAACGACCAAGGCCGCGAACGAGGAAGTCAGCCCGGATTACCGGGAAGACGACCTCGACCTCACACTCGTAGACATGAGCAGTCAAGCTATGTCTACAGAGGAAGAGGCCAAGTATAGGCCAATATGCCTACTCGACGGATCAGGCAAGCTACTTGAGCAGCTGATCCTAATCAGGGTTAAGAAGAACTCTCCAAAACAACAAACCTTTCCCATAAGCAATATGGATTTCGCGAAGGACGATCTACGGTGGATGCAATTACCACGGTTATAAAAATTGCTACAGAGGCAGCAGCTGGTACGAGAAGGACACGGAAGATGAGCGCACTAATCACGCTGGATGCGAAAAACGCGTTCAATTCTGCTGTTTGGCAAAACGTGCTGGAGGAGATAGCAGAAAGGGGCTTCCCTCCGTACCTGTCAAGACTGCTGCTTAGCTACCTAAGTAAACGCAGAATAATTATGGAAGCAGGAGGAAAATCTGCGGAGCGCGAGGTAACTAGTGGTGTTCCACAGGGCTCCATTTTAGGACCTACCTTGTGGAATATCCTATATGACGGTGTTCTCAGGTTGTAATTGCCGGAGGGAGTAAAGATGGTTGCCTTTGCCGACGACCTGGCTCTTGTAACGGGTAAAAACGAAAGAGGATTGATGCTAAGGGCCAACAAAGCCATAGAACTGGTGGACTCGTAGTTACAAGAAAAACAGCTGAAGCTGGCGCCAGAAAAGACCGAAGCGGTGCTGCTTACCGGAGGAAGACACATAGGCCCAATTATATTCAAAGTGAAAAATGCGGCAGTTACACCTAAAGACTCGATTAAATACCTAGGAGTTACCATCGACAAAAAATTATCATTTAATAAACACGTCACACTAACCGCGGCGAAGGCGCTAAATACGGTGGCAGCTCTGGGTAGAATAATGCCAAACGCTGAGGGCCCAAGAAGCAGCAAGAGAAAACTAATATGCTCGGTCGCCCATTCCGTTGTAAACGTTAATGTTGTATGGGGCCCCTGTGTGGGAGAAGGCGATGAAGAAGGCAAGCATAAGACAGAAACTTGGCTCGGTACAAAGAAAAATGGCTCTACGGGTGTGCAGTGCGTACAGGACGGTGTCGAGAGACACCGCGGGTGTCTCGCGGGTATATCGCCCATAGAGTTCATGGCCGAGGAAAGGACCTACCTGTATAACGCTAAAAAACACAGGGACGGGAGAAACATGATGGAACAGAAAAAGAAAGCCAAATGCCAGATGCGTGAAAAGTGGCAAAGACACTGGAGTGCTTCTAACAAAGGCCAGTGGACCAGACAGCTAATCCCAGATCTGTTGCCATGTGTGACACGAAGGCATGGAGAGGTGGGTTATCATCTCACTCAGGCGCTGGCTGGCAGGCGCTGGCTGGCATGGGTGACTCTTTGAAGCGAGTACTTACATAAAATCGGCAGGGCCCCAGACAGTCGCTGTGATTACTGCGGCCTTACGGACAGTGCTCTACACACAGTAATCGTTTCGAGAGATGGACGACAGAGAGACACGTATGGACAACCAAAACAAATGAAAAACTTCAAACAACTACAATGACTGACGTAATGTTCAGGTCCGAAGAAGACTGGCTTACCACAGAAACCATGATTATAAACATCCTAACCAAAAAGGAAAGAGACGAACATATTAGACAGAAAGAAAAACAGAACCAAGGGAAATGCATAAAACATACAGAACACCTGAACCCCTAATCACATTGCGTGGATGGGGGATGTAAGGCTACCCATAGTTCTAACCAGTCGAAACACAGAATGTGATATGCCACCATCCTAAAGTAATGCAAAGAGCGGTTCCGGGATGTCCAGGGGGTCCACTTGCTCAAGTTAACCAAAAGGTGCTTGCTACGTCCCCATAAAAAAAAACCCTGAAGTAAACCACCTCCAAAGAACTCCACCTCAAGTTCGGGGGTGAACTCTCCGCGAGGTTTCCCATCCAGACGAGAGTCAGGCAGGGGGGTGGCCTCTCGTACATCCTCTTCAACTGTGTTCTCGAGAAAATCATCAGATGCTCTGCTGTTATTCATGACATTGCTCTGACATTGATGATGATGCTCTGGCATTGTCACCAAAAGCAGGACTGAAGCTTGGGTACAGGAAAGACAACCTCAATGTACCCTGTCTAGCTTTGCTGATGATCTCACCCTATTGGCCAACGCCTGAATTACTCGAAGCTCACCAAGAGGATCCTCACAGTGATAAGTAGGGCAAAGGCGTCCAAATCCAAGTGGATCACTGTGTTAAATCAGACTTAGAGGAACTGCAGATGCCATTACAGACAACCGAGAACCGAACTCAATGCCGACGAGCCATCCTGAGTCTTCCCACTGCCTCTCACAAGCAAGAAGTGAACAGGCACTACCAGACCTAAATGGACGGATGAGAGGAAGCAAGCTCACAGCCAGAAGATGAAGGCATACTGTCCCAGAAAAAGAGAGCGCGCCAGAGATTCATGGACCGATGGCAGACAAGATGGGATAGCGGTACTAGAGGACGATGGACACACAGCCGTGACAGCATGGCAGACAGGACGCACGGACATATGAGTTACGTTTACTGTCCATGGGTGCAACGCATACTGCAAGCGGTTTAAAAAAAAATGACAACGCGGAGTGTCTCTACTGCGACTACTTCCCGGACGGCGCACAGCACACCATCTCCATGGGTCCAGAATCGGAGAATGACAAAACTCGACTCGAGAATACATTAGGCGGTACAAGATTGGAAAAACATCATGGAAGTTATGCTAGAAAGTGAGCACAACTGGGATGCGGTAGAAGATTTCATCACCGGATTCATGAAGGGAAAAGAGCAAATGGAGAGGGAATGGAAGACGGATATAGTAGGGCTGCATGGACGGCTAGACATAGTGACGAGAGGACAGAAAAATACAGAACTAATGAGACAGAAGGTAAAAGAAAGGACAACAAGAACAAGGAAGTAAATAGACAACCATCAACCACCACCCACCTGAAGCAATGCTTACGCGCTTCCAGTTGGATTGAAGTGAAGAACCAGAGGAGGGTTTTTTGTGGGTATGCTGGTCAACAACTCGTTCAGAGAGCCCCACACTACACGGAATGAACGCCCCGGTGTGTATTAACGCATTTTCCCTCCTCCAGAGAAAAAAAAAGGCTTAAATAAAACACTTACAGGCTGTATCGAAGAAATCGCAGTTGCTATCACAATTTGTTCTCTCGGCGGCTTGTTCGAACGCTTTTCCGAAGAAACTGCAACAAAATCAGATTACAAACGTTGTCTAAGTGAGAGTGACATCCGTACTTCTTGGGCGAGTTCTCACAGACTGGCGGGATGCCCAAAACGACGCACATCCCCGCCTCCAGATCGGAGGGCGCCGAAATAATCAGCGGCAGAGTGGCCGCCTTCCTGTTCCTCGCAGTCGCCACATACGCCCTCAGGATAAACTGCGCCAACAGCGACAGCACGTGCTGCTGCGAATACATGTACCAATCCAAACAACCCTACAAGAATCGTCAGATAAAGGCTAATCCAGACTGGGGCGTTTAATCTACTCAACCTCTTGGACTATGTAGTACAGGAACGGTCCCGCGGACATGATGTGTTTCATGTCCAGCGCGCTCCGCACGGTCTTGAACAGCGTCGTCGTCAGCGTCTTAGCCCTATCGATTCCCACACCCAGGATCTCCTTCTTATTCCTCGACAGACACTCCAACGATATATGGAAACATTCTTCCGGCCTCTTATCTCTAGTCTACACAAACCAACAACATAAAGGAAAATTAACAAAAGCTATTTTAGACTGCGTCTATGTCGAGTGAATCTACACGAGTGAAGCCGCGGGTTATAGCAAATCTGAGTATAAGCCTAGTGATAACTTTATTGCGAACGAAGCCGCGGGTTATAGTAAGTCTACGTATAAGCCTAGAGCTATGTCTAGCAAGTCTAAGTATAAGTAAAGAAGCCGCGGGTTATAGCAAGTCTGAGTATAAGCCTAGAGCTAACTTTGCCGCGAGCGAAGCCGCGGGTTATAGTAAGTCTACGTATAAGCCTAGAGCTATGTTTACCGCGAGCGAAGCCGCGGATTATAGCAAGTCTGAGTATAAACCTAATTACTCAGATCATATTTCTCTGTTTTACTATATTTCTCTGTAATTACTAACTTTACCGCGAGCGAAGCCGCGGGTTATAACAACTCTGAATATAAACCTCGAGCTAACTTTACCGCGAGCGAAGCCGCGGATTATATCAAGTCTGAGTATAAACCTAATTACTCAGTTCATATTTCTCTGTTTTACTATATTTCTCTGTAATTACTAACTTTACCGCGAGCGAAGCCGCGGGTTATAACAAGTCTGAATATAAACCTAGAGCTAACTTTACCGCGAGCGAAGCCGCGGGTTATAGCAAGTGCGAGTATAAGCCTAGAGCTAATTTTACCGCGAGCGAAGCCGCGGGTTATAGCAAGTCTGAGCCTATTCAAATAGTTAAATACTTACGGCACATTCTAAGATTGCTAACATGGCGAAGACTATGTCCGATGCGCAGTATTTGTTCCTGTACCCAAACTGCAGCGTGAATGTGGCGTAGACTATATCACCGAGTTCATATTTCTCTGCGAGCTTCTCCAAAGCGCCCTGAAACTCCTGCCGCAGCTGCAGGTCCATGGACCGGTACGTCTGTTTGCTCTGAGCCAGCGGCAATCTAAAACCCGAGGAACAATCAGTGAGGAAACCGCTCGAGCCCACTCATTTACCCCATGTCGGCCAACAACTGGTGGAGCTTCGTGTCGCCTTTGCGAGACCACAGCCTCATTTTGCAGGCGGTGAACATGGAGTGTTTCAGGCTGGCCTCGACGGTCCAATGCCGGTACAGCACGAGCTTCAGGTCCTTCTCGAATGTGATTTTTAGTGATGTGTGGACGTCCGTATCATTGGACCTACAAACAGAAAGATTACACTAGAGGGACACCATTGGATTTTTGTATCTTTGCCTATTCTGTAATCGGGTGGCGTGAGCTTGCAGATTCTCCGTCTCTAAAATATACTGCGTGTTCTCGATCTTCCCGAAAATCATTTGTTCGGTGAGGGAGATGATGGCGAGCCACAGCAGGTCCTTGTCGTCTTTGTTCAGCTTCCAGGCGAGATCGAACATCAAAATTGCACTCTGAAAGCAAAGCGATATAAACTCGAGGAACGTCTCCAGAAGCTCCTAGCTCACTGCTTTGCTGTAGTACGTGAACTGGGAATACTCGAACAGCAGCCGGTTCCGGTTGTCCTCCCACAGCCTCCGCTCCCTCCGCTGCATTATTGCCTCTTCCCCAAGCTTCCGTCGCTTCGCCGCCCTACCTTCACTCGTCATTTCTTCGCCCTCTGAATCCTCCACTTCCTCTTCATCCGACTATAATTACAACAATAGTTAATAGAATAATAATAATCTTGTCTATGCCAGAAACATCTAATGATCTGATAGAAGGATAGGGTGTAGATCCTTCTATGAGATCATTGCATGTTTCTCATCTCATCCTTGAAATAACCAGGTTGTTTCTCACCTCATCTTCTCTGAAAACATCGTCAAATTCAGGAACTTGTTGATCGTCGTCGGGGTTCCAGAGGAGGCGGATCTGGCCGTTGCTGTAGATGTTGCAGAGGTCGGTGGGCCGGTGCGAGTCCAGCACGAAGAAGATGACTTCCTCTGCGGGCTCGAGTGCGTCGACGATATCGATCGTGCCGCCGCAGTTGACGAACACGAAGTACTTGACGTGGTCGCAGTTCTCGCGGTAGGCGCGCTTCAGATCGTCCAGGCCCCGCACCACCACCAGCGAGTACAGCGTGTGCTTGTACTTCAACAGCGACTGGAGGATCTTGCACGTGCAGATGCTGTCGATGTCATAGTTGACCATCAAGAAAATTCTCTAAAATAAATATTTCATTTATGGTTGATAGCCTTATATACTAGAAGGCTTTTGAGTATGGTTGATAGCCTTATATACTAGACAAGGCTTTTATTATTTGGGAAAGTATGGTTGATAGCCTTATATACTAGACAAGGCTTTTGAGTATGGTTGATAGCCTTATATACTAGACAAGGCTTTTGAGAATGGTTGATAGCCTTATATACTAGACAAGGCTTTTGAGAATGGTTGATAGCCTTATATACTAGACAAGGCTTTTATTATTTGGGAGAGTATGGTTGATAGCCTTATATACTAGACAAGGTTTTTGAGTATGGTTGATAGCCTTATATACTAGACAAGGCTTTTATTATTTGGGAGAGTATGGTTGATAGCCTTATATACTAGACAAGGGTTTTGAGTATGGTTGATAGCCTTATATACTAGACAAGGGTTTTGAGTATGGTTGATAGCCTTATATACTAGACAAGGGTTTTGAGTATGGTTGATAGCCTTATATACTAGACAAGGCTTTTGAGAATGGTTGATAGCCTTATATACTAGACAAGGCTTTTATTATTTGGGAGAGTATGGTTGATAGCCTTATATACTAGACAAGGTTTTTGAGTATGGTTGATAGCCTTATATACTAGACAAGGCTTTTATTATTTGGGAGAGTATGGTTGATAGCCTTATATACTAGACAAGGCTTTTGAGTATGGTCGATAGCCTTATATACTAGACAATGCTTTTATTATATGGGAGAGTATGGTTGATAGTCTTATATACTAGACAAGGGTTTTGAGTATGGTTGATAGCCTTATACACTACACAAGGGTTTTGAGTATGGTTGATAGCCTTATATACTACATAAGGGTTTTGAGTATGGTTGATAGCCTTATATACTAGACCAGGGTTTGAGTATGGTTGATAGCCTTATATACTAGACAAGGCTTTTGAGAATGGTTGATAGCCTTATGTACTACACAAGGATTTTGAGTATGGTTGATAGCCTTATATACTAGATAAGAGTTTTGAGTATGGTTGATAGCCTTATATACTAGACCAGGGTTTGAGTATGGTTGATAGCCTTATATACTAGACAAGGCCTTTGAGAATGGTTGATAGCCCTAGATACTAGACAAGGCTTTTGAGAATGGTTGATAGCCTTAGATACTAGACAAGGCTTTTGAGAATGGTTGATAGCCTTATATAGTAGACAAGGGTTTTGAGTATGGTTGATAGCCTTATATACTAGACAAGGCTTTTATTATATGGGAGAGTATGGTTGATAGCCTTATATACTAGACAAGGATTTTGAGTATGGTTGATAGCCTTATATACTAGACAAGGGTTTTGAGTATGGTTGATAGCCTTATATACTAGACAAGGGTTTTGAGTATGGTTGATAGCCTTATATACTAGACAAGGCTTTTGAGAATGGTAGATAGCCTTATATACTAGACAAGGCTTTTATTATTTGGGAGAGTATGGTTGATAGCCTTATATACTCGACAAGGCTTTTATTATTTGGAAGAGTATGGTTGATAGCCTTATATAATAGACAAGGGTTTTGAGTATGGTTGATAGCCTTATATACTAGACAAGGGTTTTGAGTATGGTTGATAGCCTTATATACTAGACAAGGCTTTTGAGAATGGTTGATAGCCTTATATACTAGACAAGGCTCTTATTATATGGGAGAGTATGGTTGATAGCCTTATATACTAGACAAGGGTTTTGAGTATGGTTGATAGCCTTATATACTAGACAAGGCTTTTGAGAATGGTTGATAGCCTTATATACTAGACAAGGCTTTTATTATTTGGGAGAGTATGGTTGATAGCCTTATATACTCGACAAGGCTTTTATTATTTGGAAGAGTATGGTTGATAGCCTTATATAATAGACAAGGGTTTTGAGTATGGTTGATAGCCTTATATACTAGACAAGTCTTTTGAGTATGGTTGATAGCCTTATATACTAGACAAGGCTTTTATTCTTTGGGAGAGTATGGTTGATAGCCTTATATACTAGACAATGGTTTTGAGTATGGTTGATAGCCTTATACACTACACAAGGGTTTTGAGTATGGTTGATAGCCTTATATACTACATAAGGGTTTTGAGTATGGTTGATAGCCTTATATACTAGACAAGGCTTTTGAGTATGGTCGATAGCCTTATATACTAGACAAGGCTTTTATTATATGGGAGAGTATGGTTGATAGCCTTATATACTAGACAAGGGTTTTGAGTATGGTTGATAGCCTTATACACTACACAAGGGTTTTGAGTATGGTTGATAGCCTTTCATACTACATAAGGGTTTTGAGTATGGTTGATAGCCTTATATACTACATAAGGGTTTTGAGTATGGTTGATAGCCTTATATACTAGACAAGGCTTTTGAGAATGGTTGATAGCCTTATACACTAGACAATGCTTTTATTATATGGGAGAGTATGGTTGATAGCCTTATATACTAGACAAGGGTTTTGAGTATGGTTGATAGCCTTATACACTAGACAATGCTTTTATTATATGGGAGAGTATGGTTGATAGCCTTATATACTAGACAAGGCTTTTGAGTATGGTTGATAGCCTTATACACTACACAAGGGTTTTGAGTATGGTTGATAGCCTTATATACTACATAAGGGTTTTGAGTATGGTTGATAGCCTTATATACTACATAAGGGTTTTGAGTATGGTTGATAGCCTTATATACTACATAAGGGTTTTGAGTATGGTTGATAGCCTTATATACTACACAAGGCTTTTGAGAATGGTTGATAGCCTTATATACTAGACAAGGCTTTTATTATTTGGGAGAGTATGGTTGATAGCCTTATATACTCGACAAGGCTTTTATTATTTGGAAGAGTATGGTTGATAGCCTTATATAATAGACAAGGGTTTTGAGTATGGTTGATAGCCTTATACACTACACAAGGGTTTTGAGTATGGTTGATAGCCTTATATACTAGACAAGCGTTTTGAGTATGGTTGATAGCCTTATATACTAGACAAGGCTTTTGAGAATGGTTGATAGCCTTATATACTAGACAAGGCTTTTATTATTTGGGAGAGTATGGTTGATAGCCTTATATACTAGACAAGGCTTTTATTATTTGGAAGAGTATGGTTGATAGCCTTATATACTAGACAAGGGTTTTGAGTATGGTTGATAGGCTTATATACTAGACAAGGCTTTTGAGTATGGTTGATAGCCTTATATACTAGACAAGGCTTTTGAGTATGGTTGATAGCCTTATACACTAGACAATGTTTTTATTATATGGGAGAGTATGGTTGATAGCCTTATATACTAGACAAGGGTTTTATTCTTTGGGAGAGTATGGTTGATAGCCTTATATACTAGACAATGGTTTTGAGTATGGTTGATAGCCTTATACACTACACAAGGGTTTTGAGTATGGTTGATAGCCTTATATACTACATAAGGGTTTTGAGTATGGTTGATAGCCTTATATACTAGACAAGGCTTTTGAGTATGGTCGATAGCCTTATATACTAGACAATGCTTTTATTATATGGGAGAGTATGGTTGATAGCCTTATATACTAGACAAGGGTTTTGAGTATGGTTGATAGCCTTATACACTACACAAGGGTTTTGAGTATGGTTGATAGCCTTATATACTACATAAGGGTTTTGAGTATGGTTGATAGCCTTATATACTAGACAAGGCTTTTGAGTATGGTCGATAGCCTTATATACTAGACAATGCTTTTATTATATGGGAGAGTATGGTTGATAGCCTTATATACTAGACAAGGGTTTTGAGTATGGTTGATATCCTTATATACTACATAAGGGTTTTGAGTATGGTTGATAGCCTTATATACTACATAAGGGTTTTGAGTATGGTTGATAGCCTTATATATTACACAAGGGTTTTGAGTATGGTTGATAGCCTTATATACTAGACAAGGCTTTCGAGAATGGTTGATAGCCTTATATACTAGACAAGGCTTTTGAGAATGGTTGATAGCCTTATATACTAGACAAGGCTTTTATTCTTTGGGAGAGTATGGTTGATAGCCTTATGTACTAGACAAGGCTTTTATTGTTTGGGAGAGTATGGTTGATAGCCTTATATACTAGACAATGGTTTTGAGTATGGTTGATAGCCTTATATACTAGACAAGGCTTTTATTGTTTGGGAGAGTATGGTTGATAGCCTTATATACTAGACAAGGCTTTTATTGTTTGGGAGAAACTCTACCAGCCTGTGTGTGAGGCTCTCACTCACTAAACCCTCTTTTTCCACTTTTAGTATGCGCCAACCCGGAGGAATGGGAAAATTCCTTCAGGGTGGGCAGCCCGGATAATTACTGTCACCCTGGTGCCTCCAAAATGGGGAATCAATCCATGGTCTCCTGCGTGTCAGGATGGTATACTGTCCACTATACTACCGAGGAGGACAGACAGACAAGATTAGACAGGCAACATGAGACAGACAAGACTGTGCTTTGGGGAAATCTCTCACTAAACCCCCTTCTCCACTTGCCTTTTAATATACACCACCCTGGTATCCCAGATTTCGCATTCCTTCAGGGTGGACACCCCGGACAGTTAGAGCTATCTTTTGGTGGGCAGCTGGGACAGTTAGTGCTGTCCTGGTTGAAAATACCTCTGCCTTGGCGGGGAATTGAACCTTGGTCTCCGACTTATCAGGCAGGTATGGTGTACACTGGGGCCACTGCACTACTGAGGAGGACAGATTGACGAGACTAGACTTGTCCATCTGTCCTTCTGGGTGTGGTGTAGTTAACAACATATCTGTGTGTCAATGGGGGAGACCCAGGTCCGAATCCTGGTCGGGGAAACAACAACTAGGGCGGTTATCACTAACCGTCTGGGGTTCACTAACCGTATCACAAAATATACAATACCAGGGTGGTGCATACTAATAGTCAAGGTGCAAATAAGGGGTTTAGTGAGACCTTGCCCCGAACCACTTGCAGACTTGTCCATCTAGTCTTGTCAGTCTAGTCTTATCCTAAGGCTTATTAGTCCAGTCTTCCTGTTCGATCCTGTCTATCGAGTGTTGTCTGTCCAGTCTGTTTATAAAGTAATATTTACCTTTCCTGCTAGGAACTCATAGAAGTCCCTGCTCAGGTCCTCGACATACATTTTATAATAAAAAAGCTCGTTTTAGCACGACTTGTTGTGGTCCACATAACCTCACACTAAACCGCCAAAAGCCCAAAGCCTTCTGGCACTGTCAAAATCCAAACCGTTTCCATTACCAACCTAAACTCCTACTCCAATATTCCACTTCCTCCAGCCTTGCAGTCCCATGTACTCCGATCTTAACACGCTTCTCTACCCAAACTCGTCTGTCTAGTCTATCCACTCTGGATAATTTGATCATTTATTCCGGATAAGATCTGGAAAACTTTTGGCAACCCCTGAACCCAATTACCCAAAGTCACTAAAAAGTATCGCCGTTGGCAAACCTGCTGAACCTTAAAATAAACATAACCTACAAACTCTAATAACAACAACAAACAAAAACAACATGAAAACCTCAATTTAACAGCGATTTGAGGAACCTCCTCGTGTTCTTGTAAACGATGGACGCCGACGAGGACCTCGATTACGACGATATCATCTCCCAGAACATCCTCATCCGGAAGGAGGATGAGAGCCCCGACAAGAATCGGACAGTCGAGATCCTGAAGAAGCAGAGCGAGAACTATGAGAGCCAGTACAATAGACAGGCGGCTCTGTACCAGATGGACGAGAACCCGCAGCACTTCCTCGAGACTTCCATCAACGAGCAAGATTCTATGGACGATGAATCTTCCTCAGAAGGTACAAACCTCAATTAAATTTTCTGTTTTTTCTTTTGATATTCTAATTGTTTTTAGGATCGGAGTTTGGTGATTTTGATCCTCGTAGATCGATAGTTGAAGAGGAGGATGGCGACTCGTCGGATAGCGATTGGGAGAGGGAGAAGTGCCGGGTGAAGGTGAACAAGGGCAGTTTTAAGTGCGACGAGTGCGAGAAACGGTGCGCCACGAAACGGGGACTAGATTTGCACAAGCGGTCGCACGTCAGGCACAAGTTAAAGAGCACTAAGGCCGAGCAGCCGGGAACAGAGGCTGAAGAGCCAGGCGCAGAGGCTGAACAGCCGGGCACAGAGACTGAACAGCCAGGCGCAGAGGCTGAACAGCAGGGCACAGAGGCTGAACAGCAGGGCACAGAGGCTGAACAGCAGGGCACAGAGGCTGAACAGTTGGGCACAGAGGGCGAGGAAAAGGTGGATTGATTCGCTGGTTGGTCACATTATTACGTTTCTCGAATAAAATTAAGTTGACTTATATATAGTTTAGGTTTGGGTTTGTTTTGCAGTTTGCGATCCTTTTCGATGGTGAATTCCGTTCCATTTTCTTCAAATTTTGAACTACTATGTATCATTTTTACCCACTTTGCATCTTTTGTTCACTTTCCGTGCAATTTTTTTTGTTCATTTGTGCAAAAATTTAATTAAAAATTATTATATTTACTGCTTGAACGTTGCTAATTCCTATACATTGTAATAGCAAGATTAGCAAACTCTAAACTTGATTAGCATGGCAAATACCAAACTATTTGGGACTAGATTTGATTTATCGAGGATAAATAGGAGCAGTCTTGAATTTAGGGGCCAACACCAGAAGAGATTAGACAGAGAAGATTATACAGAGAAGGTTAGACAGACAAGACTAGAGAGACAAGACTAGACAGACAAGACTAGACAGACAAGACTAGACAGACAAGACTAGACCGACAAGACTAAACAGACAAAACTAGACAGACAAGACTAGACAGACAAGACTAAACAGACAAGACTAGACAGACAAGACTAGACAGACAAGACTAGACAGACAAGACTAGACAGACAAGACTAGACAGACAAGACTAGACAGACAAGACTAGACAGACAAGACTAGACAGACAAGACTAGACGGACAAGACTAGACAGACAAGACTAGACAGACAAGACTAGACAGACAAGACTAGACAGACAAGACTAGACAGGCAAGACTAGACAGACAAGACTAGACAGACAAGACTAGACAGACAAGACTAGACAGACAAGACTAGACCGACAAGACTAAACAGACAAAACTAGACAGACAAGACTAGACAGACAAGACTAAACAGACAAGACTAGACAGACAAGACTAGACAGACAAGACTAGACAGACAAGACTAGACAGACAAGACTAGACAGACAAGACTAGATAGACAAGACTAGACAGACAAGACTAGACAGACAAGACTAGACAGACAAGACTAGACAGACAAGACTAGACAGACAAGACTAGACAGACAAGACTAGACAGACAAGACTAGACAGACAAGACTAGACAGGCAAGACTAGACAGACAAGACTAGACAGACAAGACTAGACAGACAAGACTAGACAGATAAGACTAGACAGACAAGACTAGACAGACAAGACTAGACAGACACGACTAGACAGACAAGACTAGACAGACAAGACTAGACAGACAAGACTAGACAGACATGACTAGACAGACAAGACTAGACAGACAAGACTAGACAGACAAGACTAGACAGACAAGACTAGACAGACAAGACTAGACAGACAAGACTAAACAGACGAGACTAGACATACAAAACTAAACTGTCAAGACTAGACAGTCTGCACAGGCAAGACTAGACAGAGAAGACTAGATAGACAGGACTAAACAGACAAGACTAGATAGACAAAACTAAACAGACTAGACAGAGAAGAGATTGGACTGGATAGACAATACTAGACAGACAAGACTACACAGACATTACTAGACAGACAAGACTAGACAGACTACACAGACAAGACTAGACAGGGAAAACTAAACAGTCAAGGCTAGACAGACAAGACTAGACAGATAAGATCCTGTCTATTGGTAGTGGTAGCAGCAATTTCATTGGATTGGTGTAAATAGATTTGCCTACTTTGGTCAGTGTCGGCATCTGTTGTGGTGAGAGAGGAAGGTTGCAATGTTTGGCAGTAACTGTAAATTTACAGCTGCTCGTCGTCCGTCCCGTTCTGTAAGTCAATTGGGCGTCCGCGTCGAAGGGAGAGAGAACGAGCGTGTCCGCGGTCCGTGTTTCCATCTGTCAAAAGACATCGATACGTGTGTGAGTGCGCGTGTGTCTGTGTGTGCGAGTGTGAGTGAGGTGCGAATAAACAAATCGAGACGGGGGCCCGAGACGTCGTGTTGGGAGAGTGTCCGTTGGTTCGTGCATCCGAGGGTGTTTCTTGTGTTATGGCCGCGGCCTCGGCCCGTCGCGATTGTTAAACCCCCCCGACTGGAGGAAAACGAGATTGCAGATCGAAGCTGGATCGAAGCAACGTTAGTCTTTTTTATCTTTCTTTTTCTCTTTGCAGGACGGAATTTCGGCCGGTTCCGTCCGGCTGCGTTTCTTTTATTGATTTTTGCGAGTGTCGGTCTTGTGGGGACGTAATTGCAGGTAGTTGCACCCTTGTGCAAGCTCACCCCAACTCGCCGTCGAGCAGATAGATACAACTGCTCGATAGTTCTCCGCGTTTTTGGGTGTGTTTTACACACATTCTACAACCAGCTGATAACGTTATAGAATGTTCGCTATTACTGCCAGCCTTTTCGCAAATGTTCCAGTTTTGTTACGTAAAATTCACAAACTCACTTTTCGCTTTAAATTTCGCGAAAAAATACGTAAATGTGATGAATTATCATTACAAAAGATGAATTATCTAACTCTCTCAATGTTATCTATATCTTTAGATGCTGCAGACATAGATAACAATTGTCAAATCTTTGTTCTTTAGTCTCTAGCTGACTAGTCTCTAGTTTATACTCGACAAGTCATGTCTAGTCTAATCCTTCATAATAATCTTCGGTGGACAAAATTACCGAAATTACCAACATTTATTTGATTCGACAGAGCAGACTAGACATATTGGACACATAAGACTAGACAGACGGGACAGATCAGACAGACTAAAGAGATTAGATAGACTAGACACAATAGAAAGAATAGACTAGACAGACTACATTAGATAGGCTAGATTAGGCAGACTAGACTAGATAAGCTAGACAGAATAGACTAGACAGGCTAGACTAGACTAGACACACTAGACTAGCCAGACTAGACTAGATAGATTAGATCTACAGGCTAGATGGACTAGACTTGACAAGAGAGACTAAACAAATTAGACAAACAAGACCAGATAAACAGACAATATGTACCAGATTAGACAGACGAGACTAGACGGACAATACTAGACGGACAAGACAGACGGGTCTGGTCTTGTCCGTCTGCCAGGATTTGACGGGCAAGACTAGACGTACAAGATTAGTCGCACAAAACTGACTAAGATTGTTGTCTGTCTAGTCTTGTCTGCCTAGTCTTGTCTGTCTAGTCTTGTCTGTCTAGTCTTGTCTGTCTAGTCTTGTCTGTCTAGTCTTGTCTGTCTAGTCTTGTCTGTCTAGTCTTGTCTGTCTAGTCTTGTCTGTCTAGTCTTGTCTGTCTAGTCTTGTCTGTCTAATCTTGTCTGTCTAGTCTTGTCTGTCTAGTCTTGTCTGTCTAGTCTTGTCTGTCTAGTCTTGTCTGTCTAGTCTTGTCTGTCTAGTCTTGTCTGTCTAGTCTTGTCTGTCTAGTCTTGTCTGTCTAATCTTGTCTGTCTAGTCTTGTCTGTCTAGTCTTGTCTGTCTAGTCTTGTCTGTCTAGTCTTGTCTGTCTAGTCTTGTCTGTCTAGTCTTGTCTGTCTAGTCTTGTCTGTCTAGTCTTGTCTGTCTAGTCTTGTCTGTCTAGTCTTGTCTGTCTAATCTTGTCTGTCTAGTCTTGTCTGTCTAGTCTTGTCTGTCTAGTCTTGTCTGTCTAGTCTTGTCTGTCTAGTCTTGTCTGTCTAGTCTTGTCTGTCTAGTCTTGTCTGTCTAGTCTTGTCTGTCTAGTCTTGTCTGTCTAGTCTTGTCTGTCTAGTCTTGTCTGTCTAGTCTTGTCTGTCTAGTCTTGTCTGTCTAGTCTTGTCTGTCTAGTCTTGTCTGTCTAGTCTTGTCTGTCTAGTCTTGTCTGTCTAGTCTTGTCTGTCTAGTCTTGTCTAGTCTTGTCTGTCTAGTCTTGTCTGTCTAGTCTTGTCTGTCTAGTCTTGTCTGTCTAGTCTTGTCTGTCTAGTCTTGTCTGTCTAGTCTTGTCTGTCTAGTCTTGTCTGTCTAGTCTTGTCTGTCTAGTCTTGTCTGTCTAGTCTTGTCTGTCTAGTCTTGTCTGTCTAGTCTTGTCTGTCTAGTCTTGTCTGTCTAGTCTTGTCTGTCTAGTCTTGTCTGTCTAGTCTTGTCTGTCTAGTCTTGTCTGTCTAGTCTTGTCTGTCTAGTCTTGTCTGTCTAGTCTTGTCTGTCTAGTCTTGTCTGTCTAGTCTTGTCTGTCTAGTCTTGTCTGTCTAGTCTTGTCTGTCTAGTCTTGTCTGTCTAGTCTTGTCTGTCTAGTCTTGTCTGTCTAGTCTTGTCTGTCTAGTCTTGTCTGTCTAGTCTTGTCTGTCTAGTCTTGTCTGTCTAGTCTTGTCTGTCTAGTCTTGTCTGTCTAGTCTTGTCTGTCTAGTCTTGTCTGTCTAGTCTTGTCTGTCTAGTCTTGTCTGTCTAGTCTTGTCTGTCTAGTCTTGTCTGTCTAGTCTTGTCTGTCTAGTCTTGTCTGTCTAGTCTTGTCTGTCTAGTCTTGTCTGTCTAGTCTTGTCTGTCTAGTCTTGTCTGTCTAGTCTTGTCTGACTAGTCTTGTCTGTCTAGTCTTGTCTGTCTAGTCTTGTCTGTCTAGTCTTGTCTGTCTAGTCTTGTCTGTCTAGTCTTGTCTGTCTAGTCTTGTCTGTCTAGTCTTGTCTGTCTAGTCTTGTCTGTCTAGTCTGTCTATTCTGTTTAGTCTGTCTAGTCTGTTTAGTCTGGCTAGTGTGTCTAGACTGTCTAGTCTGGCTAGTCTGGCTACTCTGTCTAATCTGTCTAGACGTTATAGTCTGTTTAGTCTGTGTAGTCTATCTAGTCTGACAATTTTGTCTAGTCTGTCTAGTTCAGGGGTCGGCAACTGGTTTTAGGTAAAGAACAATTTTGCTTAAACAAATCTTATAGAGGAGCCGCATAGATGGCAGTATTAAATCACTGTAGGTCATATCTATCCACAAATGTTATATATTTAATGAAATTTAATAACGTTCTAATAGACCTTTTTACGGTTAAGCTTAAGCGTTATGCGCGTTCGCCTTGTTTCAAAGGTGGGAATGTGAAAGTTTCGTACACATTTTGTTGTTTTCACTGGTTATACGTCAAAAAGTGCCAGAAAACATGGCGGAAATTGACGCATGCGCGTAAAAAAAATTGAACTATGAAAAGGTCTATTCAGAAATAATGTAGACCAATGTCCTCTTGATCCTTGGAAGAATAACATGTTCAATAGTATTCACTCTTCTGTTTGTGATTTTGATGGGTTTATCAAGAGTTACAAAAGATGTTTGTTTTTACTGCATTTTGGTAGTTTTTCTTCTTCTTTCCGGAAGCCTAAAGGCTTGTTTTTTTCCCATCCTCATTGCACATGCTCTTGAGATTCTGGCGACCATTCCTTCAATCTCTCGGGTGGTCGATATGATGCTGGTTTTACGTCTAGCGCGAATTTTGTTAGTCTGTGATCTTCCATCCTAGATGTTCATTCCAGAAGCGCCTTCGCGCTCGTTTCCAACTCACCACGTCTTCTGTCTCGCATTCTTCCGGAATTTCTTTACTACTTCTTTAGTCTTTGAGTGTGTTTCCCGTGATTGCTCTCAGTACTCTCATTTCATTGCTGCACGCCATCCTTTTGGTCTAGGCTCGTGTTTCTGCTGTGTATGTCATTGCATTTTTACATTAGTTTTTCTTCGATTTAGCTAATTGTTGACTTCTTCTTCTTTAACTGTCATGACCGCTTCGATCGTTGACCATGATTTTGGCTAATAACTTTTAACTTTGTCGACTGCTGCACGAAACAGCTGGGCTGTTGTTTTGCCATACCATGTCCTTAGATTTTTTAACCATGATTTCGTCCTACACTCCTTTTTCCCATTATCTTTCCCTGAATGATAAGATGCAGTAGACCATATTTTCCGGATGCCGCATAACGTGTCCGAAATATTCGAGTTGAAAAATTGTTGACCAGCACGGGTTAAACCCAGGGCCGGCGCGTCAAAATATGCCGCCTTAGGCGAATACAACTTTCGACGCCCGCATAGATCTGATGTTTGATTTACTAATCTTTGTTGGGCGATGGAAGATCGCAAATAATTTTAAATTTAGAGAACGAAGGTTCTCCACTGGCCACGGTATTAGATAAAGTGAGTAATATTCTTAAACAAATAATAACATTAGGAAAATTTTCAGATAAATTATTTATTTCTATATAATTCACTGCATCATCTTTTGTTAATATATTTCGCATGAATTGTAATTCGTTAGACAAATTTAAAGGTTCGTCTGTTAGGTACAATCGTCTTAGGAAAACATCGTCTGTATGTGCAAATCCTGACAATTTTTAAGAATTTCGTCTGAATTTTTTTTTGCGCTAATGATGGAATATCATATAAAAATTTAAAAATTTTATTGATTTTCCAATTGTGTAAATCTTTCTGTAACAGAATTTGTTCAAATATGTTTAAGATATAATTAAAAACTTCAACTTCTAATTTCTAAGACTTTCTATTGGTTTATCTGTTCTTTCGCAAATAAATAATTTGCTTTTACGCCTAATTCTAATTGAAAGACTGCTTTCAAAATCTGCATTTACTTCCATTTCATTAGCTATTTCTTTAGCTTTACAAATTATTTGCTCAAAACTATTTATAAGCAATTCCATTAGAAAAAAATTTAGTATTTTAAAACATTTTGATAAAATCATATTAGGGCTTTGTAAAAGTTTTGACGCTATATTAAGTTTAGATAAAACTTCATAGCAAACAATAATACTGCAAATAAATTTTAAATTTTATTTACTAAAGATGTACTTTTGTTTCTAGTTTCGTGATCTCTCTCTTTGTCTAAAGAAATTTCTATCAGCGCATCATAAATATTAGACAAATCATACCGTTGTGGTTTAATAGCTTCTGCTCTGCTTTCCCAGCGTGTAGTACTAACGACATATTACAAAAATAAACTTAGTTCACCAGATTATTTGGTTGCAAAGTTTACAACTAAGTTTAAGGAAGGACACGAACAGGGTACAAAAAAGGCCTTAGGATTTTTATCTAAAATTCGTTTTTGCACACCGAATGCATACTTTTCATGTTAGCACCAATGTCGTATCCCTGGCCACGTATATCTTCATTTTTGAGACCTAATTTATCTAATTCTTGCAAAATTAAATTAGTTAATCTCTCCCCTGTAGATGATTCTACAGGTAAAAATTTGATGAAATATTCTTTAGGAACAAATTCTTCACTATCTTTATTTAGAACGTGAATAACAAGAGACATTTGTTCAATTGTACTAACATCTGGAGTGCAATTCAAAATAATGCTGTAATATTTAGCTTCTATAATTTTGGTAGCACGTTATAGTAGCACGTACTGGGTTTCCCTCATTAAATTTATTGTTATTTTGAATTTCTTTGCTCAAATAATGAGAACAATTATTGGGCTTCAATGTTTAAATGCTCACTAATAAATAGACCTGTGAAGTTAGCAACCGAATTTGCAAAAATATAATATTACATCGGAGTTCCCGGCAGATATGAAATAGTTCTAGAGTACTTTGTGCAAAATTTTAATAGTTCTGCAGAATTTCGCGAAAAAAATGGAAAATACCAAAATTGAGCTAGCAACCACTTTTGAGAAAAACTGTGCATTTTTTACATATTCCTGTACCTCGACCATAGTTCTGGAGTACTTGATCAATATTGCAAAAAGTTCTGCAAAAATTGACATTTAAAAAAAATTGAATTTTGAAACTTGCAAGTTCTATTCGCGGATCTGAATAGCACCCTAAGAGTTCTATCGAAGAACCCTTTGTCATTTTTTGATAAAAATCTTAGTTTAAAAGATATTTGCAATAATAAGGGACCCATTATTTTGAATGAAAATTTAAAAAAATCGCGGAACAGTTCTGTTTGCAGTACCCGATAGAACTCTTAGAGTTCTATCGAAAATCCTAATATTTTTTTTCTGTAAAGTTAAAAATTAAAAAGATTTGCGAAAAATTAGACTAGACCAATGCGACGAAGTGAAGATGAAAAAAAAAATCGCGCGACAGTTCTGTTTGAGAAAAATGTTATAAGGATTTTCGATAGAACTCTAAGAGTTCTACCAGGAACTGCAAACGGAACACTATTGCGCGATTTTTTTCTCTTCACTTCGTCGACTCGGTAAAGTCCAATTTTTCGCAAAATTTTCTATTTTTAATTTTACAGAAAAATGTTATAAGGATTTTCGATAGAACTCTAAGAGTTCTACCGGAAACTGCAAAACAGAACTGTTGTGCGATTTTTTTCTCTTCATTTCGTTACATCGGGGAAGTCGAAATTCTTGCATTTCTTGCTAATTTTTAATTTTACAGAAAAATCTTGTAAGGATTTTCCATAGAACTCTAAGAGTTCTACCGGGATCTGCAAACAGAACTGTTGCGCGATTTTTTTCTCTTCACTTCGTCGCGTCGGTAAAGTCCAATTTTTCGCAAAAATTTCAATTTTTAATTTTACAGAAAAATGTTATGAGGATTTTCGATAGAACTCTAAGAGTTCTACTGGGAACTACGAACAGAACTGTCACGCGATTTTTTTTATCTTCATTTCGTCGCTTTGGTGAAGTCTAATTTTTCGCAAATCTTCCTAAGTTTTGACTTTACAGAACAAAATTATAAGGATTTTCGATAGAACTCTTAGAGTTCTATCGGGAACTCCAAACAGAACTGTTCCGCGATTTTTATAAATTATCATTCTAAATAACGGGTCCCTTATTATTGCAAATATCTTTTGAACCAAGGTTTTTATCGAAAAATGAATAAGTGATCATTTATAGAACTCTTTTCAGATCCGCGAATAGAACTGTTTTTGCAAGTTTCAAAATTCATTTTTTTTTTGCAAAATGTCAATTTTTGCAGAACTTTTTGTAAAATTGATCAAGTACTCCAGAACTATGGTCGAGGTACAGGAATATGTAAAAAACGCACAGTTTTTCTCAAAAGTGGTTGCTAGCTCAATTTTGGTATTTTCCATTTTTTTCGCGAAATTCTGCAGAACTATTGAAATTTTGCACAAAGTACTCTAGAACTATTTCATATCTGCCGGGAACTCCGATGTAATATTATATTTTTGCAAATTCGGTTGCTAACTTCACAGGACTCTAATAAATGGATTAAATTTTGCCAAAAATTTCAAAAAGCTTTATACCATTAATATGAAATATTATCCATAACTACCATTATTATGTGCGAAAAATTTGCTGCTAAAAAAATATGCCGCCCTAAAAATTTGGCGCCGTAAGGCGATCGCCTGTCCGACGAGGCGTACGTGCCGGCGCTGGTTAAACCAGCTAGCTCATAAGTATCAGCACCATCTTGATAGTTTTCAAACATCGGCAATTTAACACCAGCTGCATTATCCTTCTTGGTGCGATTTTTTTTTTGACTGGTTACATTTTTCAAAAAACTTTATTGAATCACCGGCAGTGGATTTAGCTTCAGCCAAGGAACAGGCTCCTTAATAAGGCTCTCCCATCGAAGTTTTAGTATTGAGAATCATACGGAAACGCATCTTTAGATTGAATCGTTAGAACAGCGAATAGTCTAAACTGCCAGGACTAGACGGGCAAGACTAGATGTACAAGTTTAGTCGCAGAGACGAATGGAATCAGCACATATCCAGAATGAACGAGGCGAGACAATTTAGGGTAGCAAGAGGTAGAAGACCTCGCGGGAAGCGCAGCCCCGAAAGACCAAAAAAAAGGTGGAAAGATGATCTGGAATGAACAAGCTATTAACTTAATAAGAAGAAGAAGATCATACGGAAACGCATCTTTAAAGCATTCTTCTCCAAGAGACTGTGGCCGTTTTGGACACCCTTCAGTCGACTCGCTTTCATTAACATTTAGGTACCTCGGGAAGGAATATTGGAAGTCTATCTTTTCTAGACATTTTTTAAGGTGTTAAACTTCCCTAAAAACATCTCTAGAGACGATGGCCCGTTTGGGCACCCTTCAGTCTCGGTTTCATTAAAATTTGGTCAAGGAAAAATTGGAAGTCTACAAACAAGCAATTAGCTTCCCTACAAACATCTGTTGTAACTCTTGATGAAGTCATCAAAATCACAAAAAACGGAAGAGTGAATGCTATTGAAAAGTTCTAATAGACCATTTCATAGTTGAATTTTTTTATGCGCATGTGTCAATTTCCGACATGTTACACGTCAAATAGTGCCCGAACTTTTTGACGTATAACTAAATATGTGCCCGAAACTTTCAAATTCCCGCCTTTCAAACTTGGCAGATGCGCATGCGCTTAAATAATCGTAAAAAGGGCTATTGTTTACGACTCGTCACACATTAAAGAAAATACAGGCCATAATTTTTAATTAGAGAATTGCTGTGATGTCATATTCTCTATCATATTGAGTGTTCTATCATGAAATTTCGTTGGAGATAATATAATTTGCAGAATCTTTGCTTTAATATTTTATTAAAAATTTTTGACATTTTAATTTGTTACAATAAAGTATCTTTCAAAAATTGAATAATAAAAATTACAATAAAGTAACATTCAAATTTGTTACATTCAAAATATTTTTTAGACGGGCTGAAAGGCCACAACACTTAGATTAGGTTAGGTTTTATGAACTAGACAGACAAGACTAAACAGACACGTCTATAAAGACTAGACATACACGACTAGACGGACTAGACCAGGGGTCGGCAACACGCGGCTCGCGGGCCACATGCGGCTCTTTTATCCAAGTGTAGGGCTTCACACGAGAGTCTCGTGTCTGATCTCGTCTTCAATCTTTGACTCTGACACGGGCAGCCGTAACATTTTCTTCATAAATTTGAACTGCTCGTTCTGGGCTTGGGCAAGTTCAGGTTGCTTGAAGCGATGAAAATGTGACGGCTGCCCGGAACGAGATCAGAAACGAGACTCTCGAGTGAAGCCCTAAACTTGGATAAAAGAGCCGCATGTGGCCCGCGAGCCGCGTGTTGCCGACCTCTGGTCTAGTCTATTTAGAGGTGTCTATCTAGTTGTGTATGTCTAGTCTTGTCTGTCTGGTTCATATTCATTTTCAAAAAATTCACTTAACATGTAACAACAACAAGCAAAGCTGTACTGATTAGAGATAAATCTCGAAACGCGTCTACAGATGGCTTTCACTTAAGGTATCGGAAAGACATGATCTTAAAAAACAATGTTATTATTCTCGTTTTTGTTGAGTGCCACGAAGGTGGACTAAAAGCTATAAAATAACTGACACATTTAGTCCTAAAAAGTCTCATTAGTTTTATAGAGCTCCGGAAAGGTTGAATATATTTATATATTCAGAGTGTATTTCGCCTTTATTAAATTTATGTAATAACATTTTTCTATGAGATGCCTTTTCAGTATTTTCCTAAAAGATTTGCAAGTACCTTGATCTCCAAAGCTGTTCGATTGAATATTTGTATACCTATTCTATTTGGGGGTCCCTTGGCACAGCTTAAGATTACTTCTTATAGACCGTAGTTTTTGGTGTAGTCTTGTTTGTCTAGTCTTGGCTGTCTGTCCTCCTAGGTAGTGTAGTTGACAACATACCCGCCGGGACAGACTATGGCGAGTCTTCCCGATATCAAATAATTGTAGATTTTTAAACACGTAGCACGCTATTTCCCATATATAGACGGACGTCACGATTAGAATTTCCAGTTTCTGAAAAAATGACCTACAGGACGTTGTAATTGTTATTCCAGTTATTGCTCTTATAATCCTCTTTTGAGCTAAAAGGACTCTATATGTTTTTTTTTTTTATTACAAACCTTAGTGTTCCGTTAGGTAATAATCTATATAGACTCAGGTACAGTATTACAGAAATGACAAACTAATATTAGTTGTCCCTTTCTGTACTTACTCATCCTTTTTCCCTCGTTCCATGACAGTCCCTTCTCTCTTAAAGTTTCTGTCACCGCCTCATTCCATGTTTTTCTTGGTCTGCCCCTTGCTTTGCGGTTGTGTGGTCTCGCCTGCCATATTTGTTTTGTTGATATTTCCTCCTTTATCCTCACTAGGTGTCCAAACCATTTTAATTGTTGTCGTTTGATGCTTTCTATGATACTTCCAGTTCTTCTCTTACTAATCATTTCTGATTCTATCTTTTCGTATAATCCCATTCACTCCTCCTCAGTAGGTACCTCATTTCCATTGCTTGGATCTTGCATTTTGCTTGTTTGGATAACACCCAGCTCAGCTTCCGTAGGTTAATACGCGTTTAAAAATAGTTTTGAATATTCTCTATATGTATGTGAGAAAATTTCCCATAATTTTCGTAAAAGTAACTGCAATAAATGAGTTCCACAACAAAATCATCGAGGTGGATGTCCTGTGGGTATTTTTTGTGATCTCTCTAAGGGCTTTGGCTGAGTCTTGCTCGACATATTCTTAAACAAATTATACGTGTATGGAATTAGAGGAAAACTGGGCGGTGGTGCAACAGACTTCAAGTAAGGCCATCTTACTTGAGCAACAGACGACAATAAGTTAAAATTGAAAATAGGGAAAGGACTGGAATATCATCGACGACAGTGGTAAAAATATGTGTTCCTCAAGGAAGTGTTCTGGCCCCGGTTGTTTTTTCGCTGTACACAGCAGACTTGGTTGACTTTATAGGGCAAAAACGCTGTACCATGTATGCTGATGCTACAAGTTTCCCTGGTGGAAAACGAAATCAAAGCAAATGTAATCTTAGACAGATAATCTTTGATTTGATTAGACAGAGATAATTAGATGGACAAAACTAGACAGTTAAATTTAATTTTGTTTTCTGTAGATTTTTATTTTTTCAATTGTGTGAGAATAAATTGAATAAAAAACGATGAAATAATCGAAAATGTTTTGCGAAAACAAGTTTATCTTATCGTTAGATAATGTTCAGATAGCGATACGTTCGCTATTATTGCATAACCGAGATTGTTTTTCGCCCTCTTGAAATCGATCCGCCGAGAATTGATCGATGGAATTGATTGGCGCCAAACCTTTTGATATTTTTAATAAAAAAATATTGCAGATTTATAAAAATTCTCGAGCTTTGTCTCGCGCCCTGTTCTTTCGCACCGAGCACTATTTCTAGTTGCCAACATTGGAACACATTTATTTATATAACGCCACAAAAAATTTAGTTAGTCCACTAATATTTTTCAGATGATCTCATTTGACATTAATATATGCTTTGTATTAACAGAGTTAGATCAAAACATGTTTTATATATTACAAAACTAGTTTTAGACTATACTTCTTTGTGTAGTCTGGTCTATCTAATCCAATCAATTTTATTAATCCATAAAACATGTGCGTTATTACATATAGGACAATTCATTCAAATATTCATGGATGTTATAATAACACTTATGATTAATATAGTCTAGATGAGATAGACGCTAGACGATAGTTTTGTCTGTTTATCTTAATCAGTCTAGACCAGTGGTCGCCAAAGTGGCGGATACCGACCCCAGGGGGTCGATAAGAGTTCTCCAGGGCTCGATTAATACACGAGCGTCGAAAAGGAGTCGATTAATACATGGGGGTCGATTAATACATGGGGGTCGACTAATACAATTAAGATCGATTAATAAGAGAAGACATATAAGACGGTTTGCTTCTCCATTTGATGCAAAAATGTATAATGAAGTTAGTGAACTTGGATGCTTAGAAGAACAAATAATTGAACTATGTGTAGATCTCGAAGTTAAAGTGTTGTTTAAAAATATAAACCTCGTTGAATTTTGGAGCAATAATAATATTGCCACTAAATATCCGAAATTCAGAGCAGAAGCCAGTAGGGAAAGATGATTCGTTCTGGCTCCACCTTCCCACCTTCTTCAGCTTAAGAACAGGTTAAGAGGGTGTGAGGTCTATGTCATCCCACGAGTGAGATCTATATAGCCCCACGTGTCAGGTCTATTTTTTAATCAGCTTAAGAACAGGTTTTGAACTGGTATTAACAGCTAATAAACAGATATGAAGAGGTTTGAAGCTATTTTCAAGAGGTTCAAACCTCACGTGGGGCTACATAGACCTCACACATGGGGCTACATAGACCTCACCCGTGGGGCTACATAGACCTCACACGTGGGGCTACATAGACCTCTACGTGGGGCTACATAGATCTCGCACGTGGGGTAACATAGACCTCACACCCTCTTAACCTGTTCTTAAGCTGAAGAAGGTGGGAAGGTGGCACCAGAACGAATCATCTTTCGCTACTGAAGCCGAACCTTTCTTACTTGCATTCCCAACTTCATATATTATCGAAGCTTGCTTTGGTCACGCGAACGCAATTTTTACGAAACAGGGGAACAGATTCAACTTGGAAAACCGTGGTGGTTTGAGACTAAAACTTACCAATTTTCAACCAAATATCAATAATCTAGCTGGGTACTTACGTATTAACGCCATCACCGCTATATATTGGGTCGAGAGTTCGCGCTGCCGCGCGTATGTTGTCTTGAATTATGTGTCCGCTTCGCGGCGGGCAACCTAATCTAAGTATTTTGAGTTTTAAAAATGTTTCAATTTTTATTAAAATGTTTTATTTTATTTTATGATTTATCATAAAAATTTTAGGTGTAGATTGGCGGCATTAA
The DNA here is from genome assembly GCA_944588485.1 of Phosphuga atrata. Lineage (NCBI taxonomy): Eukaryota > Metazoa > Arthropoda > Insecta > Coleoptera > Silphidae > Phosphuga > Phosphuga atrata. The sequence goes on from OX155904.1 coordinate 3,652,921, forward strand.
AAAATGTAGCGGTGTTGGCGTTAATACGTAAGTACCTCTTGCTGCTTCTCATCAGTCTCACTAATCACACATCCATCTCACTAATATCGAATATATAATATTCATTATATAATATCTCACTAATATCGAATATATAATATCGATAATATTATTTTAATAGAAAGGTATGTCATATATAACATATTTTTAAGATGTTTTTATAAAATACTTAATCTGGAGGTCGATTTGAAGGAAAATATTCTATGAAGGGGTCGACGGGATAAAAAGTTTGGGGACTCCTGGTCTATACTAATTTGTTCATTCTAGTCCATTTTGTTTAGTCCATATGAATTGTTGCCAGTTTCAACTTTATCAATGCATTCTCCTTTATTTGAATTAAAAATTTCGGAATTATCTAAATTTTCGATTTTTTTTAGCGATTTTATGAATGTGTCGCGTAACGGTTTAAATATCAAGTTGGTTGCGTAAAAAGCGTTTGCGAATTTGAGAGCCGCCGCCGGCGACAAAAATCCGTCGTTCGCTCCGTGAATGAGTTTCTTGTAGCTATTTATAAAAAGTAAAAGTGGATTTCGTAGACGTTTTGCATTTTATCGGGTCTATTATTTCTAGGGCACGGGTGCAATTAGAAAGTTTTCACGAATATTTGCCACATTTTTTCTTTGTTGTTGTTTGTTTGTTTCACCTCACAAAACTTGTTTCCAACTAAAGTCCAGACTAATGAATATTTCTCATCTAATCTCATCGCAATACAATATATTAATTCTAGACAGTATCAGGAATTATTATCACTAATATTATTAGCTTTATTATCAACTACTTAACTTACAATGGACCTTTTTACGGTTAGTTAAGCGCACGTGCGTCCGCCTTGTTTAAAAGACGGGAATTTGAAAATTTCGGGCACATTCTGTAATTTTCATTAGTTATACCCGAGTGCCCGAAAACTTGGCGGAAATTGACGCATGCGCATACAGCATTTTAACTATGAAAAGGTCTATTAGTTAATTCTATCATAACTACCATTCTCATAAATATTTTTAATAATTAGTAGGTAGTTAATCATATCTACCAACATACTTTTACTACCTATATATTTTTCAGTCTAGTCTTGACTCTCTAGACCGTCTTGTCTATCTAGTCTTGTCCAGGCCTGCCTATTGTTGTCTAGACTAGGCTAGTTCTAACTAAAATATATAAGATTAGACTAGATTAAATCAGACAATTGGAGTAGACTAGGCTTAGACGACTAGTCTAGACATCGGATGTCTAGTTTAATCTTGGCTGGTTTTGTCTAGTCTTGTCGAAGTCTGTCTTTTATTGTCTAGACTAGGCTAGTTCTAACTAAAATATATCAGATTAGACCAGACCAAATCAGACGATTGTACTAGACTTGCTTTATCGACTGGACTAGACATCGGACGTCTAGTTTAATCTTGGATAGTTTTGTCTGGTCTTGTCCAGGCCTGTCTATTGTTGTCTAGACTTGACTAGTTCTAACTAAAATATATCATATTAGACCAGACCAAATCAGACGATTAGATTAGACCAACTTAGACGACTAGACTAGATATCGGATGTTTCGTTTAATCATGACTGGTTTTGTCTAGTCTTGTTCAGGCCTGTCTACTGTTGTCTAGACTAGGCTAGTTCTAACTAAAATAAATCAGTTCAGACCAGATTAAATCAGAGGAGAAACTAGACTAGGCTTAGATGACTAGACTAGACATCGGACGTCTAGTTTAATCTTGTTTGGTTTTATCTAGTCTTGTCCAGGTCTATCTATTATTGTTTAGACTAGGCTAGTTCTAACTAAAAGATATCAGATTAGATCAGATCAAATCAAACAATTGAACTAGACTAGCTTAGACAACTAGACTAGTCATAGGGCTTCTCGTTTATTCTTGGCTGGTTTTGTCTAGTCTTGTCCAGGCCTGTCTATTGTTGTCTAGACTAGGCTAGTTCTAACTAAAATATATCAGATTAGACCAGATGAAATCAGACGATTGGACTAGACCAGTTGTCGCAAACTGTTTTAAGTTTAAGAGCCATTTTCTTAAAAAGAAAATTAACAAACCTTACAGAAGGGCCGCAGGAATTATAGTGTAACATTGATATTTTATAACGTTCTAATTGTTCTATACTTTTATTTTCGCATACTGCAATAGTAGGTATATTGTGTAACTAGGGCGGTAAGTTGTCAATTGGCCTTAATAGGGATATTGGACGCACGTCGTTTGGACGAACGAAGTGAGTGCGCTCATTCGCACTCGAGAGGGCAATTGACAGATAGTATTTTTTATTACTAATGCGAGGGGCCGTATCTTACAACTTTGGGGTCCAGGAGCCATCAAAAAAAAAAATGAAATAAAAAATGAAGAATTTGCATTTTCAATTATATCTCCGGTGTGGATTCGTCATAAAAACTCGCATCTGCCATCTGTATCATCATTAACACTCAATTTAAACCGTTTTCATTAATTTTTATTTTGTAATGAAAGAAATTTCTGTCACTTTCACGTCACCTTTTTAATATTGATGTTTTGATTGTGTTTATTTTATTTATTTTATTGTTTTTTTTTATGTGGTAATAAGGCAAAAATTGCATTTGTCGCACTAAAAAACGTGCGTCAAGATAGTACTTTTAACGCATGAGTAATAAAAAATAAATAATGAAGGCATACATTAATAAAAATAAACATAAACATCAAGGAGATTTTTACGAGTGCATTGATGCACAGATGCGGTGCCTCCGCGTCCGTAATTTGAGGTCTTTACTTTTAAACTTTTAAGGATAACGTCGTTCCGCAGGGCTCATATTATTCTTGTAAGGATATTCATGTTATTGAAAATTTGCTGACAATATTAGCTCCGAGCGCAACAACACTAGCGCCAAAGGTGACACTTATAAGAACTTCATGACCAGTTACGTCATTATTTAGCATTAATTTGTGTATATTGACACGTATCTTGCTAAAGAAAAAAGTGTTTTATTATTTTATATAAACTACTAATGAACTGCATACATTGATAATGGATTCAAGACCAGAATATAGGTGATATCTTGCTTATGTGTAACTTTGCGTATGGGCTAGAACCAGGCACGTGACGGAAGAAATGTGAATTCAGACCCCTATGTAAATCCTTATGGGATTTTGGCCTAGAACTCTCATAGCTACTCTACTAAGGTTGATATATAGTATTAGTGTACAATAATTTATTAAGTAATACTACAAAATCATAATTTTTTATACTTTCCTAACGTGTGATACATCTCAAAGCATTTAGGAATCTCAGCTACGCGACGTCACGCGACATCGCCTGTCAAATAATGATTACATTGTTTTAAATGGGCACGTTCTCACTATGGCTACGCGACGTGCCCATTTAAAGCAATGTAATGATTATTTGAAAGGCGATGTCGCACGACGTCGTGTAGCTGTGTGTCGCGTATATGGGAATCGACCTATATTATGTGTTTTGCACACATGACATCGTTGCTTTTTATTTGTCGCAGGTATATTTTCGGGAAAATGTGCCCAATGTTTGGCTTGTAACCGAGTAGGCTACTTGTAGTACGCAACTTTGAATATAAGACATATAAATAGCTATGTCAAACATATAACATTATATTTTGTAACTAGGGCGGTAAGTTGTCAATTTGACGCTAGAGCGAAATTGACGAACGAAGTGAGTGCGCATATACGCTCGAGAGGGCAATTGACAATACCGCCCGTTTTACAAACAATATTTTTTATTACTCATGCGAGGGGATGTAACTTACAAAACTGTGAAAATGAAGAATTTGCTTTTTCAATTGTTTCTGGTGGTGTGGATTCATCATAAGAACTCTCGTGTGTCTCCGGTATCACCATTGAATTTACACTCATTTTAAAACGTTTTCTTTAATTTTTGATTATTAGACTTTCACGTTACTTTTTCAATATTGAGCTCTTGATTGTGTTTATTTTATTTATTTATTTGTTTTTTTTTTTTAATGTAACCTAGCGATATTATTGAATATTTGCGTGCGTTACCCAGTTTATCTGGAAATACAACGAGAAATGGCCATTTCTCGTATTAAAAATGCACAAGTCTGTTTCGACACAATTTCTTCTTTGTCTTCTTATTTTCTTCTTATTTTCCCTGTATCGACCATTTCTGCTTTTGAGTGTTTCGTGCTTCTTAGGGTTCCGTACCGAAAACGGAACCCTTATAGGATCACTTTGTTGTCCGTCTGTCTGTCTGTCTGTCCGTCCGTCCGCCTGTCTGTCTGTCATGACCATTTTTCTCAGGAACGCGTAGAGGTAAAAAGAGGTAAAAGTTGAAATTTGTATCAAATACTCGGGTCTGCGGTCTCTTTCAGCTGTGAAAAAATCAAACTTGTAAGTCAACGCGATCAAAAGATATGACCGTTTATGTCGCATATTTTGTGATTTCACAAGGGAATCAAAACCTATAGGGCACTTCCCGTTGACCTAGAATCATGAAATTTGGCAAGAAGCGGTGTCTTACAGCACATGTAAAGGGAAAAATCTGAAAACCGTAAATATGTAGTTTAATTACAAGAAAAATGCGAATTTACTATTAAAAACTTATGAAAATACACTAATGTGTTGCGTGGTATTGTCAGGCACCAGAAGCATATGGGTTGCATACAGTTAGGTCCTCCTAAGGATACCTTACTTACAAGTTTGTACTGAACCCTCGGTGGGTGAGTCACAACTAGCACTTGGCCGGTTTTTTTTATATACACATCCTCCTTGTCTTGTCAGCGTAAGAACAGGATACCTTTGCAAGATAGTCTTCTGACTTCTCCTTTATTTAGCTTGTATGATGCCTGCGACTTTGTCATATTTTTCCGATTTTTCTCACCATTCTAACAACATTTGTATTCTTCAAATTTTTTTGTAACTTGGGAGACGAATACCAATTATCTAAAAACAAAGTATATCCTTTTCCTAAAATGTGTTTGGCTATTTGCATGACAACACTTTCCGATACAGGTACATTACTTCCTTGAATTTTGTCAAGTCCTGTGTATATTTGAAATGCATGTCAATACCCAGAATTGGATTCGAGATTTCTGAACGTCTCAGAGACGTCAAAGTCTACCATGGCACATGAAATACATGATGTCTTCGAGACGTCATTGTATGTCAAGGAGTTAAAAGACGAAATGTAGCTTGTATATATAAATATATTCAACCTCTTCGTAGCTCTATAATATTAAGTCTTATTAAGACTATGACAAATCTCATTTTGAAACAACTACTTCCTGGTTAATACCACGCAGGATATTGAATAATATAACATAAGACATTTATATGTTGTTACTAGTACCAGTAGATTTTCTTGTTATTCACAAGTACTAGATAAATAACATTGTTTTTAATTTTAACATTTTGTTTATAACATCATTTCTTTCTATTTAAATTAAGTGAATAGCCATCGGTAGACGCGTTTCGAGCTTTTTCTCTCATTAGTGCAGCTTTGCTTTTTTCAATTTTAAATTGGAATACTCTTACATTAGCTTGAACACCTCATGCGTGACTGGCGAGGTTAGCTTTATCGGAGAAAGACATGAACGAAATTTGTCATTAATCACAATTTGACTAATGTCAAATCAAAACCTAACCACGCCAGTCATGCCAGAGGTGTAAATTTAGTGCAATTTACACCTCTGGCATGACTGTCGTGGTTAGGTTTTGATTTGACATTTGTCAAATTGTGATTAATGACAAATTTCGTTCATGTTTTTCTCCGATAAAGCTAACCTCGCCAGTCATGCACGAGGTGTTCAAGCTAGAGATAAATCTCGAAAATATATATTAGTTTATTTGTTGTATCAATTTAATGTTTTTTGTCAAAAATTCTAATATTGAATTAATGTACTTCTCCACGGGAATGTCTTATGAGCGGAATCAAAGTAACAAATTCTTCGTGAATATCTTGGAAGATGTTGTCTTCCTAGTCTTGTCTGTCTTGTCACGTCTGCCTAGTCTTGTCTGTCTAGTCACGTCTGCCTAGTCTTGTCTGTCTAGTCTAGTCTGCCTAGGCTTGTCTATCTAGTCAGTCTAGTCTTGTCTAATTTGTCTAGTTTGTCAAATATATCTAGTCTAGTCTTGTCTGTATAATAGGCTCAATACAAGATATTCTCTTATCTGTTGAACTCTTGCGATCTGATTTACATAACGGAAAGTTTTCTTCTAGTTTTGATAAAAACGCGTGGAAGGGAATAAAAACATTCTTGAAATGTCAACAGTCTCGGGTAAATGTTAATGTAAACGGCGCGGCGCGCGTTGTTGTGCGAGACATCGACGTGAATAGAATTGATAGCGCGTTCGAAAAATCGTCGATTGCATTTACGTCTTCGGTGCGAGCGGTCCCTCCGCGCCGCAGCGTCACAACGCACAACAACCGGCGCTTTTATTAATCCTTTCACATTATGTAACGCCCGTCGGTATGCGGCCGGAATCTTGAGGACGGCGTTCACAGTACATTCTGCGGATGCCACATTCCTTACTCCATTCATTTCGATTTGTTTACTCGCCAACAATTATCAAAGAAAATATTTCTGTCTTTACCACAAACGTTATAATAATAATAATAAATGCTAAAGGCCTTTATTATTATTGTTACTCATAATAATTAAATGCGAATGGATTGAACCCAACTTATCAGTGAGAGCATCATTATCCAAGAGAGTCAACAAGTTAGAACTGGCCTATCGACTTACAACAAGAAATGCATGTCGCGCAATCTGAAACTTAAGCACTACACATCGGTCTTACGACCATAAGCCCTATATGCCATGGAATGTCTTTCCTTGAACCGAAGAGGTCTGGTAGAGAAATTGGAATTCAGAGAGAGGAGAATCCTCAGGAAGATCTTATAAAGGCCCGGTAAAGGAAGATGGGGAATATAACTCTGAGCTCTACGAACATATTGAGATGCTCTCTCACTGTGCAAGGAAAAGAAGGGTAGCTTTCTATGGCCACGTTGCAAGATTGCCTGCAAACCGACTAACCAACCGTCTGTTCACCTTCTGGCAAAACAAGAAGGTTCGTACCACTTGGTTGACAGAAACCGAGAAGGATATTTAACGAACTGGGAATTATAGATCTCAAAATAGAAAGGAAATACAGATCTCAAAAACAGACAGTCTGTGAGACGCACCCTGAAGGAAGTCCGTGGATTTCAGGAAAAACCTCGAAGGTAAGGTACCCCCTGGACAGAAGAGAGAAAGGAGTTACACCGGCAGAAGATGTGACAATACTGGGCAAAGATCAAAGCCCAACAATTGTGGTCCAAACAGAGTCGGCGCACAGTTTGATAAAATCCCAAAAAACTGGCCATAAATAGAAGGTTTCATTCTATCCACACCAAATTTGGTATGGAAGGGTTTTTTGGGTCACTGATTACAAATTTGAGTTCCATTTTTCCAAAAACAAAATGGCGGATCTAATATGGCGACCCGTTTCCTTAGAAAATGTTTCCATATTGCGAAAATTTGACAGAAATGAGATTTTTGGGACATTGATTATGAATCTAATTTTCATTTTTCCAAAATCAAAATGGCAGATCCAATATGGCGAACATTTTCCTTAGAAAATGTTTCCATATTGCGAAAATTAGACAGGAACGAGATTTTTGGGGCACTGATTACGAATCTAAGTTTTATTTTTCCAAAAACAAAATGGCGGATCCAATATGGCGAACATTTTCATGAGATAATGTTTTCATATCTTGACAATTTGATAGGAACGGGTTTTAGGATATAAAATATATATGTGATAAACTTGTCCAGCCAGTCCAGCCAATTTATTTAGGCATTTGTCTTCTATGCGATAAACTTTCTGCCACTTCACGCGCATTTCTCTCACATTTATGCGTAAAATAGTTTTGTTTTTTTCCAGTAAACTCAAAATTGTATTTCAATTTATTAGTCATTTCTCTTTCCACGGTAATATAAATTTCACTTATTTTGTCACCAAAACGACCTTTCAATAAGTAAAAACGATCCCTACTCGACATAATACTTTTGTCACTTGAATCTGAAATAAAAATAAAGTTAATATATCAAAATAAAAAAACGACTTCGAAGAAATTGCTTCAAAAACAAAAACTGCACTAAAAAAAAATTCGTGCCTTTAAAAATTTCATCCCCTATTTTCACTCTTAGGGGTGGTACTTTTTTCTTCAAATTTAAATGGGACCAATCGTGAAGTATACCCTCAAAAAAAAAAAAAAAAAAAATTTGAATTTGTTCATAAATAACGGAGTAACAAACATTTATAATAAAAAAAAAAACATACAACCGAATTGTCGGTTAAAAATAATTAATAATTTAAAATAAATCGGAATGAGTCGGTTAAAAATAAAATTTATCGATTATTTAGTCGGTGCATTATAAAATATAAATGTGAGAATTTCTCAATTTCATAAATGATTTGATAAAAAATTATACTGAAGACAAAGTAGCAGCTAGTAGCAGCCAATTCTTGATTTTGTCAAACAATAAATGTCTAATAAAGCAAACCTGAGCAAATTAAGAGCACTCATTTGCCCTCATTTACAAAAAAATCATTTTACAATCTTTCATATTATTACAACAATCTTTCCATAAACTTGAATCTTCGAGTTCAAAACGTTGTAGTTTTTGCTATGAATTATTCTTAAATACTTGCTACACAATAAAAATCTATTTATAGCCAATGATGTATTTAAATTCTACATACCTTTCTGTGCCTCAGCCATTTTGCAAAATTAAATTCGATTTTTTTTTACCGTTTAATACACAATCAAAGTTTCACGTATTTTCACTAACTGTTGCGCGCACGATTCGACACACTCAACTGCTTCGTTTGATATGAAAGTTTGGGTTGGTTTTCAATACCTGGTTCTTTTAGTTCCCGGAATCCGATGGTCCCAAGGGTTCTCTAATGATATGCATTCTTGCAATCGGATTAAAAAAATATTATTTTTCGGGTTTTTGGACAGATTTTTGGGATTTTATCCGACTGTGCGTCGTGAGGAATGATTTTCTTCAATGAATGATACTCTTCAATAATTTTATGGAAATATCTCGTCAACGCCTCTAGATGGAAAATTATAACCGGGATATCCGTATGTAAGACGTCGGTGTCTACAAAAAAGAAAAAACGAAATTTACAGAAGCTTACCCCTTCTCTTTGATAAATTTTGGGATGTTATATTTTTTACTTTTTCGACCAAACCGAAGGATTTTACAAGGTTTGCAAAGAATATGCAAATCTTGTAAAATCCTTCGGTTTGGTCGCAAAAGTAAAAAATATAAAATCCCAAAATTTATCAAAGCTTACCCTTCTGTAAATTTTGTTTTTAAATTTTTTCGTATGCAAAGAAAAAAATCGGCCAAACGGTTCGCTTTGGAAAGATGAAAATTACACAATTTTTAGATACAAATCTGCTCTATAAAGCAGCGCTAAATACATGTTTAGTAAACTTTGGAGACTTGGAAAAAAGAGTTGAAAGCAAGTTTTCAATAAATATTTCTTTATTAAAAAAAATTATGTGCCCAGGCTATCGGCCATGAAAATACCAAAACGTCAATTTCAATAGATAAATGTATAATCTATATAGATCTGAAAGAAATTTCAATATATCTCTTGCAGTTTTCATTTTATAGTTATTTGAATTTATTAATTTATGTTATGTTCGAGTTTGAGGGACGGCGGCCGCCGGCAGACAAAATATTTTGAAAAACTAACTGATGGATATCATAGACTGACTAATTCTCTACAAATGTGTGAAATTTTATTCTTCCACGTTGTGTGAAACTTATTAAAATAATTTTTTAAACAAATCCAGACATATGAATCACGAATTTCAACCAAAAACGAACACGAAAATTTCAAAATATTCAAAAATTGCAAAAAAATATATTAACACTGTAAGGATTTCAACAAATTTTTTACCGAATGTGGGTGGCCACATGAACTACGCGCTGGCCAAATTTTAAAGCTCCGCCTCCAATGGGGACGGCGTGGCAAATGATTTTCTCTTCAAATGGATTTTGCAAATATCTCGTCAACGCCTCAAAATACAAAATTATAACCGGGATATCCTTATGTAGGATGTCGGTGTCTACTAAAAAGTATTCTTTTCAAATTTTGTAAAAACATTCGGTTTAGACGCAAAAGTAAAAAATATAAAATTCAAAACTTCTCTGAATTTCATTTTTCAATTTACATAGGTTTTGTCAAAAATTTCTGCCAAGACGGTTCGCCTTGGAAAGATGAAAATGACACAATATTTAGATGAAAATCTGCTCTATGAAAGAGCGCTAAATCGATGTTTGGGAGCCATTGAAGAGTTGGATAAAAAATATATATTTGCAAGTTTTCAATGAGTATTTCTTTATTATAAAAATTTCTGTGTCAAGGCTATCGGCCAGGAAGATACCAAAACGTCAATTTCAATAGAAAAATTTATAATCTATATTGATCCGAAAGCAATTTCAATATATCTGTTACAGTTTTCAATTTATAGTTATTTGTATTTATTATTTTTTGTTATGTCCGAGTTTGAGGGGCGGAGGTGGCCGCCAGATAAAATATTTTGGAAAACTAACTAAGGGATATCATAGAATTACCAATTCTCTACAAATGTGTGCAATATTATTGTTCCACATGGTGTGAAACTTACTAAATTTTTTTTTAAATGAATCCAGACGTAAAGAAAGAATTCCAACATGTTACGGCATCAAATATTTTTCGAAAATGATGTGTTAGATATTGAGGTGTTAGACAGATCGACTTTTTCTTTAGAGCGTGTACAATTTTATTGTTCCACATGGTGTAGAACCTATTAAAACATTTTTTTAATGAAACCAGCCATCAATTTAAATGAGAAACGTGGTCAAAGATTTAGATTTTTCACCCAGGATAAATAAAATACTTGTTTATTTGTTTGTTACAAAAAAAAAACGTTTATTACCAAATTAAATACATTTACGCACAACTGCAACAAAATTGTTCCTTTACATCTTACTTACCAGGGCCTGTAAAATCATTGAAAAGCCCGCATCAAGATCTATCATCTTAATATTTTATTATTTATTTATTAACCTACTGGCATATAGAAACCACATACAAAAAAAAAAAAATATAAATTTAAAAATAAAAATACAAAAATATAACAAAACAAAAAATAAACTCCAATTTCCTTTATAATACACCTTCTCTGTTACCAGTTTGCTCTTTCCATCTTTTTATCCGTCTCAGCAGTTTCAGACCCTTTCCGCTATCATTCATACATTCCTCCCATTTCTTTCCTTCCCGCCTCTCTCCCTCATTCCATTCACCCCTTGTACACTCTTCCATCCAATGCTCCCAAGTATCCTTTGCTGTCCCACAAACACTACACTTTCTATGCTCCTCACTCATCCAGTATCTTCTTCCACGCTCCTCACATCCACACCTATACCTTGCTAACATGACTTGTGCATCGTCCTCTTGATTTACACTTAAATAGGTTGGTAACCGCCCATGTACCTGTATCTTTACGTACCCTTTATGAAAATTACTACTTTCTATTTTGCTTTGCAGCTCCTGTAGGTCCACTTCTTGCAAACGTTCTACCAACCTTTCGGCCCACCCTGCCCTTTCCTGCTTTAGCGTTTTGAGTCCCTTCACCTCTTTCATACAATTTCCTCTTATTCTTACCCCAGTCACTCCCTTTCATACCACCTACTCCCACTCGATTTACCATTCTAAAAAGCTCTTTTATTAACCTTTCATCTCCCATTTCACTCACCTTATATTCATACCTTATGACCTTTCTTGCAGCCAAGACTGCCACCTTGCACGCATTCACCTCCTGGTGGACAATGTAACTAGATGTCGACCTATCAAGCTTCAGGATTTTTTTGAAAAACTTTAACTGGACTCTCTCTATCCTCTCCTCCTCTCTCGTCCCCCAGACTTCTGAGCCATACAATAAAATGCTTCTCGCACACACCGTCTCAGCCGCCCTGAAGTTACCTTCGAATTTATTTCTCCATTCATTCCAGACTCGCCCAGCTGCCACCCACGCTTTCTTCGCTACATACTCCACATGTTCTCTATTGCTACCTCCATTTCCAAATGCATACCCTAGATACTTAAACCTTTGCACCTCCTCGATTTCCATTCCTCTCCATTCAAACCTCTCTTTCTTGAACTTCCCACCTCTTTTGAACCGCATCCATTTAGTTTTTCCCACATTCACACTCAAATCTCTCCTTTCAAAAAACCCTCTCACCCTTTCAATTACCTCTCTCAATTCCCCAGCTGTCTTGGCAAATACAACTACATCATCAGCGTATGCTAACCTCCACACCTTTGTTCTCCCTACCACCACTCCTCCAGCTTGTCCGTCTGCCAAAACTCTTTCCAAATCAGCCACATAGAGGTTGAAAAGTGTGGGGCTTAGTGGACATCCCTGCCTCAGGCCCTTTTTACTTCCTTAATACTTCTTAATACTTCCCAAGATGAAAATCCCGTTTCATATCGGTCTTCAGACTTGCTTGGGATCAAACCCAACACAGCTTCATTAGCTTCCATTAATAATTCAGCGCTTAGTTCCATTCCGAAATTATGAAAATCACCGTCGTATTTTGTTCATCGTTTTTAACCATTTTTAATTAAATTTTGTAGGTTTTTTGCAGTTGTGCGTTAAACGATGTACATGCCTCGGGCCGGAGGAAGATTACGCCCTTCGCCTCATAAAGGCCCTCCTCCGTCGGGCCTCAAACTTTGGCGGCGGGCGTAATCTTATACCTCCTGCCCTCTATATGTAAATAACTATTAAAACTCGGAATAAAAAAACAATTTAAATAACCACAAATACTTTGGTACATAAAAAACCGTGCAAGTGCAACTTGCAAACTTAGTTTTAGAATGTCGGCAATTTCCGGCGGAAGGACACCGTTCAAAAATTTATGAAAAATTCGCATGCGCCTCTTAGCTAGGACTCACAATGCGAATTTCGTTTTTTTGCAATAACTTTGCCAGTTGCGAACTTTTAATAGCCTATGGCACGGTCCAGTCTGTTCTCGATCTGCCACTGTAGAGCAGGAAGTTGTGCCATTTGTACTTTTGTAGATCTCGATTGCGGATTGACATCCTACCGGTTTGCTACTATCGGTCGTGGAGACCTCGTGGTTTCTGCGAATCGGAACATCGTGCGCAAGATACCGTCGACCTCCATCGAACGGTTTAGAAGAAATTGCAAAATACCACCCACTTCCGGTTCGGCAGCCTATAACGTCCGGTTTTGCAAAAACATGTACCGCACGAGTAGGGAAAGATAGTATGTTCTAGATCCACCGCCACCACTGACCTTGACCCCTGACCTTAACACTTCCGGTTTCGACTTCCGGTTTCCGGTTTCGGCTTCCTGTCCTCACTTCCGGTTTCGACTTCCGGTTTCAGGTTTCGACTTCCGGTTTTGACTTCTGGTCTCCATTTACGGAATTTCCGAATGTGCGGGAAAATTAAAAAAAATAGACGCGAGGCGGGAAAATTCAAAATTAGATGTCGGAGGGACAAATGAGGTGTGATGTTGGTTGCATATATCAACGAGACTAAATACATGAGACTAGACAGACGGGGCTAGATCCATGAGACCAAATACATGAGACTAGATAGACGGGACTAAATACATGAGACTAGATAGACGGGGCTAGATACATGAGACTATAGATAGACGGGACTAAATACATGACACTAGATAGATGGGGCTAGATACATGAGACTAGATAGACGAGGCTAGATACATGGGGCTAGATAGACGGGGCTAGATACATGGAGCTAGATAGACGAAGCTAAATACATGAAACTAGATAAGACTGAACTAAAATATATAAGGGATTTTTTAATTTTTTCGTTTAACTTAATAAACATAATAAGATTTGAATTTATAAGTAGTCAGTTAATCATAGCAGGATGTTTGTGTATGTCAGCGTAATCAATTTCTTAGATTTGTTTTTCGTATTTGTTTTTCATAACAACTCATGCTATCTTATCAGCGGTGCGCTAGCGAAGAAAATAATAAATTATGAAGCGCAGCCTAATCAATTTCTTAGGATTGTTTTTCCGGACGGTGGGGTTACATAGCGTGGGTTTAGCGTGGGGTTACATAGACCTCACACCCTGTTTAGCGTGGGGCTACATAGACCTCACACCCTGTTTAGCGTGGGGTTACATAGACCTCACACCCTGTTTAGCGTGGGGCTACATATACCTCAAACCCTGTTTAGCGTGGGGTTACATAGACCTCACACCCTGTTTAGCTTGGGGTTACATAGACCTCACATCCTGTTTAGCGTGATGAAAAGTGGATGCAAGTAGATGAAAAGTGGATTGAAGTGGATGCAAGTATGACTTAATTGAAGAAAGCAGTTTGTATAAAAGTGTAGCTGAAGATATTGAAGCAGGTGTACCCAAAGATCATGATATATACAATGACTTAATAGTGGCAATAAAAGAAAACGTCTCAATGTTATCTGACTCCTTTAAAGAGATGTTAAATTACCTGGATTTATTGGAACATCGATTTGATATTAGTAATTCTCAAACACCCAAACAGAATACCCCTGCAGGATTTCCAAGAAATTGCATTAATAAGAGTGAAGAAGATGAAGAAAGTGTTTTCACATACTATGATTTCGAAGGCAGCATACCTTACCTCAATGAGAAAATTGCAGGCGGGAAGTCGTTTAATCCGTTTATTGAAAGGAATGATCCTAACGAATAACAACTGATTTAGAACTCTCAGCTCGGTCTTATATACCCGCTGGAATGTTTATTAAATTAAACGGAAAAACAATCCTAAGAAATTGATTAGGCCGCGCTTCATAATTTATTGTTTTCTTCGCTCGCGCACCGCTGATAAGATAGCATGAGTTGTTATGAAAAACAAATACGAAAAACAAATCTAAGAAATTGATTACGCTGACATACACAAACATCCTGCTATGATTTACTGACTACTTATAAATTCAAATCTTATTATGTTTATTAAGTTAAACGAAAAAATTAAACAATCCCTTATATATTTTAGTTCAGTCTTATCTAGTTTCATGTATTTAGCTTCGTCTATCTAGCTCCATGTATCTAGCCCCGTCTATCTAGTCTCATGTATCTAGCCCCATCTATCTAGTGTCATGTATTTAGTCCCGTCTATCTAGTCTCATGTATCTAGTCCCGTCTATCTAGTCTCATGTATTTAGTCCCGTCTATCTAGTCTCATGTATTTAGTCTCATGGATCTAGCCCCGTCTGTCTAGTCTCATGTATTTAGTCTCGTTGATATATGCAACCAACATCACACCTCATTTGTCCCTCCGACATCTAATTTTGAATTTTCCCGCCTCGCGTCTATTTTTTTTAATTTTCCCGCACATTCGGAAATTCCGGAAATGGAGACTAGAAGTCAAAACCGGAAGTCGAAACCGGAAACCGGAAGTCGAAACGGAAGTGGGGACAGGAAACAGGAAACCGGAAGTCGAAACCGGAAGTGTTAAGAGACACTCTCAAGGTCAAGGTCAGTGGTGGCGGTGGATCTAGAACATACTATCTTTCGATACTCGCACGGCCATTTTTGCAAAAAAATGCACGGCCTCTTCGAACACTCGGAGAGAAAGAACCTACGAAACCGGACCCGCAAACGGGAAGGCGTTATGTTCAGCGGTCGGCTCGCAATAGAACGTCAAAGATAGTCTTTTGCGATATATTTTTTTCGGTTTTTCGCACTTTTCTCCAAATTTTCAGCAAAGACTCGAAAATTTGAGATGACAGTTTTGTGCGGAAAAAATCGGCGCTCCAGATAGCACCATTCGCGTTGCGATTGGTTCAAATTCGGCCGCTCGGCGGCCGAGAAACGGAAATTTCGTTTTGGCGTTTGTTTCCAGCACCTCTCATCCCAACATTAATAGATTATCTAGTCTTCTTCGTCTGTTGACCTGTTCCTCTCATCCCAACATCAATAGATTATCTAGTCTTGTCTTCTTCCCCTTTTGGCTTATTCCTCTCATCCCAACATCAATAGATTATCTAGTCTTCTTGCTCTGTTCACCAGTTCCCTTCTTCCCAATGTTAATAGATTATCTAGTCTTCTTCGAGTAGTAACATTTGTAAAACTAGTAAAGCTAGTCAACAAAGAGCGGATAACCATCCGCCAGCATACGAGCTCCGGCCTAGTATTCTGGACAAACAGAGGATACGGAACGGTGCCAAGCTGAGCTGAGCGGACGCAGTATGTGCGTTTCTATTTATATACAGGGGTTTTATATTTTTTTGGGATGAAAGGCTGAGCTGAGCTGAGCGGACCCAGTGTGCGACAAGCCTTAGAGACGTTGACATCTGATATGATCAACGTTGTTGGCGTTAGAGCGCGTGCGTTCGATACCGAACGGATTGCGTTTCACGTGCGCCGCTTTGTTTTGATTCGTTCGCGACCCAACTGGGTCAACGTAAACAGAAACAAAAAGAATAAACGGTATCGGGATCCGATTGCGGATGTATATCGGGTGCTTTGAACTGTCCGGGCCCGTTCCGCGCGGCGACAATGCGCGCCCGCGAGTGTTATTACTCCAACCGGACTGGATACCCCGGGCGTCCCCCAATCTCCAGAGAACGTCACATTGTTTGTTGGTGTTATGAGAGCATTAACTTGACATTTAAAAAATGTCGACAATGCGACTAATTACGAAAACGTGTAAACAAGCGGGCAAAACGTAAACAAACATCGGAGGAATAACATAAATATTGTTGTAGCCGAACCAAAGCATCTCCAATGGAACCAAACAAACGGAGCTGTTATTAATTTAATCAATCTATTGTTAACTGTGCAATAGCTCTAGTTCTTCATCTGTCTAGCCAAACTGATTCCTGTTTCTGTTCCAGATCTATATGCGATGTTCAATTTCATTAAGAAAGCGGGCGTCGGCGTCGCGAACGACAAGGACGAGAAGGAGAAGCGGAAGCGCGACAAGAAGGACCGCAAGGACAAGCAGAAGCGGGACCGAGCCGGCATGTCCCACGAGGAATTGCTGCGACTGGACGAAGTAAATTGAAATCTCGTCACTCACCCTGTTGTTTTGTTAATTGTTTGTTTATCAGGTGAGGAAGTCGCTGAAGATCACCAGGAAACGCAAAGACAAAGAGAAGTTGCCGTCGGGCATCACCGCCGATTACACAGCGGATTTCTTGGCCAGTTTGGATCGCGTCGATCCGTCCCGCAACCACCTGAACGACGGCCACACGCAGTCCGACAGCTCGGAGACGAGCCTGAACAGTATTACCAATCCGCAGAAGTCGCACCTGCCGCCGCTGCCGCCCAAACCGCCGAAGCGCGGCATCCTCAAGATGCCCAGGATCAACGTCTGCAACGAGACCGACGCCCCGGCCGTCGCGACGCCCGACGCCGAGCATCTGATGCGCAACACGTTGCAGAACGAGGTCATCGCCTACCAGAACCTTCCCCAGAACGGCTTCAACTGCGATAAGAACATGGCCAATCTCCTCGTCATCACCACCACCTCCCCGAGCAACGACTCCCTCACCGACACCACCAACAGTTCCTTCGCCACGCCGCCGTTCTCTTTGAGTCCCGTCGGCGAATCCCAAGGCTTTCACAGGTAAACCAACATATTCATAATGGTGTTCCTCAAGGTTCCAAGTTGATCCCTAATGTTGTAATATGTGTTGAGTGTATCAATTAGATCCAATCCATTTGTGAGATGATCATCTTAATCTTCAACAGAGTGTTCCTCAAGGTTCCAAGTTAGTCCCTAATCTTTTTATATAGAGTGTATCAATTAGATCCAATTCATTTGTGAGATGATCATCTTACTATTCAACAGGTTGTTCTTCAAGGTTCCACGTTCTTCCCTAATCTTGTTCTATCCAGTCGCTTGTCTTTGCCTCCTCTGTTAATTTCCTCCACGTGGCTCGGTCTAAAATCTTGCTCCTCCATGCCTCTATCTTTTGGTTCTTAATGTCCACTAATACCTGATTCTTCCATCTGTTTTTCGGTCTTTTTTTTCTTCCTTTTCATTCTTCCTCTACCTCTGCTAATAACTGGTCTCCACATTGTAATCATCTTTACCACTCTATTGTTTTCCATTCGATATATGTGGCCATACCAGCGGAGTCTTTGTACTTTTATCACCTTAACGATATCTTCTCATTTTAGGATGGTTTGTATTTCGGAGTTCATTAGTCTTCTGTGTTCCCCATCAGTGATTCTCTTTAATCCATATATTCTTCTAATAATCTTGTTATATAGAATCTTTCAGTTTAATCCCATCCGTTTGTGTGAATTATCACCTTACTATTCAACAGTGTGTTCCTCAAGGTTCCACGTTAGTCCCTAATCTTGTAATATTGAGTGTATCAATTTGATCCCATCAGTTTGTGAGATTTATCATCTTACTATTCAACAGGGTGTTCCCCAAGGTTCCACGGTCTTCCCTAATCTTGTAATATAGAGTGTATCAATTTGGTCCCATCAGTTTGTGAGATTTATCATCTTACTATTCAACAGGAAGTTCCTCAGGGTTCCACGTTCTTCCCTAATCTTGTAATATGGAGTGTATCAATTTGGTCCCATTCGTTTGTGAGATTTGTCATCTTACTATTCAACAGGGTGTTCCTCAAGGTTCCACGTTGCTCCCTAATCTTGTAATATGGAGTGTATCAATTTGATACCATCCGTTTGTAAGATTTCATCATCATCAGACTTTCACGTCCCCACTCCTAGGGCACCGGCCTCTTCTCTACCACATATCCAACCTCAGCACTAAAATTTGATTATGGGGGATCTAGCGGTTTAACGTCCAATCCGAACGACAAATTTCCAGAGAAGGTGTTAAGGCAGTTGAGACCCCACGATTGCCTAAACCGGGTTGGGGAATTGAGTGTGATGGGTTGCAGCCATTAGTTTTTAATTTTTGCTGCTTTTTGGTTCTGTGTGGGATTAGAACCCACGCTGCCTGACTCAAGAGCCAAATGCTTAGCTCTCTGAGCCACCATCACCTCTTATAAGATTAATTGTTAGATTAAACTTGTAAGATTTATCATTTTACTATTCAACAGGGTGTCCCTCAAGGTTCCACGTTGTTCCCTAATCTTGTTATATAGAATGTTTCAATTTGATCCCATCCTTTTGTGAGATTTATCACCTTACTATTCAACAGGGTGTTCCTGAAGGTTCCACGTTGTTCCCTAAGCATGTTATATAGATTGTTTCAATTTGATTCCATCCTTTTCTGATTGTTGTAGTCAAATCCATCCATCCATTTAATAGATTTATCATCTTACTATCTAAGACTGTGTTCCATAAGGTTCCACGTTGGTCCCTAATCTAGTAATAAAAAATTGTTTAAACTTGATCCCATCCTTTTAAATTTCTTGTAGTCAAGTCCATCCATCCATTTGATAGAATCGTTATCTTACTATTGACGATGGTGTTCCACAAGGTTCCGCGATGCTCCCTAATATTGTAGTCCAGATCCCATCTTTTTAAATTTCTTGTAGTCAAGTCCATCCATCAATTTGATAGAATCGTTATCTTACTATTGACGATGGTGTTCCTCAAGGTTCCACGATGCTCCCTAATATTGTAGTCCAGATCCCATCTTTTTAAATTTCTTGTAGTCAAGTCCATCCATCAATTTGATAGAATCGTTATCTTACTATTGACGATGGTGTTCCTCAAGGTTCCACGATGCTCCCTAATATTGTAGTCCAGATCCCATCCTTTTAAATTCCTTGTAGCCAAGTCCATCCATCCATTTGATAGAATCGTTATCTTACTATTGACGATGGTATTCCTCAAGGTTCAACGATGCTCCCTAATAACGTAGTCCAGATCCCATCCTTTTAAATTTCTTGTAGTCAAGTCCATCCATTTGATAGAATCGTTTTCTTACTATTGACGATGGTGTTCCTCAAGGTTCTACTATGCTCCCTAATCTTGTAGTCGAGATGAGACTATTTGATATAATTGTTAACTTTTTGTTGTTTCAGATGGTCGCGTACGGCGACGTTCGAGGATCTGGAGCTGCCGCTGCCGGGGATCGTGCCGATGGTGCTGCCGCGAGCGCGCACGCTGACCGTGCAGCGGCAGAAGCCGCCGCGCAACGACTTCGGGTTCTCGCTGCGGCGCGCCATGGTGGTGGAGCGGGACGCGGCGAATGCGGCGGTCGCGATGCGCGGCGTCATCTTCGCCGAGCCCGGCGCCTTCGTGCAGCACCAGAACGAGACGGGGCTGCTGCCCGGCGACAAGCTGCTCGAGGTGAACGGCGTCAAGGTCGGCGAGCGCAGTCGCGACGACATCATCGATTTGATCAAGGCCTCCGGCGACAGCGTCACATTAAAGGTAACAATTAATACTCAATTCTCAATTTTCCTCAAGGTTCAAAATTGGTCTTCCGTAAATTGCGAAAAATTCGCAATTTTTGTTTAAACAATTCCATACGAAATGTTGTTCCTCAAGCTTTTGCTTTGGCTCCATTCCAAGAGCCATATTGGAGATGGTGTTCCTCAAGGTTATGCTTTAACAAGGTTTAAAACTAGACGGACAAGACTAGAGAGACATGGCTAGACAGACTAGACAGATCAGATAGACCAGACCGACCAGACAGAGTAGACAGATCAGACAGATCAGACAGATCAGACAGACCAGACAGACCAGACAGACCAGACAGACCAGACAGACCAGACAGACCAGACAGACCAGACAGACCAGACAGACCAGACAGACCAGACAGACCAGACAGACCAGACAGACCAGACAGACCAGACAGACCAGACAGACCAGACAGACCAGACAGACCAGACAGACCAGACAGACCAGACAGACCAGACAGACCAGACAGACCAGACAGACCAGACAGACCAGACAGACCAGACAGACCAGACAGACCAGACAGACCAGACAGACCAGACAGACCAGACAGACCAGACAGACCAGACAGACCAGACAGACCAGACAGACCAGACAGACCAGACAGACCAGACAGACCAGACAGACCAGACAGCCCAGACAGCCCAGACAGCCCAGACAGCCCAGACAGAACAGACAGACCAGACAGACCAGACAGACCAGACAGACCAGACAGACCAGACAGACCAGACAGACCAGACATACCAGACAGACCAGACAGACCAGACATACCAGACAGACCAGACAGACCAGACAGACCAGACATACCAGACATACCAGACAGACCAGACATACCAGACAGACCAGACAGACGAGACAGACGAGACAGACCAGTCAGACCAGACAGACCAGACAGACCAGTCAGACCAGACAGACCACACAGACCAGACACGCCAGGACAGACCAGACAGACCTGGCAGACCTGACAGACCATCGGTGTTGTCGGTGTTTCACGAGCTTCAGTTTTGGTTTCGAATAAAGAGCGCTAGTCGACGTGGTGTTCCTCAAGGTTTCAACCTAGGTCTTATCAATATTAGACTTGTTCAGGAAAGACTAGACAGACAAGACTAGACAGACAAGATTAGACAGACAATACTAGATAGATAAGACTAGACAGACAAGACTAGACAGACAAGACTAGAGAGACAAGACTAGACAGACAAGACTAGACAGACAAGACTAGACAGACAAGACTAGACAGACAAGACTAGACAGACAAGACTAGACAGACTAGACAGACAAGACTAGACAGACAAGACTAGACAGACAAGACTAGACAGACAAGACTAGACAGACAAGACTAGACAGACAAGACTAGACAGACAAGACTAGACAGACAAGACTAGACAGACAAGACTAGACAGACAAGACTAGACAGACAAGACTAGACAGACAAGACTAGACAGACAAGACTAGACAGACAAGACTAGACAGACAAGACTAGACAGACAAGACTAGACAGACAAGACTAGACAGACAATACTAGACAGACAAGACTAGACAGACAAGACTAGACAGACAAGACTAGACAGACAAGACTAGACAGACAAGACTAGACAGACAAGACTAGACAGACAAGACTAGACAGACAAGACTAGACAGACAAGACTAGACAGACATGACTAGACAGACAAGACTAGACAGACAAGACTAGACAGACAAGACTAGACAGACAAGACTAGACAGACAAGACTAGACAGACAAGACTAGACAGACAAGACTAGGCAGACAAGACTAGACAGACAAGACTGGACAGACAAGACTAGACAGACAAGACTAGACAGACTAGACAGACAAGACTAGACAGACAAGACTAGGCAGACAAGACTAGACAGACAAGACTAGACAGACAAGACTGGACAGACTAGACTGGACAGACAAGACTAGACAGACAAGACTAGATAGACAAGACTAGGCAGATAAGACTAGACAGACAAGACTTGACAGACAAGACTAGACAAGCAAAACTAGACAGACAAGACTACACAGACAAGACTAGACAGACATAACTAGACAGACAAGATTAGACATACAAGACTACACAGACAAGACTAGACAGAGAGGACTGGTAACTACGAAATATTGTTCCTCAGGGTTGCTTTGGTTCCATATGAAGAGCCATTTTCGAGATGGTGTTCTCCAAGGTTTAGGTTTGTTCATTGAAGGTTTTTTTTGTGATCGGTGTTTCACAAGGTTCAGTTTTGGTTCTGTATAACGAGGGCTATAAGTGTCGTTCCGGTCTAGTCGAAGTGGTGTTCCTCGAAGTGAAGGTTTCAACCTAGGTCCATCAATATTAGTCGTGTTCTGCTCGGATTTCATCTGGAATTATCCTCAAATCTGTTGCTAGATTAATGTAAATTGTGTTAAATAAATGTGGGAGGTTAGATTAGGCCAGAAAAAGAGCAATCTATGGGAGAAATTGTTCCTATAGGTTCTAAATTGGTCGTACTTATCTCTTGATTGTAATCCTCAAGGTCTTGTTTAAGCTCTTCTATACGAAACGGGGTTCCTCAAGGTTTTGTTTAAACAATTACGTACGAAATGGTGTTTCTCAAGGTCATGTTTAAACAATTCCATACGAAATGGTGTTCCTCAAGGCTTTGTTTAAACAATATCTGGTGTTCCACACGGTTTGAAATTATGTTCCTCAAGATCTTGTTTATACAATTATATACGAAATGGTCTTCCTCAATGTCTTCTTCAAACAATTCTCTAAGAAATGGTGTTCCTCAAGGTCTTGTTTAAACAATTCCATACGAAAAGGTGTTCCTCAAGGTCTTGTTTAAACATTATTTGGTGTTCTACAAGGTTTGAAATGGTGTTCCTTAATTTATTGTTTAAACAATTCTATACGATATGGTGTTCCTCGATGTCTTGTTTAAACAATTCTCTTCGAAATGGTGTTCCTCAAGGTATTGTTTAAATAATTCTCTTCGAAATGGTCTTCCTCAAAGTCTTGTTTAAACAATATCTGGTGTTCCACAAGATTTGATATGGTGTTCCTCAATATCTTGTTTAAACAATTCCATTCGAAATGGTGTTCCTCGATGTCTTGTTTAAACAATTCTCTTCGAAATGGTGTTCTTCAAGATTCTGTTTAAACAATTCTATTCGAAAAGGTGTTCCTCAAGGTCTTGTTTAAACAATATCTGCTCTTCTGCAAGGAGAAAGGTGTTCCGCAAGATTTGAAATGATGTTCCGCAAGGTTTTGCATTGGTTTTCTTCGAAGAGCCATTTTCGGGATGGCGTTCCTCATGATTTAGTTTTGTTCATTGAAGAGCTGTTCTTTGTTCATTGAAGAGATGGGCGCTATACGAGATGGCGATCTTCTTTATAATGATGCGACGGACTGTGCCCGGTCCTTGACCTACAATATATTCAAACCCGTCGTCTCCAATCGTCGCGGTTTTCGTTCCTCGGCAATATCAATACAAAGAATATACTTTCATACAAACAATACCTTTTACACAACTTTTTGTACAACAACTTTTTTATACAACAATAGACTTTTGGTGACGGGGTAGTGTGTGGAGAAAAGGAAAATAACAAACCCGGAGACGATGTAACTTTTTATTGCGCGTCACGTGACGCGTGCCGGTTTTGATGCGAGTTGTGGAAGTTGTCTCTGATGTTCTGCTGGAAGTTGTGTTCACTGATGTTCTGCTGGAAGTTGTGTCTGGATGTTGTTTCGAAGTTGTCTCTCGAAGTTGTTTCTAAAAACTGTCCCCTTGTCACTCCCGTCCCGTCCTTTTATCCCTCGGTCAAACGCATCTTCTCTCTGGTAACTTTGGTGGGAGAGGTTTTCCGTTGTCCCGATTGGTTGTTCGTTCTTCCCTCCTATTGGCGCTGACGCCAAGTAAGAGGGAGGAAAAATCGGTATTGTTTGATCGGCTCCAGCCCGCTCATAAAAACGGTCTGGGCCATAAAACGATTAAGAAAAACCCGAACCTATCGGCTTTGTTTGATCAGCTCCAGCCCGCTTATAAAACGGTCTGGGCCATAAAACGGTTTAGGAAAAACCCGAACCTGTGCAACTCATCTTGTCAATAATGAGTCCCTACAGACTTTCTTGGCGAGAGATACATATGTTATCAATTGTAATATGCCGCGATAAATGTTGTTCAATGTAGATGCCTAGAAATTTGGTGGAAGTTGATCATTTTAAATTAATTTTATCTGTTTGAATAAAAAATTTCTTAGCACATTCACTTCTCTTAGTTTGAAATGTCATAAATTCTGTTTTCTCAAACTGTCAAACTTCTATGGAGTTTTGGGATATTACGAATCTGGCATGATCAGCATATAAAGTGCAGTAGGATTTATTTGTGTACAGGACAAAATCAGCCAAATATAGAATAAATAGAGTCGACCCTAGAACGCTTCCTTGAGGGACACCTCCAAACGTATATAGTTTATCGACTAGATGGGAATGATCAAAACAGTCAAAAGCTTTGCTTAGATCGCAAAATATTCATTCATTCATAATGGCGCGATGGACCGTGCGCGGTCCTTGGCCTTCAATATACTTCGTCTCCAATCTTCGCGGTTTTCGTACCTCTGCCTACAGTTCGTGTATCCTAGCATCTCTTGGCAGATGTTTCCCTTTGTTTTGTTATTTAGCGCTTTCTTTGAGTTCTCGACCTCATGTATTCTGTGTACGTGTCCCGCCCGTTTAAGTTTCGTATGTCATTTCCTATGTCATATGTCACCATATCGTTGCTATGTCGGCGCAGTCATAGAACTTCATGGTAACTTCATCAATTTGCTAACTTCATCAATTTGCTAACTTCATCATTAGAACGCATTCTCCAGCCTCCTTCCTCCCTTATAGGCCCTTTCTTAAGATTTTCGAAAATGTTTACCAGACCCTCCGCTTTTTTGAGGAGTGTTCAGGTCTCTGCTTCAAAAGCTAGTACTGGGCGTATTAGGGTTTTGTACGTTATTACCTTTGTGCGCCTGCGGATGATTTTATCTCTGAAGAATGTTGAAAGTGAGACGTCGATGTGAATGATATACATTATGTTAAGTAGATGTGGGAGGTTTTTTGTTCTTGTTTGAACAGTTTTTTCGAAATAATCTACCTCAAGGAGTAATTTTTCAATTGAAACTGTTCTTTAATTTGTCAATGCAGTCCAAATCTGTAATCTGGAAATTCCAAAAATGAATCGATATTTAAAAAAAAAAAAAACTGGCGCACCGAGGGTTCCGTAAAAACTTGCAAGTAAGGTATCTTTAGGAGGACCTAACCGTATGCAACCCATATGCTTCTGGTGCCTGACAATACCACGCAACACATTAGTGTATTTTCATAAGTTTTAGTAAATTCGCATTTTTCTTGTAATTAAACTACATATTTACGGTTTTCAGATTTTTCCCTTTACATGTGCTGTAAGACACCGCTTCTTGCCAAATTTCATGATTCTAGGTCAACGGGAAGTACCCTATAGGTTTTGATTCTCTTGTGAAATCGCAAAATATGCGACATAAACGGTCATATCTTTTGATCCCGTTGACTTACAAGTTTGATTTTTTCACAGCTGAAAGAGACCGCAGACCCGAGTATTTGATGCAAATTTCAACTTGTTACCTCTACGCGTTTCTGAGAAAAATGGTCTTGACAGACAGACAGACAGACGAACAACAATGTGATCCTATAAGGGTTCCGTTTTCGGTACGGAACCCTAAAAACGTCGGATGTAGTCAAAAGTTTTGTTCTTGTCACGAAATATCAGTTTGATATTTGATTTATTTGAAACTGTTTCAACACTGATAAGCGTGAATAAGCGTGACCGTGTTAAAAAAATGACACTGTTGGCAAATAAAAACAAGAATTTAAATAATTTCATTTGTTCAATGTAAGAATCAACGATACAATTGTGTTATTCTCAAGAATTATTTAACGGAATTTTTCGAATCGAATTCCCGACGAACCGTTATCTCGGTCCGGAATCCGTGCGTGTCCCAATCGAACGATTTACAATTCCCCCGTTGTACAAACTCTGCGGTCGGTGTGTAAACCGAACTGTTAGTCACACGCCGACTATTTTCGTGTGCGACGACAATCGTCCTGATCCGCTCTCGCGAAACTAGCTTTCTAGGCTAGGTTTCCTGCTCGACTTGCCAAATCTTATTATTTCCAAATCGCATCATTGCCCCTATTATTAATTGAACACCTACGTTCACCTTACACATTACAAGTTTTAGTCTAAAACAATATGTGAGGCACTTATTTGTTTACGATCAACTTTTGCGATCAACTTAGGTCCAAACCATTGTCCCCCTTATTAATTGAAGAGCTAAATTGTTTGGTGATCAAACACGAACTTAAGACTAAGACATTTGTTGAAACGTTTATTTCGAAACGAAACCTTCCACGGTCGCGCTCGTATAAATAGGCTTAATCCTTTCGGGAACGCCGAACTAATTGGTTTAAAGCAAACGCGGCTCGTTCTCGTCGGCGTAATTAGAGCAATTAATACGGGCGCGTTAACGAGGGAAACGACACCACTGAACCAAATACTAATTGGGACGCAGTTCACTTTTCGCTTCCTGTCGCCCGTCTGTCCCACATTCATTCAAAGCGATTTATATCAATCCACTACCAGATTCCACGTTCATTCCGCTTGGGAAATTCAAACGAATCACAGAGAGGTCCGATGGGAACTAGGCTTAAACGCTATTTCGATTGATTAGATGACAATAAGATTAATTAAATGGCACCAATACTGCACCTTGAGGAACACAAATCTCAAAAAGAGCTCAAAGCGTATCCTTGAGGAACACCATCTCGAATAAGGCTCGTCCATGGAATCAAATCTAAACCTTGTGGAACACCATCTCGAATAAGGCTCGTCCATGGAATAAAAACTAAACCTTGTGGAACACCATCTCGAATAGAACTCGACCATGGAAACAAATCTAAACCTTGTGGGACATCACCTCGAGCTCTATTCGAGGCCATGTTCATTTATTTCCGCAAGAATAAAATTGATTTCCAGAGACGCGCTCTATTCCAGACGGTGTTTCACAAGGTTTACATTTGTTTCCTTGGACGAGCTCTATCCGAGATGGTGTCCCACAAGGTTTATGCCCGCTCCACACTCTCGCGAAGTAGCACGGAGTTGAGCGAGGAACGAGAATGTGGTCAGGTTACTCGGTCCGCCTTGTGCTTTCTCGCCTTGCCTTGGCTAACTTCGCTTCATGAAGCGGTTTTTCGTACCCGAGTCAAAGGGACACGAGGCGCGAGTACGAAGAAGTGAGAGTATCACGTCCACAATCTTGTGTTTACACGTCCTTTCCTATATATTATACACACAAATACTTGCAGCAGCAGCTACCACCTGTTCGGTGCCAGTCATGACACTGAGGTTCTCGCGAAGTAAGGCGAGAGTGTAGATGCCTCCTCCGTCTAGTTCCTCGCCTCGAACAACTTCGGCGAGACGAGGAACCTTACTCCGCGAGAGTGTGGAGCGGGCATTACATTTGTTTCCTTGGATGAGCTCAATTTGAAATTGTGTTCCACTAGGTTTAGATATGCTTCATTCAAGAGGTGTTCCTCAAGTTGTATATTTGTTCTCCTAGACAAGTTTAATGGTGTTCCACAAGGTTTATATTTGTTTCCATGGACGAGCTATATCCGAGATGGTGTTCCACAAAGTATACATTTGTATCCATGAACGAGCTCCATTTGAAATTGTGTCCCACAAGGTTTGGATATGTTTCCATAAACTTCACTTCACTTCAAGAGGTGTTCCACAAGTTGTATATTTGTTTTCATAGACGAGCTTTATGGTGTTCCACAAGGTTTATATTTGTTTCCTTAGACGAGCTCTATTCGAGATGGTGTTCATCAAGGTTTCACTTTGATCATTTAACAGCTCGTTATGAAATTTGTGTAGGTCTTCAAGGTGTAGTAGTAGATGTAAGGCATGGACAGAGCTCTTCCATGCAAACAAATCTTATCTTTGTTGAACACTGTCTCGAATAGAACTCGAGAAGGTGTTCCAAGGTTTAGATAGACGTGCTCTGTCCGTGGAAACAAATCTCAACCTTGTGGTACACCATCTGGAATAGAGATCGTTCATGGAAACAAATCTAAACCGTGTGGAACACCATCTGGAATAGAGCTCGTCTATGGAAACCGAAAAATCTAATGAAACCATCCGATGGGAACTAGGCTTAAACACTATCTCGAATAAGATTGATTAAATGGTACCAGCACTACACCTTGAGGAACACAAATCTCAAAAAGAGCTGCTTAATGATCAAAGCGAATCCTTAAACACTATCTCGAATAGGGCTCGTTCATGGGATCAAATCTACACCTTGTGGAATACCATCTGGAATAGAGCTCGTTTATGGAAACAAATCTAAACCTTGTGGAGCACCATCTGGAATTGAGCTCGTCTATGGAAACGAATCTAAACCTTGTGGAACACCATCTCGAATAGAGCTCATGCATGGAAATTAATCTGAAACTTGTGGAACACAATTCCAAATGGAGCTTGTCCATGGAAGCAAATCTAAACCTTGTGGAACATTATCTTTATTCGAGACCGAGAGCTCTATTCGAGACCGTGTTCGTTCATTCCCACAAGGTAAAGAATTGTTTCCAGAGATGCGCTCTATTGGAGACGGTGTTCCTCAAGGTTTACATTTGTTTCCATGGACCAGCTCCATCCGAGATGTCGTTCCACAAGGTTTACATTTGTTTCTTTGGATGAGCTCCATTTGAAATTGTGTTCCACATGGTTTAGATATGTTTTCATGAAGGAGCTTCATTCAAGAGGTGTTCCACAAGGTTTATATTTGTTTTCATAGACAATCTTTATGGTGTTCCACAAGGTTTATATTTGTTTCCATGTACGAGCTCTATTTGAGATGGTTTTCCTCAAGGTTCCGTTTTGATCATTTAACAGCTCGTTATGAGATTGGTGTAGGTCTTCAAGGTGTAGTAGTAGTTGTAAGACATGGACAGAGCTCTTCCATGCCAACAAATCTTATCCTTGTTGAACACTGCCTCGAATAGAACTCGAGAAGGTGCTCCACGGTTTAGATGGACGTGTTCTGCCCGTGGAAACAAATCTCAATCTTGTGGTACACCATCTGGAATAGAGCTCGTCTATGGAAACCGAAAAATCTAACGAAACCGTCGGAGGTGAACAACTCTTAAACACTATCTCGAATAAGATTAATGGCACCAGCAACTACACCTTGAGGAACACAAATCTCAAAAAGGCTGCTTAATGATCAAAGTGAATCCTTAAACACTATCTCGAATAGGGCTCGTTCATGGGATCAAATCTACACCTTGTGGAATACCATCTGTAGTAGAGCTCGTCTATGAAAACAAATCTAAACCTTGTGGAACATCATCTGGAATTGAGCTCGTCTATGGAAACTAATCTAAACATTGTGGAACACCATCTCGAATAGTGCTCATGCATGGAAATGAATCTAAAACTTGTGGAACACAATTCCAAATGGATCTCGTCCATGGGAGCAAATCTTGAGCTCTATAAGAGACCGTGTTCGTTCATTCCCACATGGTTAAGAATTGTTTCCAGAGATGCGCTCTATTGGAGACGGTGTTCCTCAAGGTTTACATTTGTTTCCATGGACGAGCTCCATCAGAGATGGTGTTCCACAAGGTTTACATTTGTTTGTTTGGATGAGCTTCATTTGAAATTGTGTTCCATAAGGTTTAGATATGTTTCCATGAAGGAGCTTCATTCAAGAGGTGTTCCACAAGGTTTATATTTGTTTTCATAGACAACCTTTATGGTGTTCCACGAGGTTTATATTTGTTTCCATAGACGAGCTCTATTCGAGATGGTGTTCCTCAAGGTTCCACTTTGATCATTTAACAGCTCGTTTTGAGATTCATGTAGGTCTTCAAGGTGTAGTAGTAGTTGTAAGACATGGACAGAGCTCTTCCATGCAAACAAATCTTATCCTTGTTGAACACTGTCTCGAATAAAACTCGAGAAGGTGCTCCACGGTTTAGATGGACGTGCTCTGCCCGTGGAAACAAATCTCAACCTTGTGGTACACCATCTGGAAGATAGCTCGTCCATGGAAACAAATCTAAATCTTGTGGAACACCATCTGGAATAGAGCTCGTCTATGGAAACCGAAAAATCTAACGAAACCGTCGGATGTGAACTAGGCTTAAACACTATCTCGAATAAGATTAATGGCACCAGCAACTACACCTTGAGGAACACAAATTTCAAAAAGGGCTGCTTAAAGATGAAAGCGAATCCTTAAACACTATCTCGAATAGGGCTCGTTCATGGGATGAAATCTACACCTGGTGGAATACCATCTGGAATAGAGCTCGTCTATGGAAACAAATCTAAACCTTGTGGAACACCATCTGGAATTGAGCTCGTCTATGGAAACTAATCTAAACCTTGTGGAACACCATCTCGAATAGAGCTCATGCATGGAAATTAATCTAAACCTTGTGGAACACAATTCCAAATGGAGCTCGACCATGGAAACAAATTTAAATATTGTGAACATCATCTTGAGCTCTACAAGAGGCCGTGTTTGTTCATTCCCACAAGGTTAAGAATTGTTTCCAGAGAAGCGCTCAATTGGAGACGGTGTTCCTCAAGGTTTACATTTGTTTCCATGGACGAGCTCCATCAGAGATGGTGTTCCACAAGGTTTACATTTGTTTCTTTGGATGAGCTCCATTTGAAATTGTGTTCCACAAGGTATAGATATGTTTCCATGAAAGAGCTTCATTCAAGAGGTGTTCCACAAGGTTTATATTTGTTTCCATATGCAACCTTTATGGTGTTCTACAAGGTTTATATTTGTTTCCTTGGACGAGCTCTATTCGAGATGGTGTTCCTTGAGGTTCCGTTTTGATCATTTAACAGCTCGTTATGAGATTTGTGTAGGTCTTCATGGTGTAGTAGTAGTTGTAAGACATGGACAGAGCTCTTCAATGCAAACAAATATTTTTTGAACACTCTCTCGAATAGAACTCGAGTAGGTGTTCCAAGGTTTAGATGGACGTGCTCCGCCCGTGGAAACAAATCTCAACCATCTGGAATAGAGCTCGTCCATGGAAACAAATTTAAACGTTGTGGGTCACCATCTGGAATAGAGCTCGTTTATGAAAACAAATCTAAACCTTGTGGGACACCATCTCGAATAGAGCTCGTTTATGGAAACAAATCGAAACCTTGTGGAACACCTTCTGACATAGAGCCCACCTATGCAAACATATTCAAACCTTGTGGAACACCATCTTGAATGAAGCTTTTTGAAATAAGACTAAAGCTAAATCACTTTTTAAAACGGAACCAAAGCGACACCTTGAGGAACACCATATAGCGAATCTAGTTCTTTGGTTCTTTGAGGAACGTCCTCCCGAATGTAGGTATCTCTTATATAGAACCAGAAAGATATTAAAGGATTTGAAACACGTGTCAGTTCGTCTGTCTGTTATTTAAATTATAAATTAATATTATAAATTCCCAAAGATTGTCTAAATATTTGGACGTAAGTTTGTCTGTATATCCTCAATTTGTAGATGCCCATTTAAATGGGCGCGTCGCATAGCCATAGTGAGAACGTGCCCATTTAAAACAATGTAATTATAATTTGACCGGTGATGTCGCGTGACGTCGCGTAGCTGAGTGTCGCGTATATCAGAATCGGCCTTAATTATTGCCTTTGCAATTGAAATTTGCACATTTTCTCATAATTTGGTTGGTTTTCAAGAGTGTTAGAGCGCGTGTTGCTTAAAGGTCGATTACCATATGCGCGACACTCAGCTACGCGGCGTCGTGCGATATCGCCTGTCAAATAATGATTACATTGTTTTAAATGGGGACAACAGCTGTCGCGTAGCCATAGTGAGAACGTGCCCATTTAAAATAATGTAATCATTATTTGACAGGCGATGTCGCACGACGTCGCGTAGCTGAGTGTCGCGTATATGAGAATCGGCCTTTAAATGGACACGTCGCGTAGTCATAGTGAGAACGTGTTCATTTAAAACAATGTAATCATTACTTGACAGGCGATGTCGCGTGACGTCGCGTAGCTTAGTGTCGCGTATATGAGAATCAGCCTTTAAATGGGCACGTCGCGTAGACATAGTGAGAACGTGCCCATTTAAAACAATGTTATCATTATTTGACAGGCGATGTCGCACGACGTCTCGTAGCTGAGTGTCGCGTATATGAGAATTGGCCTTAATTATTGCCTTTGCAATTGAAATTTGCACATTTTTCATAATTTGGTTGGTTTTCAAGAGTGTTAGATCGCGTGTTGCTTAAAGGTCGATTACCATATGCGCGACACTCGGCTACGCGACGTCGTGCGACATCGCCTGTCAAATAATGATTACATTGTTTTAAATGTACACGTCGCGTAGCCATATGAGAACGTACCCATTTAAAATAATGTAATCATTATTTGACAGGCGATGTCGCACGACGTCGCGTAGCTGAGTGTCGCGTATATGAGAATCGGCCTTTAAATGGGCACGTCGCGTAGCTATAGTGAGAACGTGCCCATTTAAAACAATGTATTCATTATTTGACAGGCGATGTCGCACGACGTCGCGTAGCTGAGTGTCGCGTATATGAGAATCGGCCTTTAAATGGGCACGTCGCGTAGCTATAGTGAGAACGTGCCCATTTGAAACAATGTAATCATTATTTGTCAAGCGATATCGCACGACGTCGCGTAGCTGAGTGTCGCGTATATGAGAATCGGCCTTATTTATTGCCTTTGCAATTGAAATTTGCACATTTTTCATAATTTGGTTGGTTTTTCAAGAGTGTTAGATCGCGTGTTGCTTAAAGGTCGATTACCATATGCGCGACACTCAGCTACGCGACGTCGTGCGACATCGCCTGTCAAATAATGATTACATTGTTTTAAATGGGCACGTCGCGTAGCCATAGTAAGAACGTGCCCATTTTAAACAATGTAATCATAATTTGACAGGCGATGTCGCGTGACGTCGCGTAGCTGAGTGTCGCGTATATGAGAATCGGCTTTTAAATGGGCACGTCGCGTAGCTATAATGAGAACGTGCCCATTTAAAACAATGTAATCATAATTTGACAGGCGATGTCGCGTGACGTCGCGTAGCTGAGTGTCGCGTATAAGAGAATCGGCCTTTACATGGGCACGTACCGTATCCATAGTGCGAACGTGCCCATTTAAAACAACGTAATCATTATTTGGCGATGTCGCGTGACGTCGCGTCTCGACGCGTATGTGAGAATCGGGCTTTAGACTACAGTTGACTAAGTTTACACAGTCGGTGGAGATTTATAAATTACAAGTTGGTAATTGTTACAATAACTTTATGTAATCCTTATCGGCGGTTACCGCAGCTCCGGGAGGAACTGCGTTATCAGTTGCGGCAGAGATTTCGGTTTTTTCTTTCCGAACGCGCGAACGCCGTTATCAATTCTTCCGGCTCTTTTTCTCGCCGGAGATAACGCACTCGAATGTTCGTCGAACGACAACAAATTACATGGAAAGTTCCCGTAATTCCGAGGGAAAATTGATCACAGAAAATTGATCGCAGAAAATTGATCGTAAAGAATTGATCGCAGAGAATTGTTAGGAGTGAATTGATCGCAGAGCAATAAAATATGACGGATATATATCATAAGTCATAAAGTCCAATCCGTGACTTTATTAATCCGTGACCGTGATTTAGTTCCGAGGGAAAAATGATCACAGAAAATTGATCGCAGATAATTATTCGCAGAGCAATAAATTACGGGTTGGATTTATTTCCGAGGGAAAATTGATCGCAGAGAATTGATGGCAGTGAATTGTTCGCAGAGCAACAAATTACGGATTGGATTTAGTTCCGAGGGAAAATTGATCACAGAAAATTGATCGCAGAAAATTGATCGCAGAGAATTGATCCCAGAGAATTGTTCGCAGCGCAATAAATTACCGGTTGGATTTACTTTCGAGGGAAAATTGATCGCAGAAAATTGATCGCAAAGAATTGATCGCAGAGAATTGTTAGGAGTGAATTGATCGCAGAGCAATAAATTACGGATTGGATTTAATTCCGAGGGAAAATTTATCGCAAAGAATTGATCGCAGGGAATTGTTAGGAGTGAATTGATCGCAGTGCAATAAATTACGGATTGGATTTTGTTCCGAAGGAAAATTAATCACAGAAAATTGATCGCAGAAAATTGATCGCAGAAAATTGATCGCAGAGAATTGTTCGCAGAGCAATAAATTACGGGTTGCATTTAGTTCCGAGGGAAAATTGATAGCAGAAAATTGATCGCAAAGAATTGATTGCAGAGAATTGTAAGGAGTGAATTGATCGCAGAGCAATAAATTACGGATTGGATTTTGTTCCGAGGGAAAATTGTTTACAGAAAATTGATCGCAGAAAATTTATCGCAGAGAATTGTTCGCAGAGCAATAAATTACGGGTTGGATTTACGTTCGAGGGAAAATTAATCGCAGAAAATTGATCGCAAGGAATTGATCGCAAGGAATTGATCGCAGAGAATTGTTAGGAGTGAATTGATCGCAGAGCAATAAATTACGGATTGGATTTTGTTCCGAGGGAAAATTAATCACAGAAAATTGATCGCAGAAAATTGATCGTAGAGAATTGATTGCAGAGAATCGTTCGCAGAGCAATAAATTACGGGTTGGATTTAGTTCAGAGGGAAAATTTATCGCAGAAAATTGATCGCAAAGAATTGATCGCAGAGAATTGTTAGGAGTGAATTGATCGCAGAGCAATAAATTACGGATTGGATTTTGTTTCGAGGGAAAATTGATAACAGAAAATTGATCGCAGAAAATTGATCGCAGAGAATTGTTCGCAGAGCAATAAATTACGGATTGGATTTAGTTCCGAGGGAAAATTGATAACAGAAATTTGATCACAGAAAATTGATCGCAGAGAATTGTTCGCAGAGCAATAAATTACGGATTGGATTTAATTCCGAGGGAAAATTTATCGCTGAGAATTGTTAGGAGTGAATTGATCGCAGAGCAATAAATTACGGATTGGATTTAGTTCCTAGGGAAAATTGATAACAGAAAATTGATCGCAGAGAATTGTTCGCAGAGCAATAAATTACGGGTTGGATTTACTTTCGAGGGAAAATTGATCGCTGAGAATTGTTAGGAGTGAATTGATCGCAGAGCAATAAATTACGGATTGGATTTAGTTCCGGGGGAAAATTGATCGCAGAGCAATAAATTACGGGTTGGATTTAATTCCGAGGGAAAATTGATCGCAGAAAATTGGTCGCAGAGAATTGATCGCAGGGGAAATTTATCGCGAGAAAATACTTCAAGACAACCGGTTTCGATTTTTTTCGAAAAAGTGCAATTTGAAATTTTGGAAAAAGTAAAATAGAGACCAAAGCACAGAATGCAATAAAGTTGGCACAACTTAATTATTTCGCGATTTGAAACATTTTTTTTTGCAAAGTTTGTCTTATTTCCGTAGAAGTTTATAAAATTTTAGAAAAATGGCAAATTGATAAAATCGTCTGTAAATTTTCCGGATCTGATGACATTGTCGAACCTTGTGGAACCCCCAAATGAGTAGGATCGAAATCGATCGACTTCAACTATAAACCTTGAGGAACCATTTCTCGATTAGTCAATTTTGTATTAGCTATGACTAGTAAACAAGGCTAGAACCAAACGTACAAGACTCGACAAAACAGCTTTCACTCAAACCCAGAATCAGACCAAGTTTCTTGTAAGTGATCGAAATGCCGAGTTTGTTTTCCGGCATCTGGTGTGGGTCTTAACGCGTGTTATCTGTCTGTCGTCTGTTTACTGTTTAGTCTGTGCGTCTGTTTGTCTAATTCTAATCGGCGTGTTTGCAGCCAGCCAGTTTACGAGACCTTATCAACAACGCCCAAACGTTCGAATCTAATCTCACGACACAAATTTAATTATACCAAACACTTCTAGTTGAAACTAGCCTAGTACTACTCGTTTACTCAATTTTCGTTTAGCCAATTGATTACGAAATCGATCCATGCATCGCGAAATCTGCGGAAAATGCGAGAAAATGTAAAATTTTAAAATCACCATTTATAAAGTGCATCGAAAATTACAAAACGTGTCTGAAAGTGTTTTCTATGCTGGTTGTAAATATACAAATTGCGTTTTGATGCCGCGTCCTTTCGCGAGATATCACATGAAATTTGGCAAAATCGAGCGAAATTTGGTAAGGTTCAATAGTACTGGATAATATTGTACTAGGGCTTCCTGAGGGTTTGATAATAGCACCTATAACAGAGCTTGCGCGGTTGTAAACGCAAAGTAATCTCACATTCTGCTGAAGGTTCGATAATAGTGGGACGTGGGGTTCCTCTTCTTCTTATTCAGCCTAGTGCTGTTGCCTAGTGCTACATGCAGGAGTGCATGGCACTAGGCTGAAGAAGAAGAATAGGAACCCCACGTCCCACTATTATCGAACATTCAGCAGAATCTGAGATTACTTTGCGTTTACAACAGCCTCTTCCAGTTTCTTCCATGTCTGTTTGTCCTGTGCAGTTCTTATCCAGTTTTTTCCCGCGGTTTGGACGATGTCGTTTTTTCACCGTTTTCTTGTAGATCCCTGAGTCGCCATACTATTATCTTGTTGGTCCATCTGGCTGGATCTTGTCGGACCACGTGTCCTGCTCAACGCCATTTGAGTTGAGCAGTGCGTTGTATAAAATCTGTGACCTTGGATCTTTTGCGGCTTGTTACACGAGCTGTATTTTCCTCGTTTCTTATTTTATCCTTTAAGCTAATACCTAACATTGTTCTTTGAGGTTGAGAGGTTGCTCTCTGTGTTGTTCTGAGTTTCTTTGCACTTTTTATAGTTAGTGCCATTGTCTCGAGGCCATATGTTGTTACTGTCAGCAGACATGTTTCGTAGACTTGAGGGGGCGGGGTTCCTAAGGGTTCGATAATAGCACCTATGATAGAGATTCAGCAAAGGAAAAATAGTAGCTCAGATTAGAGCGTCTTGTATGGTCTCGTGTGTCTCTTGTATGGATGATATTGTTGCGGGTAACATTGTTTTGAAGTTGTTTATATACGACTCAAGGTTGGGTGATATTCGAAGCTTCGCGTCGATAATGGGAGCTGAACGGGATCGACTCGAACAATTGCGGATAGTGCATCTGCTCGGTTATCTGTCCTGTTTGTTCGGTGTAAACGACCGTTTCGTCCGAAAATAGCGACGACATTCGCGCGTCTTGAACTTGAAAATTTATTACGCCTGCTTTCCGCTTCTCCCGCCGCTTTTCCTATAAATAGACCTTTTTCAGCAGAGGCGCACCACAGAAACTCCCAAAAAACTAAAACACCTGGTGTTGTTTTTTCTTCTTCTCGTCTTCTCCGTTCCTCCCATTCCGTTCTCTCCGTTCTCGCACCTGTTGCCTCCGCACGCGCTTCACAAAAAAACATTGTGAACGAACCCAAAATAATCAGATTACTAATTTTTTTTTTAATTTTTTAAAATAATTTATTCAGACAAAACCAGACAAGACCAGACATGCCAGACAGGACAAAATAAGACCAGACAAGACGATACAAAACCAAACAAGACCAGACAAGATCAGACAAAACTGGACAAGACCAGACATGCCCAGACAGGACCAAATAAGCTCAGACAAGACGATACAAGACCAAACCAGACCAGAGAAGATCAGACGAGACCAGACAAGATCAGACAAAACTAGACAAGACCAGACAAGACCAAACAAGGCCAGGCAGGACCAGACGAGACCAGACAAGTCTAGACCCCAGTGGAGAAGCCAAACTCCTACTGAGCGCGTCCCACAGGTGGCGGATAGTTAGGGAACGCCCTCACCGGCTTGCCGGCGGGTAGTGGTCAAATAAAACAGCCACCGCGGACCAAATAGCACAACGGAGGAGAAAACCTCCAAGAATAGAAAACATCGATGACGAACCTGGCTGACTCACACGGACACGATCTGGCAAAGGAATGGAAGGTTCTCGAAACAGAAGATGACGATTCTGGAAAAGCACCGGAACCCGGGTTACGGGTGCACTGAGGGCGGGGGACTCACTCAGAACAAAAAAATGACCCAAAAAATATGAAATGGCGGACAAGAAACAAAATCCCCGGGCGGGTACCCACATAGAGGAAATCCCGTCACCTGACAAACTCTCGTCAGGTGCTGCTCCACGGAATACGGGGGGAGCGCTTACCGCTACTATCGACGGAGGAGCTAATGGTGACAACAAGGCAATGAACATGGATATGGAGATGGCTACAAGTGGACGGGGCGGAAAGGTAGGCCCAGCGACAGACAAAGTTACGGAAAACCCGGAGGAGAGCATACCACAAGAGTGGCAAATCTTCGTGAAAAGAAGCTCTATTAAAAGGATACCGCCAACAAAAAACAGGCAGCAAAGTACGGAACGGGTAAATATAAAAGAGAGAGCGGAAACAAAGAACGTATTCCAGCTCTGGAAAGCAACGGCCCTTGACAGCGAACAAGGAAAGGAATCTGAACAGGAGAGAGAACAAAATGCCACAAGCACCGATAGTTCCCCTGAGCTCACGATGGAGGCCAAAAAAAGGAAAAGAAGGAAAATGAGAGAAAAAAACGGAAGAAAGGAGAAGCGCGTGCACTGCAGGAGCTTCTCGACACAGTGGCGCAAAGAATATAATAGATCTACAAAAATTGACTAAGGTAAACATAAATACTAAGAGGGAGATTAAAGAAGCGGTAAATAAACTAAGAGACAGCGCGAACAAAATGACTTCGGGCAGGGTACGGAACTTTCTAACAAAAGAGGAAGATAACAGTGAGGACGAAGAGTATAGCAGGGGAAGCAGGGAAACTGCGCAAATAAACACAAAAGAAATAGAAATAAAAGAAAAGGAACCTATCAGCGCGACAAAAGAGGTCAATAACGTAGAAGCGGAGCTGAGGTCAGAAAATAAGAGGCTCGGTGAGCTTCTAAAGGATGCCCAAGAACGGATTGCAAAGCTCGAGAAAGAACAGATTGGGTGGGGAAATTGCACCAAAAAGGTCACGAGAAAAATAATACAAGACATAGAGACGCTGGAGGACTTTAAGGAAGCAGAAAGTCTACCATGGGAGGAAGAGGTATTCGAGAACGTAAATGTGGTTGTGGGGAATCCCATAACCACGGATGATGAAGGGACAATGAAATGCGTACTCGTAGAGCCAGATGATGAAAAAATGGAGAGAAGCATTCAAAGAATATACTGCGACAGATTTCCAGAACTCTGTAATCCAACAAAAGATTTTGAAATCTTTGAGAACACGATAAGAATTGGGCGAGGAAACGAACAAACCCAAAGAACAAGGAGGATGGCAAAAATTAAAACAGACGGGACAGACAAGAACATGTGGGATCACTTAATAAACTTGAGGATGGAAGCAGAAAGCGACAAACTGAGAAAGGTTGTTCTACACAGGACCAGGTGTAATGGACACGTATAAAATGAGGAAAATGACCCAAACTGTATTCTTAGGTCGGGAGGTTGAAGTAGAAATCTACACGCCCAAGGAAACGAGACAAGGAGAAAACGAAGCAGGGCGAACCGGACAAAACAAGAAGGAAAGGGATTCGTTCGCCATAACTATCACTAGACAGAAGGGAGAATATATGACGCTACTAGATGAACTGAAGACAGTCATGAATAGCACGGCAGAGGCTAAAATAATTAGGAGTCTCAGGAGCTCCAAAAATGGAAGCCTGTTTATAGTCACGGATAGGGACGCGGAGGGTCTCCAAAAGGTAATAAACACAATCACGGAGGAGGTAAAAGATGTCAAAGTAAGAAATATCTCCAGCGAAAACAAACAAGCAGTACACATAAGGGGACTAGACGCGATGGCAACAAAAAATGATGTGGCCGAGGCATTAGCCACAGAGCTTGGCCTAACCGGTACGATAGACCCGATGAGATGGAAAGTGGGGAACTTAAGACCAAGCTACGGAAACACACAAGCGGTGACTGTCATGGTAGGGAAAGATGACCACGACACGCTTATGACAAAGGACACATTAAGGGTAGGGCTGAGCAGATGCAAAGTATAAGAGAGGGTGGA
This sequence comes from Phosphuga atrata, assembly GCA_944588485.1. Classification (NCBI taxonomy): domain Eukaryota; kingdom Metazoa; phylum Arthropoda; class Insecta; order Coleoptera; family Silphidae; genus Phosphuga; species Phosphuga atrata. The sequence continues at coordinate 3,693,494 of OX155904.1, forward strand.
CGTCCCCCGATGCTATAAGTGCTGGAGCTATAGCCACCGGGCGAAGGAATGCCAGAGTGAGGTAGATAGATCCGAAGCTTGCTATAATTGTGGCAAACAAGGACATAACTCAAGGGAATGCGAAAACCAACCCCCTTTGCGAGGAAACTGGCCACCGAGCAGGAGGGGGCAGGTGCAAGAAATTTAGGGAAGCCCTAGCAAACCAACAGAAGAGAAGTAAGAAAACTGAGACCAGAGCATCAAACTAACAAACAATGAACACACAAAATATATATCAGAAGACGACACGGCGCACTGAGCACAGAGACAAAAAATAAAATTTCTAGAAATAAACCTAAACAGGAGCCAAGGTGCAATGGATCTAGCATTTAAAACAGCAGCTGAAAGAAAAGCAGACGTAATAATGGGTAGCGAGCCAAATAAAAACGGGACAAGAGGATGGTATACAGATGCAAACCAAGACGTAGGAATTAGAGTACTGGGCAAAATAAGAATAACTAACCAAGTCGCGGGCAAAGGATTTGTCTGGATCGAAACGGCATACGGTATACACTACAGCTGCTACATATCGCCTAACTGCCAGAGGTGCGAATTTTAAAATTTCCTAAGCGAATTAGGCGAGGACATTGGCAAACGTCAAACACAGAAACGGATCCTGGTAAGCAGGGACTTTAACTCAAAGGCCTATGCGTGGGGTTCGGATACACAGGATGAGAGAGGAAAACTTCTATTGGACTTTCTGGCACAACACGATCTGATAATCTGCAATGCGGGAAATGAGGCCACCTTCGAACGGAGAAACCAAAGTTCAATTATCGATATAACGATGGCAGGGAAAGAAACATATGACAATATGATGGACTGGGCAGTACTAAAAGAAACAGAGACCCTGTCGGATCACAAATATATAGAGTTTACACTGACAAGTAGCACAAAACTCGGAAAAGAAAATCAGCAAGAGGAATGCACCACAAGAAAATGGAAAATAAAAGCGGGTGATCTAGACAAGTTCAAAGAGACACTAAAAAGGCAATTAAATAATAATGCATGGCTCCCAGAAGACGAAAACTTCCTGATAAATGCTGTAGAAAAAAACCTGTAATGAAGTACTTACCAAGTATAAGGGAAAGATGGGAAGTAAGCCAGCTGTTTACTGGTGGCATGAGGGGATAGCAGAGAGCAGACGACAGTGTATACGGGCAAGGCGCCTTGCCACGAGAGGTAGAAGCACATATGGAGAGAATGCAGACAAGCAGCTGTGGGTAAACTATAGAAAGTGCCGGGATTCCCTAAAGAAGGAAATAAAAGAAGCCAAACAACGCAAGTGGAACGAGCTGATAAAGGAGCTGGAAGATGACGTCTGGGGACTAGCGTACCAGATCGTCATGAAGAAAACCAAAATGCTGAGAGGCAATAATACGCTAGAGGAAGAAAAACAACTAAAATGGGCGGATAAACTCTTCCCAACCCACCGGCCGTTAAGCTGGATCCCACATCACAACAGCAGAAGAAAGAAACCGACGAGATAGTACAGGAAATATCAGCAGAGGAATTAAGGACTGCGGTTACCCAAATGAAAAATGGAAAAGCACCTGGGCCGGACGGGATAACTCCGGAAATATTTAGAATAGTGCTAGAAAATCACGAAGAGACCTGTAGAGCATGCCTGAATAGACTACTTAGAGAGGAGAGATTCCCGCAAATCTGGAAAACTGCTCGCTTAGTGCTTATAGAAAAACCGAAAAAACACAAAGACTCGGAGGACAGCTATCGACCTCTATGCTTACTAAATGTACCAGGGAAATTATAGGAGAGCACCATAAGAAACAGACTGCAACAAGAGCTTGAAGAAAGAAGCGCCCTGTCAGAACAACAATATGGCTTCCGAAAAGGCAGATCAACTGTCGATGCTGTTAGGAAAATACAAGAGCTAGCAAGGGTTGCCTCCGCCCCTTCCTACCTACATAAGAAATTAGCGATAATAGTGGCACTAGACATACGAAATGCTTTTAACAGTGCACCATGGTCTGAGATTTTGAAAACGCTGGAAGAACAAAAGATATCGGCATACTTAGTACGTCTGATTGGAAACTATTTTAGAGACAGGAAAATAGAAATAGGGAAAAGCAAATAAGCAGCGGGGTGCCACAAGGCTCTGTCTTGGGTCCCACATTATGGGTTGCATATTACGACAGGATACTCAGGCTGGTCCTCCCGGAGGGAACTCACCTCGTGGCATACGCGGACGATTTGGCAGTGGTGGTGATAGATGGCAATGCGGAATACCTGAAACGAAAAGTGGAATGGTCGCTTAATATCATAGACCAGGAGCTGGAAGAAATGGGTCTTGAAATTGCGCCAGAAAAATCCGAAGCATTGGTACTGGTGGGAAGAAGGACCCTATCTGAGATGAGCATAGGTTCACTTGCAGGAAACAGAAAAAACGTAAGCCAAACGGTAGAACAGCTGAGAAGGCTTATGACAAATGTTAAGGGACGAAGTAATGCTGAGAAGGCAGTCCCGCAAGGGGTCAGAATTGAGGAGTGGGTTTTTTAGTGGGTAGTCAAGCCACTGAGGCGAGTAGTCTCACACTCCCCAGAGCACTTTGGAGCACAAGACAACACAAGACAAGTCTAGACATGCCCAGACAACACCAGACAGAACCAGACAAGGCCAGGCAAGACTAGTCATCACCAGACAAGACCAGACAATTCTCGACTAGACCAGATAGGACCAGACAAGATGAAACAACACTAGACAAGACCAACTAAGACCACTCAAAATCACACGAGACCAGACAAGATTCGACAAGATAAGATAAGACTACTTCTAGATGAAATAATGTGTGTTGATTTGTTTTTGTTTAGGTTCAACCTGTCGCGGAATTGAGCGAGCTGAGTCGCAGGTCGGGTCAGGACGGAAGCGAGATAATTCTGGACGACTCGAACATCAAGGGTGGCACACTGCGGCGGTCCGGAAGTCGAAGATTTAACAGGACGACCACCGTGAGTAGAACCTTTGTTAGCTTAAAAAGCTCGTGGCTTATCCGTATCATCCAGATCATTCTAAAAGAAATAATAGTAAATAGCTATAACCCGCGGCTTAGATTCTTTTTTGTTTATATATATATATATATATATATATATATATATTCTCTTCAATATATACAGTATAATCTCGACAATCCGACAACCGCCGGATTATCAGAAGTTTGTCCATGAGCAGGTATTGTGTCACAACACGATATATATTCTATTCAATATATGCAGTATAATCTCGATAATCCGACAACCGCCGGATTATCAGAAATTTGTCCATGAGCAGGGATTGTGTCACAACACGATATATACTCTATTCAATATATACAGTAGATTCTCGATAATCCGACAACCACCAGGTTATTAGAAAGAATGGTGAGAGGGTAGAGCACGAGCGGTCTCCAGACAGCCGGATTACTGGACTTGTCGTCCGATTAACCAACGGCCGAATTACCGAGATTGTACTGTATTTGAGTTAAACGAGATCGGACCGATTTCATCATAGCAATTTGAAGCTAAAGCTGGCTTGTGAAAGCCTGAGGGCCGGGGCCCCATTACGAAAATCACGGATGTCACCCCCTCGCGGCGCCTCTGGTATTTAGTCTGTATTAAATGTAATCTTCTCTCGTGATAAACGAACAAACTTGAATCCACGACACGAATTCGGATTGAAAGGAAAAATTGATTGTTTCAAGCTGTTTCAAGCGGACAGGGTTAGATTGGCGCGTATGAATATTCAATCGCGAACGCTCATTGTTTCCGTGTTTTGATTCAATCGCCGTTGTTTCTGCAACGCTCCGTGCGCACGTCCATTTAACAACGAAAAAGAAAAAAACTCTCTCTTGTTCATCGCAAAAACACGTTTTGCAAAACGATTTCGCGTTTCTCCAGAAAAATAAAAAACGAATAAAACGAGCAAAGAAAGTAAATACAAAGATGTAGTAAAAGTTGAAAAATTAATTAATTAATCACTGATTTTATCACATAAATTAATATAATTATAAGTATATTTATAATAAATATAATTATAAGTATATTTATAATGATTATAAGTATATTATAAGTATATTATATAAGTATAGGGTTTCAAAAAAAAAAAAAAAAAAAAAAAAAAAACTTCATCCAATGTTACAAATATCAAATTAAATATTAAATATATCATGATCCAGATCATGAAAATTCATCATAAGTTATCATAAATTAAGACACAAAGATCATAAATTAAGTGATCAAGCGACGTTCACGTGATACTTCGTAGTGACGTTGGAAAAAGCCTGGCCTTTTATATACATACAACTTGGCCTTTTGCATTTTCATACCACGAGAGATCATGTAAGGTTTCTTAAAAAAAAAAAAAAACTTCATCCAATGTTACAAATATGTTAGGGTTCCCGCGGAACCCTTTTTTGAGATTTTTTTTTTATGGAACCCTCTTTTTAGTAGCACTTTGGTTAAAGGGGGGAAACGCATTACATGTTATGAACAAGATTCGTCCCTGCATTTGTTATAAAAATTGTGTATATGTCTCATAATAAATAAATAATCTTTATGCAAACGAAATTATAAATTCCATACAAAATATAAAATATTTGTACTATACATACATAGAAATTAAATTGTAATCAAATCAAAAAACTATTTAAAAAATAATAACTTCGTTGTGCTTGTTTATGTCTGCATAATTTATCAATATCTGGATGGAAAATGGATCATTTTCGGCATCAAGTCGATATTTAGTTTTTGTAGCGACGTATGTGGAAAAGGATTTCTCACAGAGATATGTTATTACGAAAGGCATAATTCCTTAACCGCGCGTTTGAACATTTCCCGTTAATTTTATCCAAAACGAGCCCAATGCCATCCGGTCCAAATGTAGATATTAATGTAGCATCGGTACATCTATCTATAAATTGCTCTCTTTCCTTAATTGGCAAGGTATCCACATCAGAACACTCATTAAAAGTATTTTCGATCCAACTTAAATTATTGCGAATGGGGGGAAATATTCGAATAATGTCTTTTGCAAACGTTAAATATTCTAAATTTTGGTAAAATGCGATATTTTTGGTTTCCAGGATCTCATTTAAATTAGCAAAACATTCTGTATTATTTTTGGTGATGCATTCCTCCCAAAGCTTTATTTTCGATTTGATCGAGTTTACTATGGATCACAAAAACTGAAGTATTTGGTCCTTGAAATGAAAGTAAACTTGAACAGAAAAAAACTTCAATCATGTACGAAAATATATCTACAGAAATTGTATCTGTGGGCTAGATTTTGAAGCCAATTAGTGTCAATAAGTTTTCAAAAAAATTCACGTTCAAATCATGGAATTCCCAGAGTCTCGTCAGAACCTTTCCCCTGGATAACCATCTTACTTCAGTATGAAGAACACAATTTTTATGTAAGCTTCCCAGATCATCGCACAATAGGACAAATACCCGGGTATCTAGGGGTCTGGATTTGATAAAATTCGCCATCTTAACGGCCTCATTAAGAACTTCGTGTAATGCTTTTGGTATCCTTTTAACAGCAAGAGCATGACTATGAAGACAGCAATGGCTGGCTTTGATGTCTGGAGCTAGTTTCTTTATAGGTGCTATTACGCCCTTTATAATACCAAACATAGCTTTGGCTCCATCAGTGCAGATATTATGACATAAATTACAAGAAATTGACATTTTTCAAACTTTACTTGCATATTTACATTAAGTAAATTAAATATTTCTTCACCTGTTGTTTGAGTTGGCAGGAATTTGCAAAAAAAGCATATCTTACTGAAAATTGGATTCGTGTATGTATCTCACGAAAACTAACAACATTGATAATCCAGCAACATCTGTAGATTTGACCATTAGCAGAGTAAATCCATATTTAGCATTTTTCAAACGACTTACTAGTTCCACTTCGCATTAATCTGACATATCGGTCAATTTTGCTTGGAATTTTTTCGAAGAATCGAAGCTCGAACGAAGCTCGACCGACACGCACGCATCTTTAAGTTTATCGTTTTAAGTCAAGTTAACCAGGGGTGTAATCACTAGCCGCCCAAAGCGCTGAAGCGGCATCCAACGTCTGGAAGACAACAATTTTAAGGGAATCCCTCCACTTACTATCCTCCCTTAAAAAAGACGCCGGAAGGAAGATTACACGTGGCGGAGACGCGAGCAGGCCTAACAGGAAAGTGATTAGATTAGTCCTGTTTCAAACGGGAAAATTTGATTTTCGTGAGACACGGTCTAAACACAAGGTTTAATTTAATATTCGCTTTTACCAAATGACGCTTTAGCTTTGCAGGATTGACTACTTGCTCACATACCACACAAAACCCATTTGGCTCATTTTTATCACAAATCCAAAATTCAAATAATCTTCATCATATTATTGCAGATTAACCGTTATAAGTGAGGGTCGCGACGCGATTCCGCGACGTAAAATTATGTGCGCCGAAAGCCAAAACACCGTTCTACAATCCACGGAAAAATCAAAAACATTCACCGGTGCGCTTGGGCGCCACGGCGAGTTTGGGCGGCCGTCGGGACGGCTGCAGACGACGCAGCGCGATGCCGCTTGCAGTAAAAGATGAAACGTTCAATTCCCTGTGGGAATCGCTCGAAACCGTTCCCGCGGACCTCAAGGTGGCGGTTCCTTAGGAGTTTTGCGGGACGTCCAAAAAACGTAGTTTTTATGGCGTAACGACGCCATCTTCGTCGCAATCGCGCTTAAACTCCCAAACAAACTAATAGATTCTATGCCCGATCGAACGGTGCCGGTCCCGTTCCGATCCGTCAATCGGTTCGGACGTTCTATGTACCGCGGCGAAACGCCACTGTTTTTTTCATTTTTTTTGAGAATGTTCCTCTTTAAATTGCGGCAGATTCTCGAAAAGTAGTCTCAGTTTAAAAATTCTTGATGGAATGGCTGCGGGCAAGTGTTCTGAAGAGAACTAACCCAGCCGGCCACCTGGAATCCTTCATATAAGTGCAGGGCGTCCTTGGAAGTGATGCAAAATTTGCAAAAAAAAAAGTTTCATTATCTCTTGCACCAGGTGAACGGGACGTCGCAGGATGGCGAGCGAGGGCTCAGAAAATGTGGCGCGGCGGCGGCCAAAGCGTCCGGGAAGAACTTTCGAGATTTGGCGAAAAATGCGCCTCGAAGGTAAAAAATTAATGATTTTATGTCTCGGTCTGTTGCATACGAACCTGGGGGATTTGAGTCGCGAAAACGGCACCGCTCGACGGGGCTCTCGGTTCTACACCAGAAAAATTTACAATCCCGTTTTGCGCCGCCGCCGCCGCTTCCTTCGGGCCGTTTCCGCAAAAAACGTCGATTTTCGGGTGGGTTTTGGACCCCTGGAGGGACGCAGCAAGACGGAGGACGAAACTCGGAGATGCGCAACGTACGGACGGACATTCTCAGTTAAACCGTCGAAGACGCGCGGTTAAAATACCCAAAATCTGCCGCACAAAATGTCAAGTTTGACCATTTCAAAACCCCACGTGGTGCAAAAGGTGGGTCAAAAGCTTACCATTGTATGCCAAAACTACAACAGATAGGACAAGTCGTTAAATGAATGCCAACAAGTTGACGACATTAAATTAGCATCAGTCATATCAATAGCGGTCGATGAGTCTCGTGACATAAAGGATACGGCACAAGTTGTCCATTTTGCTCGCCATATATCATCAGTTGGTTCCAAAGAAGAACTCCTGGGATTAATGCCACTTAAGGATCAAACACAAGGAGAAGAAGTAGAAAATGCAGTGAACGAATGTCTGAATAAAAATCACATCGATCTTATTAAAATAGTGTCAGTTGCAAGAGATGAAGCTAAAAGTATGGTGGGCAGTAGGATTTGTCACAATTTTAAAACAAAAAATTGATCATAACGAGCATGGGCATAGCCAGGGTGGGGTTTTGGGGGTTCAAATATCAAAATATAAGTTATGTGGGTTCATTATGAGGGTTCATAATTTACTGTCATTTTTAACAGTTTTTATCAACTATCTTCATTTTGGACGGTAATTAGCATTTTTGATAGTTATTATCAATTTTGACAGTTATTACAATGATAACCCTTTCACTGTCATAACAATTTTAAGGAATAAAACACAGCGCCAATATTTATAAAAATTCCGGTAGTTATGCAACCCCTTTCACATTGATCACCTTTTGATCAAAAGTGGAAAATAGAGCCCCTTTCTAATCCTTTGCTCCTCCATAACGCCGGGCGCCGCTGCGCCGGTTACACTGCCGCAAAGCCATAGGTTCAAACTAAAAAACTTCGTAGAAAACTCGCGAGTACGCCGCGGCACGTTGAACGCAGACAGCGGCAAACTTGAAGGTGCACTTTTACAGTGCACCCTGCACATTTATGAAAATATTTCCGGTAGCGCCGGTACAAAAATGCGCGACTCTGTGGGGCCCACGTGCCGGTCAACTTGGAATTTCAAATCCTGGTGCCCCAAATCGACATTCAAGATTTCTCTATGCAGATTAACAGTTATAAGTGGGCGACGCGACGCGATTCCGCGATGTCCAATTATTGGTGCGGAAAGCCAAAACACCATTATATAATCCACTGAAAAATCCAGAACATTCAATGGGCGACTGCAAAAATAAGGATGTTTTTCTTTCGTCATTTGTTTCCTGCAATGCGGCGAGTTTTCGCGACGGTTGCAAACGACGCAGCGTGATGCCGCTTACACTAAAAGATAAAACGTTCAATTCTCTGCCGGAATCACGCGAAACCGTTCCCGCAGAGCTTTAGTTGGCGATTTTGTGGGAGTTTTCCTTGACGTCCTGACGTTTTTCGTTTTTATAGCGTCGCAACGCCATCTTCAACGCAATCGGGATTAAACTCCCAAACAAACTAATAGGTTCTATGCCCGATCGAACGGCGCCGGTACCGTTCCGATCCGTCAATTTGCCCGGACGTTCTAGGTACCGCCGTAAAACGCCTCTGATTTTTTTGCGCACTCTTCTCTTTAAACTGCCGCGGATTCGCAAAAAGTCGTCGCAGTTTAAAAAGTCTTGCCGAAATAGTTGCGGGAAAGTGTTCAGAAGAGAACGAATCCAACCGGCAACCTGGAGCCCTTTAAATAAGCGTAGGGTGTCCGTGGAAGTGATTGCAAAATCGGCAAAAAAAAGTTGCATTTTCTCTTGTACCAGGTGAACGGGACGTCGCAGGACGGCGAGCGAGGGCTCTAAAAATGTGGCGCGGCGGCAGTCGAACGATCCGGAAGAATTTTTGAGATCGAGACCTAGCGATTTAGGCCGAATGCTTCCCTACACGGACACCAGAAGTTTGCATTACAAAAATTACCACTTTTACAGAGGTCATGGCGAAAATACCTAGGAAAAATGAAATTCACGAAATGATTCCGGTAGAAAGCTTTGAGACGCGTCCTCCGACACCATTGTCGTGGCTGCGCGACTTTTGTCAGCGACGTTATATCACATTTTCTGCGATTCCGGGTCGCCCGAATAAAACGCCGCCTGCGGCGGTTTTCGCCGCTCGGTGGCAGCCGTGCATCAGATTCTTGTAGCCAAAGAACAGAAGAACGACCCCACGTGCGGCGATTTTCGATAAGACTTCCGGATCGCGTTATTTGGGCGTCCAAAAATGACGAATATTTTGCAAAGAAAAGAAAAGTTTTTCGCATTTTGCAAAAATGTTAAGTAAAAATGTTGAAAAGTGAAGTGTGTGGCGACGCTCCGGACACACCGACGCCGGAATCACGTCTGCGCGACTAAAACTGTCCAAGCTGTGTGCAAAAAAGTGAAAAACCTGGAAAAGTTTACCCAATCGTTGCGTAATATTTAATTATTTTTTTTAAAAATTTACAAAAAATCGCGATTTCTCTTCCCCTTTAAGTACAGTGATGGCTCGTTACTCGTTTAGTAATCCAGCGCAAAACTAGATGGCGCTGGTATAAAAAGAAACCCCGGGTTAGATCGCCCGGGACGGCGTTGTATAAATTCAGGGCCCCGGGTCACATCTCCCGGAACGGCGGTGAAAGGGTTAATTGACAATTATAAACTATTTTACGATTTTTACCACTTTTGACAGATTTAAATTATAAATATAGCTTTAATGATCAATAATAGACAAATACACATAATTATCCAAAGATGCAAAGATTGTTTTTGTCATTTATGACAAGTTTTGGAAATATAAGTTTTCGATAATAAGAAGTTGGAGGAGAAAGGCTCTATATAGAGAGGAATGGAAGGAAGTAATTCAGCAGGCCAAGGTTCTACATGGACATTAGTGCTGACAGAAGAAGAAGTTTTCGATGAACTTAACGTAACGGGACGCGACGGGACGTGACGTGACGTATAACTTAAACACGTTCTTTTATATGCGACTGATTACGCGACGTACATATCAGAACTTAACGTAACGTAAAAGCTGCGTCAAACTTCGCTTCCCGGTACGTTGGCTGATTCACATGACTCTTTTTGCCAATCAACGCTCTCGACTCTTGCGCGCATGCAATCAAATTCAAGAGTGACATTGTTATTGTGTTGTGATTGGTGGTATTGTGTTGTGATTTATTTTGTGCAATAGCCAGCAACTACAACAACAGAAAGAAAAGAAAATGTCGATGGACCTTTCACAAACATACCGTTAGTTAAATTCACGTCAAATCACTTTACGCCGCGTCGCGTCTCGTTACGTTAAGTTCATCGTAAACCCGGCATTAACCATACAAAGTTCTGCACATAAAGATAATGTAAAATGATATTGTCATTTTTGAGAGTTATTATCAGCTATTATCATTTTTATAGTAATTGCCATTTTTAACAGTTATTAAAATTTTTGACAATTATGAACTACTTTACCGTTATTAGCACTTTAGACAGATTAAAATAATAAATGTAGCGGCAGGCCCCGCAAGCCAGACCTTCAGGGGGGTCGTACAGGATAGGGCCCGGCTGGCAAACGCCACCTCAACTATATGGCCAGTCCGACGCTAGAGACGGTAGTCAAAGCCACCAATAATATTATAGCAAAGGCGCTTAATCACCGCCAATTATGAAGGAAATTCAAAAATATGACTTTTTGAAAAAAAATAATAAAAAAGATAATAAAAATCATCCGTGGCTCTTGATCCGGTTTTAAATCATTTTAAATAAAAAATTGGCTCTTAAGTTTATAGAGTTTGCCGACCTCTGAACTAGTCCAATTGGATCTTGACTAATTCATGTCTTGTCTAGTTCATGTCCTAAGTTAGTCTGTATCTTGTCCAGTTCCGGCTATATCTTGTTTTTGTCTAATCTATTTCTTGTCTAATCTAGAAGTTGTTTAGTCTAGTTCGTGTGCTACACTTTCTCCAAACTGTGTCTAGTCGCGTTTGTTGAAAGTAGTCCATTTGCATCTTGACTAATTCATGTCTTTTCTAGTTCATGTCCTAAACAGTTCCTAGTCTCAATCTTGTCCAGTTCCGGCTATATCTAGTTTCTGTCTAATCTATTTCTTCTCTAATCTAGAAGTTGTTTAGTCTAGTTCGTGTGCTAGACTAAACAACTCTCCAAGTGTTGTCTAGTCATGTTTGATGGAAGTAGCCCAGTTGTAACTTGACTAATTCATGTCTTGTCTAGTTCATGTCCTTAGCAGTTCCTGCTCTGTATCTTGGGTCATATTGGCTCCGGTCATATCTACTTTCTGTCTAATCTAATAGTTGTTTAGTCTACTAGTGTGTTAGATTTATCAGGTGTTTGTTGTAAGTAGTCCAGTTGAACGACACGTGCATTTTGTGTCTTAATGAACCCGTTCACGTATCCAGTTCCAATCTGTTTACGGTTTTCAATCTTTCGCCGACTCGAACTGGAGCTTCCGGCGATTGTTTCCCCCAAATCCGGAAGCGTATGCAAAGCGAGTGCGGTAACGCCGGCGAAGAAAATTAGACCACTGGGTTGCCGCGCGGTCCGTGTAACTGCAACTTGCGGTTCTTTGGTTCGATCAAAATTCCGAATCGTGACTCTGACTCTTCAGATTTTCGGAAGAACTCGGACAACCCGCGTGTTGTGTAACTGCAACTTCCGTTTCTTTGATTTAACCAAAATTCAGATTAATTTATGAATCGTGACTCTCTTTCACATTTTCGGAAGACAATGGGTTGTCCGCGGGTTGTGTAATTGCAACTTGCGGTTCTTTGATTCAACCAAAATTCCGAATCGTGACTCTGACTCTTTCAAATATTTGGAAGACCCCTGGGTTGCCCGCGGGTTGTGTAATTGCAACTTGCGGTTCTTTGATTCAACAAAAATTCCGAATCGTGACTCTGACTCACATATTTGGAAGACCCCTGGGTTACCCGCGGGTTGTGTAACTGCAACTTGCGTTTCTTTGATTCAACCAAAATTCAGTTTCATTTATGAATCGTGACTCTCTTTCACATTTTCGGAAGACACTGGCTTGCCAGCGGGTTGTTAACTGCAACTTGCGGTTCTTTGATTCATCCAATATTCAATTTAATTTATGAATCGTGACTCTCTTTCACATTTTCGGAAGACACTGGGTTACCCGCGGGTTGTGTCACTGCAACATGCGGTTCTTTATTTCAACCAAAATTTCGATTCGTGACTGACTATTTCACATTTTCGGAAGACATTGGGTTGCCCGCGGGTTGTGCAATTGCAACTTGCGTTTCTCCGATTCAACCGAAATTCCGCTTCAGTTGTGAATCGTGCGGGCGAAGACCTCTGACTCTTTCACATTTTCGCTCGGGCTCGATACATTCGATTGCGAATCGCCGGCGCTCGGTTGCGCTCTCGCGAAATCTTCAGACGTTACGTAATCTGCGTTTCGTGCGCACGACGGCGGGCGCGAGGGAAAGGTTATGTCGTTAGGCAATCGCTGGTCCAGATTGCGATGAATATTTAACAATGATAATTAGAACAGCAAAAACTATATTGAGTGTGGAGATTGAATGAAGAATACATGTCCGACTAGACTAGGTCAGTGGTGGCGAAGCTATGGCACGCGTGTCATAGCTGGCACGCAGGAAAATTGTATTGGCACGCTAACTGTTTCCCACGCGTACCTTAACAGACAGATAAGAACAGACAGATTTAGACTGTCCAAACAAATCTAATAATTCTCACCTGTCTGGATTAATCAACAAATAACAGATTTAGTCTGAATTATACAAAATCGTTTTGTTTAGAAATCCGAGACACACAAACAAATTTCGAAAATTCTTGACTGTCTAGACCAGTGGTGGCGTAGCTATGGCACGCGTGTCATAGTTGACACGGAGGAAAATTGTGTGGGCACGCGAACTATTTCTCACGCGTGCCTTCTAAACTAAAAGCTTAACAGACAGATAAGAACAGACAGATTTAGACTGTCCAAACAAATCTAATAATTCTCACCTGTCTGGATTAATCAACAAATAAAAGATTTAGTCTGAATTATACAAAATCGTTTTGTTTAGAAATCACAGACGCATCAACAGATTTGGAAAATTCTTGACTGTCTAGACCAGTGGTGGCGAAGCTATGGCGCGCGTGTCATAGCTGACACGGAGGAAAATTTTATTGGCTCGCTAACTATTTCCCACGCGTACCTTCTAAACTAAAACCTTAACAGACAGATAAGAACAGATAGATTTAGACTGTCCAAAGAAACCTAATAATTCTCACCTGTCTGGATTAATTAACAAATAACAGACTTAGTCTGAATTAGACAAAATCGTTTTGTTTAGAAATCAGAGACGCATAAACAGATTTCGAAAATTCTTGACTGTCTAGACCAGTGGTGGCCAAGGTATGGCACGCGTGTCATAACTGACACGGAGGAAAATTGTATTGCCACGCGAACTATTTCTCACGCGTGTATTCTAAACTAAAACCTTAACAGGTAGATGAGAACAGACAGATTTAGACTATCCAAACAAACCTAATAATTCTCACCTGTCTGGATTAATTAACAAATAACAGACTTAGTCTGAATTAGACAAAATCGTTTTGTCTAAAAATCAGAGACGCATAAACAGATTTGGAAAATTCTTGACTGTCTAGACCAGTGGTGGCCAAGCTATGGCACGCGTGTCATAACTGACACGGAGAAAAATTGTGTGGGCACGCGATCTATTTCTCACGCGTGCCTTCTAAACTAAAAGCTTAACAGACAGATTTAGACTGTCCAAACAAATATAATAATTCTCACCTGTTTGTATTAATTATTAAATAACAGACTTAGTCTGAGTTAGACAAAATCGTTTTGTTTACAAATCACAGACGCATAAACAGATTAAAAAAATTTTAGATTGTCTAGACCAGTGGTGGTGAAGATATGGCACCCGTGTCATAGCTGACACGGAGGAAAATTTTATTGGCACGCGAACTATTTCTCACGCGTGTCTTCGAAACTTAAACCTTAACAGACATATAATATTAACAGACATAAGAATAGACAGATTTAGATTGTCCAAACAAACCTAATAATTCTTACCTGTGTAGATTAATTAACAAATAACAGACGCAGTCTGAATTAGACAAAATCGCTTTGTTTTGAAATCAGAGACGCATAAACAGATTTCGATAATTCTTGACTGTCTAGATCAGTGGTTGCGAAGCTATGGTACGCGTGTCATAGCTGACACGGAGGAAAATTGTATTTCCACGCGAACTATTTCTCACGCGTGTCTTCTAAACTAAAACCTTAACAGACAGATAAGAACAGACAGCTTTAGACTGTCCAAACAAATCTAATAATTCTCACCTGTCTGGATTAATTAACAAATAACAGACTTAGTCTCAATTAGACATACTCGCTTTGTTTCCAATCACAGACGGACAAACAGATTTCGAAAATTCTTGACTGTCTAGACCAGTGGTGCCGAAGTTATGGCACGCGTGTCATAGCTGACACGGTGGAAAATTGTATTGAAACGCAAACTATTTCTCACGCGTGCCTTCTAAACTAAAACCCTAACAGACAGATAAGAACAGACA
This sequence comes from Phosphuga atrata, assembly GCA_944588485.1. Lineage (NCBI taxonomy): Eukaryota > Metazoa > Arthropoda > Insecta > Coleoptera > Silphidae > Phosphuga > Phosphuga atrata. The sequence goes on from OX155904.1 coordinate 3,708,500, forward strand.
GATTTAGACTGTCCAAACAAATCTAATAATTCTCAACTGTCTGGAATAATTAACAAATAACAGACTTAGTCTGAATTGGACAAAATCGTTTTGTTTAGAAATCAGAGACGCACAAACAGATTTAGAAAATTCTTGACTGTCTAGACCAGTGATGGCGAAGCTATGGCACGCGTGTCATAGCTGACACGGAGAAAAATTGTATTGGCACGCGAACTATTTCTCACGCGTGTCTTCTAAACTAAAACCTTAACAGACAGATAAGAAGAGACAAATTTAGGCTGTCCAAACAAATCTAATAATTCTCACCTGTCTAGACTAATTAACAAATAACAGACTTAGTCTCAATAAGACATACTCGTTTTGTTTAGAAAACACAGACGCATAAACAGATTTCGAAAATTTTAGACTGTCTAGACCAGTGGTGGCGAAGCTATGGCACGCGTGTCATAGCTGACACGGAGGAAAATTTTATTGCCACGCGAATTATTTCTCACGCGTGTCTTCTAAACTAAAACCTTAACAGACAGATAAGAACAGACAGATTTAAACTGTCCAAACAAATCTAATCATTCTAACCTGTCTAGACTCCTTAACAAATAACAGACTTAGTCTCAATTAGACATACTTGTTTTGTTTAGAAATCACAGACGCATAAACAGATTTCGAAAATTTTAGACTGTCTAGACCAGTGGTGGCGAAGCTATGGCACGCGTGCCATAGCTGACACGGAGGAAAATTGTATTGGCACGCGAACTATTTCTCACGCGTGTCTTCTAAACTAAAACCTTAACAGATAGATAAGAACAGACAGATTTAGACTGTCTAAACAAATCTAATCATTCTCACCTGTCTAGACTAATTAACAAATAACAGACTTAGTCTCAATAAGACATACTCGTTTTGTTTAGAAAACACAGACGCATAAACAGATTTCGAAAATTTTAGACTGTCTAGACCAGTGGTGGCGAAGCTATGGCACGCGTGTCATAGCTGACACTGAGGAAAATTGTATTGGCACGCGAACTTTTTCTCATGCGTGCCTTCGAAACTAAAACCTTAACAGACAGATAAGAACAGACAGATTTAGACAGTCCAAACAAATCTAATAATTCTCACCTGTCTAGATTAATTAACAAAATAACAGACTTAGTCTGAATTAGACAAAATCATTTTGTTTAGAAATCAGAGACGCATAAACAGATTTCGAAAATTCTTGACTGTCTAGACCAGTGGTGGCGAAGCTATGGCACGCGTGTCATAGCTGACACGGAGGAAAATTGTATTGGCACGCGAACTATTTCTCACGCGTGTCTTCTAAACTAACACCTTAACATATAGATAAGAACAGACAGATTTAGACTGTCCAACCAAATCTAATAATTCTCACCTGTCTGGATTAATCAGCAAATAACAAACTTAGTCTGAATTAGACAAAATCGTTTTGTTTAGAAATCAGAGACGCACAAACAAATTTAGAAAATTCTTGACTGTCTAGACCAGTGGTGGCGAAGCTATGGCACGCGTGTCATAGCTGACACGGAGAAAAATTGTATTGGCACGCGAACTATTTCTCACACGTGCCTTCTAAATTAAAACCTTAACAGACAGATAAGAACAGACAGATTTAGACTGTCCAAACAAATCTAATAATTCTCACCTGTCTGGAATAATTAACAAATAACAGACTTAGTCTGAATTAGACAAAATCGTTTTGTTTAGAAATCAGAGACGCATAAACAGATTTCGAAAATTCTTGACTGTCTAGATCAGTGGTGGCGAAGCTATGGCACGCGTGTCATAGCTGGCACGGAGGAAAATTTTATTGCCACGCGAATTATTTCTCACGCGTGTCTTCTAAACTAAAACCTTAACAGACAGATAAGAACAGACAGATTTAGACTGTCCAAACATATCTAATAATTCTAACCTGTCTAGACTCCTTAACAAATAACAGACTTAGTCTCAATTAGACATACTCGTTTTGTTTAGAAATCACAGACGCATAAACAGATTTCGAAAATTTTAGACTGTCTAGACCAGTGGTGGCGAAGCTATGGCACGCGTGCCATAGCTGACACTGAGGAAAATTGTATTGGCACGCGAACTATTTCTCACGCGTGTCTTCTAAACTAAAACCTTAACAGATAGATAAGAACAGACAGATTTAGACTGTCCAAACAAATCTAATAATTCTCACCTGTCTAGACTAATTAACAAATAACAGACTTAGTCTCAATAAGACATACTCGTTTTGTTTAGAAAACACAGACGCATAAACAGATTTCGAAAATTTTAGACTGTCTAGACCAGTGGTGGCGAAGCTATGGCACGCGTGTCATAGCTGACACGGAGGAAAATTGTATTGGCACGCGAACTATTTCTCACGCGTGTCTTTTAAACTAAAACCTTAACAGATAGTTAAGAACAGACAGATTTAGACTCTCCAAACAAATCTAATAATTCTCACCTGTCTGGATTAATCAACAAATAAGTAGTCTGAATTAGACAAAATCGCTTTGTTTAGAAATCACAGACGCATAAACAGATTTCGAAAATTCTTGACTGTTTAGACCAGTGGTGGCGAAGCTATGGCACGCGTGTCATAGCTGACACTGAAGAAAATTGTATTGGCACGCGAACTATTTCTCATGCGTGCCTTCGAAACTAAAACCTTAACAGACAGATAAGAACAGACAGATTTAGACAGTCCAAACAAATCTAATAATTCTCACCTGTCTGGATTAATTAACAAATAACAGACTTAGTCTGAATTAGACAAAATCGTTGTGTTTAGAAATCAGAGACGCACAAACAAATTTCGAAAATTCTTGACTGTCTAGACCAGTGGTAGCGATGCTATGGCACGCGTGTCATAGCTGATACGGAGAAAAATTGTATTGGCACGCGTACTATTTCTCACGCGTGTCTTCCAAACTAAAACCTCAACAGACAAATTTAGACTGTCCAAACAAATCTAATAATTCTCACCTGTCAGGATTAATTAACAAATAACGGACTTAGTCTAAATTAGACAAAATCGTTTTGTTTAGAAATCAGAGACGCACAAACAGATTTCGAAAATTCATGACTCTCTAGACCAGTGGTGGCGAAGCTATGGCACGCGTGTCATAGCTGACACGGAGGAAAATTGTATTGCCACGCGAACTATTTTTCACGCGTGCCTTCCAAACTAAAATCTTCTACTTTTCTAAAAAAAAAAGTTTCTCAATCCACTTTTGTGCAACATCATAAAATATAAGATATAATATAACATATCTTATAGTTTATGATGTTGCACAATAGTGGATTGAGAAACTTTTAATTAAATGATACGGTAACTGATTTTCACCATCAGAAATGTTCATTCATTGTAAAAGTTACCTACGTCAGCATTTTAAAATGTGAAGATTTAAAAAAAATGGCACGCGGTTGGAAAAAGGTTCACCACCCCTGGTCTAAGTGTTTGCTAGTGATGGCTAGTCTAGGTGATTGCCATTGTTTGATGCCTAGGTCAGTGGTGGCGAGCCTATGGCACGCGTGTCACAGCTGACACGTAGGAAAATTGTATTGGCACGCGAACTATTTCTCACGCGTGCCTTCTAAACTTCTTAAACTTAAACCTCCTATTTTTCTAAAATATTGAGAAACTTAATAAAGTTTCTCAATCTACTTTTGCGCAATATCAAATGTGTAAAATATAAGACGTGTTATATTTAGGCTAATACGGTAACTGATTTTCACTATCAGAAATGTTCATTCATTGTAAAAGTTACTTGGCACGTCAGCAATTTCAAAATGTGAAAATAAAAAACAAATTGGCATTCGGTCGGAAAAGGGTTACCCACCCCTGGCCTAGGTGATTGCTAGTGTAGGTGATATACCTGCCGCAGCGACCCCGTGGAGTGATCACGCGGCGTTCACGTGATAGTTCGTGGTGAGGTTGTAAAAAGCCTGATTTACACTGCTTTGCCAAATTTGACTTTTAATTTTAAAAAACAAGTTTTGCAAAAGACTGATTTATGGATAAAATGTAGTCACTAATTTTAACTAAGACAGAAACACTGAAAACTCGAGAGCACGTGGCATACAACCCTACTGGCCGACTGGTTTAAAGTTTCGGCTGCGTGATCTACGCTTCAAAAGCGTTTGCACTGACCAATAGCGAATCATCCCCCGAAAATCACTTGAAGATCACGCAAGTTTATTACTCCATCGGGTGGCTGCGGCAACTCAAGTTGATTGATATTGATAGTCGAGGTTAGTTGTGCGCAAATGTTAGTTGTGCGTTAGTTGTGTCTAGGGGTCGCGACCACTAGAGAAGTCGATACATACATTTTTGGGTCAGCTTTTCGTTGTGTAGATATCAGTAAAATAGTGTAATGTCAATATAAATGATCTCTTGAATCTCATTTGGTCTTATCAGGACTTCTTCAGCTTGCCCGAAATATGTGTGTTCGCGCCAATTTTAGTAAATCTGTATTTTTAATTTAACATTTGAATCGATTTCGGCACAGATCAACAGAAGGGGAAAGGTGTATCGACCTGGGCCGAAATCACGCGTTTTATCAATTAATTTCGTCGCGAATTTATATATTTTGCGGCAGTATGCTTCGAGTGCGTGAAGCGTAGAGACAAGAATGGAAGCGCGAATTAAGCTGCACGTGACCGACACGTGCACGCATCTTTAAGTTTATCGTTTTAAGTCAAATTAACCAGGGGTGTAATCACGAGCCCAAAGGGCTGAAGCGGCATCCAACGTCTGGAAGACAATAATTTTAAGGGAATCCCTCCACTTACTATCCCCATTTCCTCGCTTAAAAAAGCCGCGGGAAGGACGATCACACGTGGTGGAGACGCGAGCAGCCTTATCAAGTAAGTGATTAGACCAGCCCTGTTTTAAAACTTGAAAATTTTGATTTTCGTGAGACACGGTCCAAACAGTGTGCATCAGATCAAGTGAATGGGATGCGAGTCTGATGTTCGAGAAATTATTAATTTCTTTTCACTACTTAACACTATGAGATTGCAGATTTCGTTAGTTCTTCCAATATTTGCGGAGGGATCTCTTCTGATAGAAATACTAAGACTTCGCCAGCACGTCTAAAATGTATGCATCAGATCAAGTGAATGGGAAGCGGGTCGAGAAATTTCATGAACAATTTCAGGTTGCAGATTTCATTAGTTCTCTTAATATTTGCCAAGAGATCTTTTCTGATAGAAATACTAAGATTTCGCCAGCATGTCTAAAATGTATGCATCAGATCAAGTGAATGAGAAGCGGGCCGAGAAAAAAACATTTTCAGGTTGCAGATGTCATTAGTTTTCCTAATTTTTGCTGAGGAATCTTTTCTGATAGAAATCGTCGGCATGTCTAAAATGTATGCATCAGATCAGGTCGATGAGAGGCCAAAACTCTTCCACAAAAGGTGTAGTAATGTTGTGCAATAACGCTCTTTATAAACAGTTTTTCTTCCTCAACAAAATAAGACCCAGTGATCCCAGATACAGTACACCAAACGGTAATTGCATAGTGCTATTTTAGCGATAGCTGTACGCGAATACTTAATTGTTGCCAATTGAATTATTAATAACAGATCGATTAGATCGGTGTATTATTTGGTTAAACCAAATCGTTGTAATTATGATTCGGATGAGTAATCGACGAGACGTTCCTTTCGATTTTCGGCGTCATCGGTTACAAATATTTGCGTTAGTCACGCACGCGGCCCATCCGCAATCAATTACCCGGCCGATTATTCAACAGCGACACCAACTGACAATATCGACGACCTCCGCATCAACAAAGGCAAATCTAACGACATTCCGAAACTAACGAACGCTGGGCGACGTTTCCCGTCAGATTGGTTGCATAAAACTGTCATAGCTTCCAATTTTAATCTTAATTTACGAGTTTTGCCCAAGCCAAAAGCTCCAAAGCTTTTCGGAAGCCGAGCTGTCCACAAGAAGGATTGAGGAGGATAACTATTTATGGCATGGGGTTCCTCAAGGCTAAATCATCCAAATCTTTGCTGGAAAAGAACGACGGACGTATTTATGCATTTCAGACAGGGGCGGTTTTTCTTATGAACTAAATTATATTATAAGCTAAATTTTCTTATAAGCTAAACAAGGTATAACTTAGGTCCCCAACTTTCTGGAAGTCCCCAAAATACCCCTATAGGTATCCAAAAATCATATTTGGTACTGACCAAAAGGCCCCATAGCTCAAATAGCTTAGGGCCTTATCAAGTCTAAATCCTCCCCAGATTTCAGAGATCGAATAAAGTTATGAAGAGCGTTGTAGGATTGCTATTATACGTAGGGTTCCTCAAGGTTCAGATGTTAGTTTGCTATTTAAATATCGCTTTGGCGACAAGATTTAATAAGCAAGGCTAACCAGACAAGACTTGTCGGATAAGGTTTGACCAGCAATACTTGACCAGACGGACAGATTTCGGCGGATAAGACGATTTAATAATTTTTTCGAACGATTTTTCTCGCCGTTTCGTTTCTAGTTTTGAAAGTTATTTGCTTTGGTGTAAATTGTTTGCAAATTTATGAGTATTCGTTGTAATATTGCATTCAATCTGCTTTCAAGTCGACTTACTTGAGTAGGCAAACATGTATACTTACTCAGTAAGAAACTTAGTATGTTTGCTTTCACGTACGCGCGAATGAGTTGCCGGTTGCATATATTAGTTTCGTTTCCTCAAACGAATATTTGAAACGAGCAAATCTGAATCTCGATAAAACAGACTGGACAGACTAGACGAACTATACAGACTAGACGGACTATACAGACTAGACGGACTAGACAGACTATACGGACTAGACAGACTAGACCGACTAGACAGACTAGACATACTATGCCAAATGACTTAGCCTTATCATCTAGATGTCCCAAATCTAATTGTCAATGTGAATTAAGCCTTGTTGACTATATGATTTAAGTCTTCTTGTCTTGACTTCATGCTTGTTGAATCTTCATATAACACGTTGACTGGCAACTATGAATAACTTAAAACCAACTACGAGATAACTCCAAGCCTTGAGACAACACCGTTGAATGTTAAATCTTCCTTTAACACGTTTTATCTTCATATAACACGGTGACAGTCAACTTGGAGATAACTTAGAGCTAATTATGAGATAACTCCAAATCAACTGCGAGATATATCCGAACCTTGAGACAACACCTTTGAAAGTTGAATCTTCATGTAACACATTTCATCTGCATATAACACGTTGGCTGCCAGCTACGAGATAATTTAGAGCCAACCATGAGACAACTCCGAGTCAACTACGAGATAACTCCGAGCCTTGAGACAACACCGTTGAATGTTTAATCTTCATATAACACGTTTTATCTTCATATAACACGGTGACAGTCAACTTCGAGATAACTTAGAGCCAATTATGAGATAACTCCAAATCAACTGCGCGATATCTCCGAACCTTGAGACAACACCGTTGAATGTTGAATCTTCATATAACACATTTCATCTGCATATAATACGTTGGCTGCCAGCTACGAGATAATTTAGAGCCAACCATGAGACAACTCCGAGTCAAATACGAGATAACTCCGAGCCTTGAAACAACACCGTTGAATCTTCATATAACACGTTTTATCTTCATATAACACGGTGACAGTCAACTTCGAGATAACTTAGAGCGAATTATAAGATAACTCCAAATCAACTACGAGATATCTCCGAACCTTGAGACAACACCTTTGAAAGCTGAATCTTCATATAACACGTTTCATCTTCATATAACACGTTGGCTGTCAACTATGAGATAATTTAGAAACAACAATGAGATATCTCTGAGTCAACTACGAGATAACTCCGAACCTTTAGACAACACCGTTGAAAGTTGAATCTTCATATAACACTTTTCATCTTCATATAACACGTTGGCTGCCAACTACGAGATAATTTACAGCCAACCATGAGATAACTCCGAGTCAACTACGAGATAATTCCGAGCCTTAAGACAACACCGTTGAATGTTGAATCTTCATATAACACGTTTTATCTTCATATAACACGGTGACAGTCAACTTCGAGATAGCTTAGAGCCAATTATGAGATAACTCCGTGTCAACTACGAGATATCTCCGAACCTTGAGACAACACCGTTGAATGTTGAATCTTCATACAACACGTTTTATCTTCATATAACACGGTGACAGTCAACTTCGAGATAACTTAGAGCCAATTATGAGATAACTCAAAATCAACTGCGCGATATCTCCGAACCTTGAGACAACACCTTTGAAAGCTGAATCTTCATATAACACGTTTCATCTTCATATAACACGTTGGCTGCCAACTACGAGATAATTTACAGCCAACTATGAGATAACTCCGAGTCAACTACGAGATAATTCCGAGCCTTGAGACAACACCGTTGAATGTTGAATCTTCATATAACACGTTTTATCTTCATATAACACGGTGACAGTCAACTTCGAGATAACTTAGAGCCAATTATGAGATAACTCCGTGACAACTACGAGATATCTCCGAGCCTTGAGATAAAACCGTTGAATGTTGAATCTTCATATAACACGTTTCATCTGCATATAACACGTTGGCTGCCAACTACGAGATAATTTAGAGCCAATTATGAGATAACTCCGAGTCAACTACGAGATAACTTCAAGCCTTAAGACAACACAGTTGGATTTTGAGTCTTCATATAACACGTTTTATCTTCATATAACACGATGACTGTCAACTACGAGATAATTTAGAGCCAATTATGAGATAACTCCGAGTCAACTACGAGATAACTCTAAGTCTTAAGACAACACAGTTGGATTTTGAGTCTTCATATAACACGTTTTATCTTCATATAACACGATGACTGTCAACTTCGAGATAACTTAGAACCAATTATGAGATAACTCCAAATCAACTATTGAAACAACTGTTGAATCTTCATACAACACGTTTTATCTTCATATAACACGGTGACATAACGGTGAGATAACTTACAGCAAATTATGAGATAACTCCAAATCAACTGCGCGATATCTCCGAACCTTGAGACAACACCTTTGAAAGCTGAATCTTCATATAACACGTTTCATCTTCATATAACACGTTGGCTGCCAACTACGAGATAATTTACAGCCAACTATGAGATAACTCCGAGTTAACTACGAGATAATTCCGAGCCTTGAGACAACACCGTTGAATGTTGAATCTTCATATAACACGTTTTATCTTCATATAACACGGTGACAGTCAACTTCGAGATAACTTAGAGCCAATTATGAGATAACTCCGTGTCAACTACGAGATATCTCCGAACCTTGAGACAACACCGTTGAATGTTGAATCTTCATATAACACGTTTTATCTTCATATAACACGGTGACAGTCAACTTCGAGATAACTTAGAGCCAATTATGAGATAACTCCGTGACAACTACGAGATATCTCCGAGCCTTGAGATAACACCGTTGAATGTTGAATCTTCATATAACACATTTCATCTGCATATAACACGTTGGCTGCCAACTACGAGATAATTTAGAGACAATTATTAGATAACTCCGAGTCAACTACGAGATAACTCCAAGCCTTAAGACAACACAGTTGGATTTTGAGTCTTCATATAACACGTTTTATCTTCATATAACACGTTGGCTGCCAACTACGAGATAATTTAGAGCCAATTATGAGATAACTCCGAGTCAACTACGAGATAACTCTAAGCCTTAAGACAACACAGTTGAATTTTGAGTCTTCATATAACACGTTTTACCTTCATATAACACGATGACTGTCAACTTCGAGATAACTTAGAACCAATTATGAGATAACTCCAAATCAACTACGAGATATCTCCGAACCTTGAGACAACACAGTTGAATGTTGAATCTTCATATAACACGTTTTATCTTCATATAACACGGTGACAGTCAACTTCGAGATAACTTAGAGCTAATTATGAGATAACTCCAAATCAACTGCGAGATATATCCGAACCTTGAGACAACACCTTTGAAAGCAGAATCTTCATATAACACGTTTTATCTTCATATAACACGGTGACAGTCAACTTCGAGATAACTTAGAGCTAATTATGAGATAACTCCAAATCAACTGCGAGATATATCCGAACCTTGAGACAACACCTTTGAAAGCAGAATCTTCATATAACACGTTTCATCTTCATATAACACGTTGGCTGTCAACTATGAGATGATTTAGAAACAACAATGAGATATCTCAGAGTCAACTACGAGATTACTCCGAACCTTTAGACAACACCGTTGAAAGTTGAATCTTCATATAACACGTTTCATCTTCATATAACACGTTGGCTGCCAACTACGAGATAATTTACAGCCAACCATGAGATAACTCCGAGTCAACTACGAGATATCTCCGAGCCTTAAGACAACACCGTTGAATGTTGAATCTTCATATAACACGTTTTATATTCATATAACACGGTGACAGTCGACTTCGAAATAACTTAGAGTCAATTATGATATAACTCCGAGTCAACTACGAGATATCTCCTAGCCTTGAGATAACACCGTTGAATGTTGAATCTTCATATAACACATTTCATCTGCATATAACACGTTGGCTGCCAACTACGAGATAATTTAGAGCCAACCATGAGACAACTCCGAGTCAACTACGAGATAACTCCGAGACTTGAAACAACACCGTTGAATGTTGAATCTTCATATAACACGTTTTATCTTCATATAACACGGTGACAGTCAACTTGGAGATAACTTAGAGCTAATTATGAGATAACTCCAAATCAACTGCGAGATATATCCGAACCTTGAGACAACACCTTTGAAAGCTGAATCTTCATATAACACTTTTCATCTTCATATAACACGTTGGCTGTCAACTATGAGATAATTTAGAAACAACAATGAGATATCTCAGAGTCAACTACGAGATAACTCCGAACCTTTAGACAACACCGTTGAAAGTTGAATCTTCATATAACACGTTTCATCTTCATATAACACGTTGGCTGCCAACTACGAGATAATTTACAGCCAACCATGAGATAACTCCGAGTCAACTACGAGATAATTCCGAGCCTTGAAACAACACCGTTGAATGTTGAATCTTCATATAACACGTTTTATATTCATATAACACGGTGACAGTCGACTTCGAAATAACTTAGAGTCAATTATGATATAACTCCGAGTCAACTACGACATATCTCCTAGCCTTGATACAACACCGTTGAATGTTGAATCTTCATATAACACGGTTCATCTTCATATAACACGTTAACTACCAACCACGACATAGCTTAGAGCGAATTATGAATTGCCAACTTCGAGATACCTTAGAGTCAACTACGAGATAACTAGATAATTTTCATTTGTTTTAATAATAGCCCTATCGACTTAGCCTTATCGTCTATATGTCTTAAGTGCCTTAAGTTAATGTGACTTAAGCCTTGCGACTAACGATAAGGTTTATATCTTCTTGGCTCTGACTTTATGCTTGTTGAATCTTCATACAACACGTTTTATCTTCATACAACACGTTTTATCTTCATATAACACGTTTTATCTCCATATAACACGTTGACTGCCAACTACGAGATACCTTAGAGCCAACTACGGGATAACTAGACAATTTTCATTTGTTTTAATAATAGCCCGAATAACTTAGCCTTATCGTCTATATGTCTTAAGTGGCCTAAGTTTATGTGACTTAAGCCTTGTGTCTAAATATACGATTTATGTCTTGTTGTCTTAACTTTATGCTTGTAAAATCTTCATACAACACGTTTTATCTCCATACAACACGTTGCTTGCCAACTACGAGATAGCTTAGAGTCAACTACGTTATTACTAGACATTTTTCATTTGTTTAAATAATAGCCCAAATATCTTAGCCTTATCGTCTATATGTCTTAAGTGCCTTAAGTTTATGGGACTTAAGCCTTGTGACTAACTATATGATTTATATCTTGTTGTCTTGACTTTATGCTTGTTGAATCTTCATATAACGCGTTTTATACTCATATAACAAGTTGATTATCAACTACGAAATAACTCGGAGCCAAATACGAGATAACTCGGAGTCAAATACGAGATAACGCGGAGTCAAATACGAGATAACTCGGAACCAAATACGAGATAACTCGGAGTCAAATAGGAGATAACTCGGAGCCAAATACGAGATAACTCGTGGCAGTCAACGTGTTAAATTAAAATATCTTGTTTTAATAGTTCTTGACATATCACGCATGAAATAATCTAAACTTGTACCTTTGTTCATTCGCACAGGGAAATCAGTCGGTGTGTGTAAAACTAACGAGATAATGAGTTATCAAACATTTTTCTCTCGCCATTATTTGCCGACACACCTGGAGCGCCTGCGGCCGCGACGTGTTCGTCTTGCAATCATTCTATTTACCATAACGATTTTCTAACGTAAGAAAGAAAAAAAACAGCTTCAATGCTAAATAATAAATAGTTTGAATAGTTCAGCTTTGTTGTCTCATCCGGCATTGTCTGGTTAATTTGTGTAAACAATTTCACGTTTTGTTAGAAATCGCTTTGATAAAATCTTGAGATTCATAGAAGTGTTGATCTGCGTAAAGATGATTGACGCGCGCTTCAATCAAGTTCAATCAAAACTCAGTCACAGTTGAGTTTACGATTCGTTTCGAAGAGTGGTGTCCAAGATGGATTTGGGCTTCCTAGCATTAACGTTTGTTGCAGAATGACTTAGTCTTATTGTTTGGACCGTGTCTCACGAAAATCAAATTTTCCAGTTTTAAAGCAGGCCTGGTCTAATCACTTACTTGTTATAGCTGCTCGCGTCTTCGCCACGTGTGATCGTCCTTCCGGCGCTTTTTTAAGAGAGAAAATGGGGATGATAATAAGTGGAGGGATTCCCTTAAAATTGTTGTCTTCCAGACGTTGGATGCTGCTTCAGCCCTTTGGGCTCGTGATTACACCCCTGGTTAACTTGACTTGAAACGTTAAACTTAATAATGCGTGCACGTGTCGGTCGAGCTTCGTTCGCGCTTCGATTCTCGTCTTTACGCTTCTTACACTCGAAGCAAACTCTCGAATAATATAAATTCGCAAAGTAAATCGCGCGATTTCGGCCCAAGTCGATACACCTTTCCCCTTTTGTTAATCGGTGCCGAAATCGATTCAAATGTGGAATTAAAAATACAGATTTATTAAAATTGGCGCGATCACTTATAGTCTATATATGCTTTAAGTGCATTAAGTTTATGTGACTTAAGCCTTGAGTTTTCGACTCGTTTGGAAGAGTGGTGTCCAAGACGGATTTGGGCTTCCTAGTATTGACGTTTGCTGCCGAATGACTTAGTATTATCGTCTATAAGTGCGTTAAGTTTATGTGACTTAAGCCTTGAGTTTTCGACTCGTTTGGAAGAGTGGTGTCCAAGACGGATTTGGGCTTCCTAGCATTGACGTTTGCTGCCGAATGAGTTAGTCTTATCGTCTATAAGTCTTAAATGCATTAAGTTTATGTGACTTAAGCCTTGAGTTTTCGACTCGTTTCAAAGAGTGGTGTCCAAGAAGGATTTTGGGTTTCCTAGCATATATGTTTGTTGCCGTTGAATGGAAAAACCAAATGCAGACACGTCAATTCTATCAATTACCGTCAAGGCTTGGCTCAAACGTCAACCAGGTTCCTAGACGGTCAATCGATCTTATGATCAAATTGATTGATCGTGTATGGCCCCATTTAAAGTTTTACATTTTGGTAGAAATCGGACGATATTTTGATATCTGCGTTATGTAAGATAAATATAAAGATGGTTATATAAAGACAAATAATCGTAAAACAAAGAGAAAGAAAATAAGCGTTGATCTATACGGCTAGAAATGCAAATCCAAGGCCGGCTGTCCACCCACAGCAGTCCTTTCGCGTCCATCGCAACAAAACTCCGTGGGATCGACAAAACTTTCGCAGATGTGTGAAACCGTTTGTCTGCGTTTTGTAGCCTTCGAGGCACGGAATTTCAGGTGATTTTAAATATCCCGACATGCTTATTTACGTTTCAAAGGTGGGACAATTTTAATACCACCGTACCTCTAAGAGTTTAGAAGCTGGATGAGGAGAATCCATGGATTACCTTACGTACTAGACAAATCTAAATAGACAAGACTAGACCGACAAGCTTGAGCTCATAGCTGGAGGTTTCAATTGTCAATCGCCAGAATGGGGATCTCGCAGACTGGACAGAAGAGAAGAGACACTGGCCGAAATGATCGAGAGATTAGAACTGACACTTCTAATTGTAGCAAAACCCTTCCGCCTAGGTGATACAGGTTCGGTAATAGACGGTAATCCAGAATAATATGCCAGACATCCTTCACCTGTGTCAATGCCAAGTCGTGAGCCAATATATCTATCTGGGAGCACAGATTTCAAATGAGGGTGGCTGTTCTCAGGAAATCATTCGTAGATGCGAAATCGCTAGACGGACAGTGAAAAACCTCCAAAAAACATGGAAAGATAGTGCGAAAAAAACTATCATTAAAACACTGATATTGCCGGTACTTCTATACGGAGCAGAAACATGGTCGATGAAGGCTGTCGATCGCAGGAAGATTTGAACTATGGTGCTGGAGAAGAATCCTACGAGTGCCCTGGACAGCAAGAAGAACTAATGCGCCCATCATTCAAGAAGTAAACGAACCCCAAAGTTTATCCAAAATAGTGCAAGCTTGAATCCTTAGATACATTCAGAGAAGAGACGAGGACAACTTGGAGCGACTAATAGTTCAGGGTCGGGTAGAAGGTACTAGGTCCCGAGGTAGGTCTCCTACACGCTGGACTGATCAAATAACGGCATCCACTGACTTAACAATCAACCAAGCAGCACAAAGCGCCTACAACCGTGGAAAATGGCGAGAATTTGTAAAGCGAGTAATACGAAGTTTGATCACGACTCTTCTGTCAAGAGGAAAGCGAAGAAGAAGAAGAATAGACGGTAATATGAAGAAATGCGTCACATCAGCCTGTGATGACACCATGCTCAGGTGCAGACATTCTAAAATATCACCACTTGTGGGGTTGCTGGCAAGGTCATGAGCTTTAGAACACTGGAGGAACTAATGCTCGGCGACCATCAGTACAAAGAGTTCACTGTTAAAACAAAAGGAATGCGCATTTGAAACTGAAACTGCACCAGGAAGCGAGGAATCAAGAATGGCAGTCGAAGAAACTTAGCTGAGGAACGGATTCATGCATTTCTCGAAAAAGAGAAAGATTAACTGCAACATATAGCTAGGAATCATGACGAGGAAGATCTAGTCGATTTTATGACAAAATCAGTTACATCAGCATGTGATGCGACTATGCTCAGGTGCAGCTATTCTAAAACGGCCACACGGCCAAAATATGGTTCTGTGGGAAGGAGATGTACAGTGACGGCAAAGCCGTTGGAGATTACCCTAAGGTGATTATGAAGATTTCAAAGTCTGGACAAGGAGCTGCAGGTCGTGAGCCGATTATGAATGTGGAGAAGAGGAAGCAGATGATGCTTCATGCGTTTAGGAAGCAGGAGAAGATGAAGAAGATGATGGAAGATCACGTTGACGCGTACTTTGACTCCAGCAAGGTGGACGGCGGGTACTTGAAGCGGGTCTTCCATGGGATGGACAGGATTTTCTCATCCAAGGCGAGGAAGATCTTGTCGATTTTATGGCGAAATCCGTAACATCAGCTTGTGATACGACTATGTCCAGGTGCAGACATCCTAAAAGAGGACGTAACCCAGTATACTATTGCTGGACGCAAGAGATTGCAAATCTTAGGAAGAAGAGACCGCAGGAGAGAGCAGAGAACTAGAGGTAAAAACAGACAAGACTAAAGATGGAATAAAGACAGACAAGACTAGGAGGAATGGCAGACCACCGACCACAGACCACCAATTGCAGGAAGCCTTGGTCAAAACCGCCGATGAAGCGAAAAGCCTGATTTCCAAGGACCTGGTGCCAAGGAATCAAGCCATGATGATGAAGGTCGTTCAGAAATGCTTGGACCTGCCGAAAGGAGCGACGACGATCGTCTATCCCATGAAGCTGCGACCTCACGACGTAATCCGGTTGGAGTTTAAGAACGTCGAGGATTTGTCCGGGTGCTCAAGCCCCCCTGAAGGGCATCGACGGCGACACCGCCAAAATTTGATTGTGTGGAAAGGAGGTGTACAGTGATGGCAAAGCCGTTGAAGATTACTTGGGCAAAATCGAGAATTGTAAGGTGATTATGAACATTTCAAAGCCTGGAGCTGTAGGTCGTGAGCCGATTATGAATGTGGAGCAGAGGAAGCAGACGATGCTTCATGGGTATAAGAAGCAGGAGAAGATGAAGAAGATGATGGAAGACGACGATGATACGTACTTTGACTCCAGCTGGGTGGACGGTGGGGACTTCAAGCGGGTCTTCCATGGGATGGACAGGATTTTGTGACCCAAGACGAGGAAGATCTTGTTGATTTTATGACGAAATCGGTAACATCAGCCCGTGATGCGACCATGTCCAGGTGCAGACATTCTAAAAGAGGACGTAACCCAGTATATTGTGGACGCAAGAGATTGCAAATCTTTAGATGAAGAGACGGTAGGAGAAAACAAAGAAAACACGAAAAAGACAGACAAGACCAGGAGGAATGGCAAAAAGACCACCAAACAAATGCAGGAAGTCTTGGAAGGGAAAAGCCTGATTTCCAAGGATCTGCTGCTGAGGAATCAAGCCTTGACCTGTCTGGACCTGCCGAAGGGAGCGATGACGATCGTTTATCCCATGAAGCTGCCACCTCACGACGTAATCCGGTTGGAGTTTAAGAACGTGGAGGATTTGTCCGGGGCGCAAACCACCCTGGAGGTCATCGATGGCGACACGGCCAAAATATGGTTCTGTGGGAAAGAGGTTTTGTTTTTGTACAGTGATGTCAAAGCCTTTGGAGATTACGTGGGCAAAATCGAGAATTGTAAGGTGACTATGAAGATTTTAAAGCATGGAGCTGCAGGTCGTTTATGAATGTGGAACAATGAAAGCAGATGATGCTTCATGCGTATAAGAAGCAGGACGAGATGAAGAAGATGATGGAAGACGACGATGACACGTACTTTGACTCCAGCTGGGTAGACGGTGGGGATTTGAAGCGGGCCTTCCATGGGACGGACAAGATTTTCTGACCCAAGGCGAGGAAGATCTTATCGATTTTATGACGAAACCGGTAACATCAGCCTGTGATGCGACCATGTTCAGGTGCAGACATTCTAAAAGAGGACGTAACCCAGTATATTGGTGGACGCAAGAGATTGCAAATCTTAGGAAGAAGTGCCCAAAAGACCGCAGGAGAGAGCAGAGAAGTAGAGGAAAAAACGAAAAAGACAGACAAGACTAGGAGGAATGGCAGACCACCGACAACAGACCACTAAACAATTCCAGGAAGCCTTGGTCAAAACCGCCGACGAAGCGAAAAGCCTGATTTCCAAGGACCTGGTGCCAAGGAATCAAGCCATGAAGATGAAGGTCGTTCAGAAATGCCTAGACCCGTCGAAGAGAGCGGTGGCGATCGTCTATCCCATGAAGCTGACATAATGGCGCGTGTTGTAAGGTCACGACGTAATCCGGTTGGAATATAAGAATGTCTAGGATTTGACCGAGGCGCAAGCCGCCCTGGAGGTCATCAACGGCCACACGGCCAAAATATGGTTCTGTGGGATTGAGATGTACAGTGACGGCAAAGCCGTTGGAGATTACCCTAAGGTGATTATGAAGATTTCAAAGTCTGGACAAGGAGCTGCAGGTAGTGAGCCGATTATGAATGTGGAGAAGAGGAAGCAGATGAAGCTTTATGCGTTTAAGAAGCAGGAGAAGATGAATAAGAAGATGATGGAAGACGACGATGATGCGCACTTTGACTCTAGCTGGGTGGACGGTGGGACTTGAAGCGGGTCTTCCATGGGATGGACAGGATTTTGTGACCCAAGACGAGGAAGATCGTGTCGATTTTATGACGAAATCCGTCACATCAGTTTGTGATGCGACTATGCCCAGATGCAGACATTCTAAAAGAAGACGTAGCGCAGTATATTGGTGGACGCAAGAAAGTGCAAATCTTTAGAAGAAGAGACCGTAGGAGAGAGCAAAGAACTAGAGGAAAAAATGAGAAAGACAGACAAGACTAGGAGGAATGGCAGACCACCGACCACAGACCACCAAACAATTGCAGGAAGCCTTGGTCAAAAGCGCCGACGAAACGAAAAGCCTGATTTCCAAGGACCTGGTGCCAAGGAACCAAGCCATGATAATGAAGGTCGTTCAGAAATGCTTGGACCTGTCGAAGGAAGCTGTGACGATCGTCTATACCATGAAGCTGAAATAATGGCGCGTGTTGTAAGGTCACGATGTAATCCGCTTGGAGTTGAGAACGTTGAGGATTTGCCCGAGGCGCAAGCCGCCCTGGAGGTCATCGACGGCGACACGGCCAAAATCTGGTTCTGTGGAAAGGAGATGTAGAGTGATGGCAAATCCGTTGGAGATTACGAGGGCACAATCGAGAATTGTAAGGTGATTATCAAGATTTCAAATCCTGGAGCTGCAGGTCGTGAGCCGATTATGAATGTGAAGCAGAGAAAGCAGATGATGCATCACGTGTATAGGAAGCAGGAGAAGATGAAGAAGATGGTGGAAGACGACGATGACGCGTACTTTGACTCCAGCAGGGTGGACGGCGTGGACTTGAAGCGAGTCTTCCATGGGATGGACAGGATACGAGAAAGATCTTGTCGATTTTATGACGAAATCCGTCACATCAGCCTGTGATGCGACTCTGCCTAGGTGCAGACATTCTAAAAGAAGGCGTAACCCACTGTATTGGTGGACGCAAGAGATTGCAAATCTTTAGAAGAAGAGACCGTAGGAGAGAGCAGAGAACTAAAGGAGAAAACGAAAAAGACCACCATACAAATGCAGGAATCTTGGAAGCGAAAAGCCTGTATCCAAGGATCTGCTGCTGAGGAATCAAGCCTGGACCTACCGAAGGGAGCGCTGACGATGAGGATTTGACCGAGGGGCAAGCCGCCCTGGAGGTGTACT
Organism: Phosphuga atrata; assembly: GCA_944588485.1. Taxonomy (NCBI): domain Eukaryota; kingdom Metazoa; phylum Arthropoda; class Insecta; order Coleoptera; family Silphidae; genus Phosphuga; species Phosphuga atrata. The sequence continues at coordinate 3,727,612 of OX155904.1, forward strand.
GTGACGGCAGAGCCGTTCGAGATAATGTGGGCAAAATCGAGAGTTGAAAGTTGATTATGAAGATTTCAAAACCTGGACAAGGAGCTGTAGGTCGTGAGCCGATTATGAATGTGGAGAAGAGGAAGCAGATGATGCTTCATGCGTTTAGGAAGCAGGAGAAGATGAAGAAGATGATGGAAGACGACGCCGACGCCGGGCCTTCCATGGGATGGATAAGATTTTCTCACCCAAGATGAGGAAGATCTTGTCGATTTTATGACGAAATCAGCCTGTGATTTCACCATGCCCAGGCGCAGACATTCTGAAAGATAACGTAACCCAGTATATTGGTGTACACACGAGATCTTAGGAAGAAGTGCCTAAGAGACCGCAGGAGAGGGCAGAGAACTGGAGCAAAAAAACGAGAAAGGCAGACAAGACTAGGAGCAATGGCAAAGAGACCACCAAACAAATGCAGGAAGTCTTGGAGGCAGGAAGTCTTGGAGGACCTTCTGCTGAAGAATCAAGCCATGATCTGCCTGGACCGAAAGATAACCTGCCGAAGGGAGCGATGACAATTGTCTGAAGTCATGAAGCTGCCGCCTTGCTACGTAATCCGGCTGGAGTTTACGACGAGGATTTGACCGATGCACAAGCCGCCTTGGAGGTCAGCGACGGCGACACGGCCAAAATCTGGTGCTGTGCTTCCAATAGGAGGTGTACAGTGATGGTAAAACCGTTGGAGATTACGAAGATTTGGTGAAGATTTCAAACCCTTTACAAGGAGCTGCAGGTCGTGAGCCGATTATGAATGCGGAGCAAAGGTAGCAGATGATGCTTCTTGTGTATAGGAAGCAGGAGGAGATGCAGAAGATGATGGAAGACACGTACTTTGACTCCAACTGGGCGGACGGTGGGAACTTGAAGCAGGCCTTCTATGGGATGGACAGGGTTTTCTGGAGACTAGGAAGATAACAAATTGACAAATAGATTCGGAGTTTGTCTTAGTTTAACTGTCGAAGTTCGAACATTGCAATGTTTTGTTTAATTTGCAAAAATATTAGCGATTAAGAAATATCTAGATCGATACTATCTAGACCTAGATAAGATATAGTTGGAGAGCTTTGAGAAAATGAATGAAGACTCAACATCTAAAGCTGAAAAGCACTCAATGCAATGTGAAGTTGGTGGATGGACAGGATTAGAAGTTTTAGGATGGAATGTGCCCTTCTTTTAATTATTTGCGTTCTGTTCGTAAAAATATTGAATATCAGCGATTTGCAGCGTTTTCGTTGGTTTCTTGACCTTGCGGGTGCAAAAAACGTAAACAAATCGAGTTGAAGCTGAGTTTTCGAACGTTTATTAGTTATTAGCGCGCGATTGTCGGGCGCGGATGAATTTTCTTGTGAGCAAAAAATACGGAAATTCAGTGAAAATTGTGCAAAAAGTTTGTTACTCTGTTTGTGAGATTATTGTTGCAATCCATGCTTTGCTGAGTGAGTATTTGCATTCATTACTCTGTCTACTTTTGTCCGTTTAGCCTTGTCTGTCTAGTCTAGTCTGTATAGCCTGCCTAGTCTGTTTCATCTGTAGACTAGACAGTCTGGTGTATAAAGAAAAGATGAACTTTCAGAACTGCCTTGTCCGGGGTTTGAAGGATCTTTAGTTGGTTTGCTTTGGTCGAGAAAGTTTCAATTACAAAATCGATTCGTTTCGTTATCAGGCGAGAGATTAGCAGGATTTACATAATTAACGCGACACATTTAGTAATTAGAAAACATAAATATATCACGGATTATACGCCGAATATGCAAATCTCGTTCAGACGAAAGTGAAAGTCATATTCGGTCCACAAACGGACATTAAGCAATAATCAAGACTGCACCATTCCACACATAAGTTTACTAAATCAATCTTGTCTACACTAATCGGTCTGTAAAAACATTCATGCTTACAAATGCATGACTATATCAGTGGCATAGTTAACAAGAAATAAACTTAATTTGATATGAAGCAAACTAACAGGAGGTATTCTGGCTGATTCTGTAAAAGAAACGTTAATCCTTAGTCCCGGTCACTGGTGACCCCAATAGCATTTATTTTTTGCCAATCTACTGCGGAAATAGAATAATGTTAACGTACAAAATCGGGCCGATTGTCTGTTAGTTGTGGATATAAAACAAGCGGAATTAAGAAAATGTGATTCGCCAAATTTTACCAACAATGCTATGGGGGTCACGGGTGACCGGCACTAAGTTTGAATTAATAGTAATTAATTAAAATTAAAACGTAATTAAACGTAATTAATTAAAATTAATTGTGTCAAGTAGGAAATGAGCTGATGATCATCAAATGCCTGCACAGATTCTCGTAAATTATAGCTAAGAACCTTCTCGATCACGTCAGCTTTCAAATAAAAAAAACCGCATCAAAATCGATACATTCGTTTAGGAGCTGCGATTCCATAAACAACCACTAATACGGACAGACGGACAGACATACACCTCAAACACCCCTCTTTTCGTCGGGGGTTTGCACATCCCTGCCCTATCATAACTTGGGTTTTGTTGAACACCCAAGTTTTATTTTTGTTTTTCACGTTTTGTTTTTGTTTTATTTTGAATAAAATAATTGAAATTAGCGTGGCATTTAAAATGTATTTGGACAAACAATGTGTTGTGAGTGATTAAAAGTCGATTTCCGATCAACAAATATTTCGCATTCCGGCGTTTCACTCTCTCTCTCTCTCTCTCTCTCTGTCTCTTCCGGGAAAATCGCGACGGTCGTGTCTTGCATAATGAGTCGGCAATGGATTGGCAAACGTCGTAAATCTCAACCAGGCGCGTTTCGTTCACGCGCCTTTACAATACAAACTTTTACGTAACGCAAACATTTCAACGGAAGATGCAAAGAAAACGAGCGCGTTCAAATAACAGCACACCTCGCAATGTTCGATCGTAACACGGCAATCTATTTAGCGTGGGTGTACTGACAAAAATTACAAATTGTTATATTATTTAATTGGTAAAAAAGACAAATTGGCAAAAATGAAATAATATGGCAAAAATGACAAATTGTGAAAAATTGGTAAAAATGACAAATTGGCAAAATGAGATAATATGGCAAAAATGACAAATTGTTAAAAAATTTTAAAAATGACAAATTGGCAAAAATTACAAGTACCCCAAACATGAGATAATATGGCAAAAATGACAAATTGTTAAAAATTGGTAAAAATGATAAATTGGCAAAAATGACGAATTCCCCAAAAATGAAATATTATAGCAAAAATGACAAATTGTTAAAAATTGGTAAAACTGACAAATTGGCAAAAATTGGCTAAGTGAGATAATATGGCCAAAATGACAAATTGTTAAAAATTGGTAAAAATGACAAATTGGCAATAATTGGCAAAATGAGATATGGCAAAAATGACAAATTGTTAAAAATTGGTAAAAATGACAAATTGGCAAAATGAGATAATATGGCAAAAATGACAAATTGTTAAAAATTGGTAAAACTGACAAATTGGCAAAGTGAGATAATATGGCAAAAATGACAAATTGTTAAAAAATGGTAAAAATGACAAAATGGCAAAAATGACAAATTGGCAAAATGAGATTATATGGCAAAAATGACAAATTGTTAAAAATTGGTAAAACTGACAAATTGGCAAAGTGAGATAATATGGCTAAAATGACAAATTGTTAAAAATTGGTAAAAATGACAAATTGGCAAAAATTGGCAAAATTAGATATATGGCAAAAATGACAAATTGTTAAAAATTGGTAAAAATGACAAATTGGCAAAATGAGATAATATGGCAAAAATGACAAATTGTTAAAAATTGGTAAAACTGACAAATTGGCAAAGTGAGATAATATGGCAAAAATGACAAATTGTTTAAAATTGGTAAAAATGACAAATTGGCAAAATGAGATAATATGGCAAAAATGACAAATTGTTAAAAATTTTTAAAAATGACAAATTGGCAAAATTAGATATATGGCAAAAATGACAAATTGTTAAAAATTGGTAAAAATGACAAATTGGCAAAATGAGATAATATGGCAAAAATGACAAATTGTTAAAAATTGGTAAAACTGACAAATTGGCAAAGTGAGATAATATGGCAAAAATGACAAATTGTTAAAAATTGGTAAAAATGACAAATTGGCAAAAATGACAAATTGGCAAAATGAGATTATATGGCAAAAATGACAAATTGTTAAAAATTGGTAAAAATGACAAATTGGCAAAAATGACAAATTGGCAAAATGTAATTATATGGCAAAAATGACAAATTGTTAAAAATTGGTAAAACTGACAAATTGGCAAAAATTGGCAGTGAGATAATATGGCTAAAATGACAAATTGTTAAAAATTGGTAAAAATGACAAATTGGCAAAATTAGATATATGGCAAAAATGACAAATTGTTAAAAATTGGTAAAAATGACAAATTGGCAAAATGAGATAATATGGCAAAAATGACAAATTGTTAAAAATTGCTAAAACTGACAAATTGGCAAAGTGAGATAATATGGCAAAAATGACAAATTGTTAAAAATTGGTAAAAATGACAAATTGGCAAAATGAGATAATATGGCAAAAATGACAAATTGTTAAAATTTTTTAAAAATGACAAAATGGCAAAAATTGGCAAAATTAGATATATGGCAAAAATGACAAATTGTTAAAAATTGGTAAAAATGACAAATTGGCAAAATGAGATAATATGGCAAAAATGACAAATTGCTAAAAATTGGTAAAACTGACAAATTGGCAAAGTGAGATAATATGGCCAAAATGACAAATTGTTAAAAATTGATAAAAATGACAAATTGGCAAAATGAGATATATGGCAAAAATGACAAATTGTTAAAAATTGGTAAAAATGACAAATTGGCAAAAATGGCAAATTGGCAAAATGAGATAATATGGCAAAAATGACGAATTATTAAAAATTTGTAAAATTGGCAAAAATGACAAATACCCCAAACATGAGATAATATGGCAAAAATGACAAATTGTTAAAAATTGGTAAAAATGATAAATTGGCAAAAATTACAAATTTCCCAAAAATGAAATAATATGGCAAAAATGACAAATTGGTAAAAATGACAAATTGGCAAAAAATTGGCAAAATGAGATATATGGCAAAAATGACAAATTGTTAAAAATTGGTAAAAATGACAAATTGGCAAAAATGACAAATTGGAATAATGAGATAATATGGCAAAAATGACAAATTGTTAAAAATTGGTAAAAATGATAAATTGGCAAAATGACAAATACCCCAAACATGAGATAATATTGCAAAAATGACAAATTGTTAAAAATTGGTAAAAATGATAAATTTGCAAAAATGACAAATTCCCCAAAAATGATATAATATGGCAAAAATGACAAATTGTTAAAGATTGGTAAAACTGACAAATTGGCAAAATGAGATAATATGGCAAAAATGACAAATTGTTCAAAATTGGTAAAAATGACAAATTGGCAACAATTGGCAAAATGAGACAATATGGCAAAAATGACAAATTATTAAAAATTGGTAAAAATGACAAATTCCCCAAAAATGAAATAATATGGCAAAAATGACAAATTGTTAAAGATTGGTAAAACTGACAAATTGGCAAAATGAGATAATATGGCAAAAATGACAAATTGTTCAAAATTGGTAAAAATGACAAATTGGCAAAAATGACAAATTGGCAAAATGAGACAATATGGCAAAATTGACAAATTGGCAAAAATGAGATAATATGAGCCCAAACTGTTTGAACGGCTGCACCTTTATTGAAAAAATAGTTCCAAAGCCATGTAGCTAATCTCAACTTTCCAAGTTTTTTTGATCAAAATCTTTACACAGTTAAAAGTGTAAATTTGCTTAGTCATTTTTGCCAATTTTTGACTTAGTCACATTTGGTAGTACACGGCAATCTATATATCGTGGGTGTATTGGCAAAAGTGATAAATTGGCAAAAATGAGAAAATATGACCAAGCGGACAGAAGGACCTTGTGGTCGATAGCTCTTTGTATAATGTATAAAGTATATAATAAATATATTCTCTCTCCAAGTAAGGAGACCAAGTATGGCATATGACCAAGTATGGCAAAAAAACCTTATGGTCGATAGCCTTTTGTTCCTTTTGGCGACAATAAAGATTATTATTATTTATTATTATGCCTAAGTCATTTGAACGCCTGCTACCGTAGTTCAAGCCAATATACGTAGCTAATCACAACTTTTCAAGTGTTTTAGGATCAAAATCAGTTAATGGTCAATATATAGTCATTTTCGTCACTTTGTCACTTTCAGCAGTACACTCGTTATGATAGGGCGAGGGTCAGCAACTTTTTTTAACCCCGGACGAAAAGAGGGGTATTTGACATGTCTGTGCGTCAGTCTGTCCGTCTGACCGTCTGTCCGTAGTAGTGTCTGTTTATGGAATCGTAGCTCCTAAACGAACGGACCGATTTTGATGCGGTTTTTTTTATTTGAAAGCTGACGCGATCAAGAAGGTTCTTAGCTATAATTTATGAAGATCTGGTTATGCGTTTGATGATCATCAGCTCGTTTCCTACTTGACACAATTTAGCTGCAACCAATTTGACACAAATGTTTGTCTAGTTCCGTATATCCACACTGGTGTTTGAAAGCTTTAGTTTTTTTTTACCTTTAGCTTTACCTCTAGTTTTCAGTCTTGATTAATTCGAAAAATAAACACAACCATCAACGATGTCTCTCATTGCCTCTTATAGAAGTGGTACAATATCTAAACTCTGCAGGAATTTAATAGACCTTGTAAGATAAATAACACCGTTAAAAGTATCAAATCTAGTTAGTAATGTTTGCCAATTTTTTACTTTTTCGCATTTGGCAGTACACGGCAATCTATATATCGTGGGTGTATTGCCAAAAGTGATAAATTGGCGAAAATGAGAAAATATGACCAAGCGGGCAGAAGGACCTTGTGGTCGATAGCCCTTTGTATTATGCATAAAGTATATAATAAATATATTCTCTCTACAAGTATGGAGACCAAGTATGGCATATGACCAAGTATGGCAAAAAGATCTTATGGTCGATAGCCTTTTGTTCCCTTTATGCCCAAGTCGTTTAAACGCGTCCAAGCCAATATACGTAGCTAATCATAACTTTCCAAGTGTTTTGGATCAAAATCTCTACAGTTAAACGTGCCCATATCTAGTTAATGGTCAATATATAGTCATTTTCGTCACTTTGTCACTTTTGTCGGTACAACCACGTTATGATACAGACAGGGGTCAGCAACCTTTTTTAACCCCCGACGAAAAGAAGGGTGTTTGACGTGTCTGTGCGTCAGTCTGTCCATCTGTCCGTATTAGTGGCTGTTTATGGAATCGTAGCTCCTAAACGAATGGACCTATTTTGATGCGGTTTTTTTCATTTGAAAGTTGACGTGATCGAGAAGGTTCTTAGCTATAATTTATGAGGATCTCTTCAGGCGTTTGATGATCATCAGCAGATTTCCTACTTGACACAATTAATCTGCAACCAATTTGACACAAATGTTTGTCTACTTCGGTACATCTAACTTATGTTTGAAAGCTGACGTACGTAAGTAGCAAAAAAAAACAATCTTAGTTTTCAGTCTTGATTTACTCCGAAAAATTCGCAAAATAAACACAACCGTCAAAGACGTCTCTCAAGCAACACCTCTTATAGAAGTGGTACAATATCGAAACTCTGCACGAACTTAGTAGACCTTGTGAGATAGATTGATACATCTAAGTGCATACGTACAATTTGAAACTATAGTCCATTTTTTTAAGAATGCAGTACAGGGAAGATAGGGCTTATTTGACCTTGTTCTCTGATTGGCTTAAATCGAGGAGAAGTTCACACTGACAATATTTACTTCTCCATCTCAACTCCTTCTCTCTCTTTCTTTTCACATACATATGCAGCTGTTAGTTGTCAATGGCTGCCGTATCAATTCACAATTGTCATCTGATGTTTGTATCATTTAGATTTTTGCGTTTTTCTCCAATTATTTGTTTTTATTTTATTACTATTGTTGCCATTTGGAATATTTAATCAATAATAATAAGATATTCAATGAAACCATTAATAAATTGCCAAATTTTATATTCAAGTAACTATATTTGAATTTAGCGCCAAATTTTGTAACTAGATTGAACATTTGTCATAGTGTAAATCAAGTTTCTGGTTACTGCATTCTTAAAAAAAATTGAGTAGGTATATAGGCTTATAGTAGGTATTTTCTATTCGTTATACCTATGTAGGTATAACTAATTATACTACTTCACATAGCGGTCCCCCGACGCTCATCGTCAAAATATTGATAGGTACTTTTAATAAAGCTAAAAGGGTAACAAAGAAATTTTATTTTTTTACTTTTTAGAGGTTTTTTCGTGTCGGGGGTTACTTTTATTTTCAAGACTGGACATAGTAGGTTTACTTGAATTTCTCTGGACTAGATTAAATGAAAGGCAGAGATAGCTGCGCCTAGTCTAGTATTGATTCGGGAGGTTTTTCTTGTTCAATAAACGAGATAAGTACAAATTAAATTCCAACTCGAATGAATTAATTGTTGTAATTCCATTAATTAGTCTCAATTGAAGTTAATCTACATGAAACGAGTTCAATTGCATCGTTTCTTCAATCTCTCGATGTAAGATATAAAGGCTTTGGCTTTTGTTGTTTAGTTTGAAATTGTTTGCAAGCTTACCAATCTGACAGACAAAAATCACTAGATAACAAGGTTTCTTGTAGGAAATTTAATTCTCCACAAGTTTTATTAGAAACATTTTTCAAAATTTCGCGTAGTTTTCGAGATATTTTCGCATTTTTGCAACAAAAAAGATTCAACATCAATATTTCACACAACCGAATTCCTTGTTTTTCTTTTACAGTTTTCTTCTCACAAAAACGCGAATGCAAAACTGTTGCAAATAAAACTTAGGGAAGTAAATTTCGTAACGTAGGTCGTAACGTAGAGAAGTAACGTTACGAACTACGTTACGAAATTTACTTCTCTAAGTTTTATTGTGAGAAGAAAAATGTAAAAGAAAAACAAGGAATTTGGTTGTCTGAAATATTGATGTTGAATCTTTTTTTGTTGCAAAAATGCGAAAATATCTCGAAAACTACGCGAATTTTTGAAAAATGTTTCGAATAAAACTTGTGGAGAATTAAATTTCCTATAAAAAACCTTGTTATCTAGTAATTTTTGGTCTGTCAATTTGGTAATAAACAACCTTGAACAAATTCAAAACCTTGTTTTAGTTTTATATGTTTTTTCTCAATCTTGTTATCTAGTGATTTTCTGTATCTGTCAAGTTGGTAATAGTCAGAGTCGCTGTCAAGCTGGTAAAAGTCAGGGTCGCAGTCAAGTTGGTAATAATCGATTTTTAAACACAGTAAGATTTTGTTCTTATTTTTTATCTTTTTTTGTTGCAAAAATGCGAAAATATATTGAAAACTACTCGAAATTTTGTGAGATGTTTCGAATAAAACTTGTGGAGAATTCAATTTCCTATAAGAAACCTTGTCACCTAGTACTTTTTGGTCTGTTAATTTGCTAATAAACAACAAAGTCAAAACAGTTTTGTTTTTATATGTTTCTTCGCAATCTTGTTATCTAGTGATTTTCTGTGTCTGTCAAGTTGACAATAGTCAAGGTCTCTGTCAAGTTGGTAATAGTCGATTTTAAAAATATTAAAAAATCCTTGTTATCTAGTAATTTTTTGTCTGTCAATTTGATAATAAACAAAGTCAAAACTTCGTTTTAGGTTTATATGTTTATAGGTTTATATGAATTTTGTTATCTCGTGATTTTCTATGTCTATCAAGCTGATAATGCTCAATCTTTAGACGTCAAATTTTATAACGTCAAATATTATTAAATTGACAGAATGAATATCACTAGGAAACAAGGTTTCTTATAGGGAATTTCATTCTGCACAAGTTTTATTTGAAACGTTTTTGCAAAATTTCGTTTAGTTTTCGTGTTATTTGCGATTTTTTGTTTAAAAATGAAATTTTGAGCAACGAAAACCTGTTCAAGGACGTTTTTGCAAAATTTCGTTTAGTTTTCTTGTTATTTGCGATTTTTTTTTAATGAAATTTTGTGCAGGGAAAACCTGTTCAGAGTTGATTTTTACCAACGTGGCAGACAAAAAAACTCTAAACAACGAAGGTTTCTTTATACGAAATTTAGTTTTCTACAAGATTTAGTTAGAATTAGTTAGTCAGTAAGAAGTATTTTTTGCAAAATTTTCGAGTTATTTTCGCATTTTCTGTGAGAAGAAAAACATAAAACCAAAACGAGGTTTTGACTTTGTTCAAGGTTGCTTTTTACCAAATTGATAGATCATAGATAAACATCATTAGATAACAAGGTTTCTTATAGGAAATTTTATTCTGCATAAGTTTTATTTGAAACATTTTACAAAATTTCGTCTAGTTTTCGAGTTATTTTCACATTTTTGCGAAATAAAAGATAAAACAACAACCAAATTTGACTTGACGTCTAAAGATTTAGCATTACCAACTTGACAGACACAGAAAATCTATCTGGTGATTAACAAAATGGTGAACAAAATCGAGAAGAAACATAAAACTAAAACGAGGTGTTGAATTTGTTCAAGGTTGTTTATTCAAAAATTTTATGGGAAAAACCTAACCTAACCCAACCTAACCAAATTGACTAGAAAATCAAAATCACTAGATAATAATGTTTCTTATGGGAAATTTAATTCTCCGCAAGTTTTATTCGAAACATTTTGCAAAATTTCGCTTAGTTTTCGAGATATTTACGCATTTTTACAACAAAAAGAGATAAAAAAGAACAAAATTTTGCTTTGTTTCAAAATCGACTATTACCAACTTGACAGAGACCTTGACTATTGCCAACTTGACAGATACAGGAAATCACTAGATAGTAAGATTGAGAATAAACATATAAAACCAAAACGAGGTTTTGACTTTGTTCAAGGATGTTTATTAACAAATTGACAGACCATAAATCACTAAAAACAAGGTTTCTTATAGGAAATTTAATTCTCCGCAAGTTTTATTCGAAACTTTTTGCAAAATTTCGTTTAGGTTTCGAGATATTTTCGCATTTTTGCAACAAAAAAAGATAAAAAAAAACAACAAAATCTTATTTTGTTTAAAAATTGACTATTACCAACTTCACAGTGACCTTGACTATTACCAACTTGACAGCGACCCTGACTATTACCAACTATACAGATACAGAAAATCACTAGATAGCAAAATTGAGAATAAACATATAACACCAAAACGAGGTTTTGACTTTGTTCAAGGTTGTTTATTACCAAATTGACAGACGAAAAAGCACTAGATGACAAGGTGTCTTATAGGAAATTTAATTCTCCACAAGTTTTATTCGAAACATTTTTCAAAATTTCGCGTAGTTTTCGAGATATTTTCGCATTTTTGCAACAAAAAAAGATAAAACAACAACAAAATTTTACTTTGTTTAAAAATCGACTATTACCAACTTGACAGAGACCCGGACTATTACCAACTTGACAGAGGCAGAAAATCACTAGATAACAAGATTGACAAGAAACATAAAACTAAAACGAGGTTTTGAATTTGTTCATAGTCATTTATTACCAAATTGACAAACCAAAAATCAATAAATAACAAAGAATCTTATAAGAAATTTAATTGTCCACAAGTTTTATTCGAAACATTTTGCAAAATTTCGCGTAGTTTTCGAGATATTTTCGCATTTTTGCAACAAAAAAAGATAAAACAACAACAAAATTTTACTTTGTTTAAAAATCGACTATTACCAACTTGACAGAGACCCGGACTATTACCAACTTGACAGAGGCAGAAAATCACTAGATAACAAGATTGACAAGAAACATAAAACTAAAACGAGGTTTTGAATTTGTTCATAGTCATTTATTACCAAATTGACAAACCAAAAATCAATAAATAACAAAGAATCTTATAAGAAATTTAATTGTCCACAAGTTTTATTCGAAACATTTTGCAAAATTTCGCGTAGTTTTCGAGATATTTTCGCATTTTTGCGACAAAAAAGTTTAAACAAAAAATTCTTTGTTTAAAAATTGACTTTTACCAATTTGACAGAGGCTTAGACAATTGCCAATTTGACAGACACAGAAAATCACTAGATAACAAGATTGCGAAGAAACATAAAACCAAAACGAGGATTCGACTATGTTCAAGGTTGTTTATTACCAAATTGACAGACCAAAATGCACTAGTTGACAAGGTTTCTTATAGGAATTTTAATTCTCCATAAGTTTTATTCGCAAAATTTATTTCGCGAAATTTTATATTCGCAAAAATATCTCGCGAAAATATCTCGAAAACTATGCGAAATTTTGCAAAATGTTTCGAATAAAACTAGTGGAGAATTAAATTTCCTATAAGAAACCTTGTCATCTAGTGCTTTTTCGTCTGTCAATTTGGTAACAAACAACCTTGAACAAAGTCAAAACCTCGTTTTGGTGTTATATGTTTATTCTCAATCTTGCTATCTTGTGATTTTCTGTATCTGTATAGTTGGTAATAGTCAGGGTCGCTGTCAAGTTGACTATTTGAAAATTTCGCCTAGTTTTGGTAATATTTTCGCATTTTCGCAACAAAAAAAGATAAAACAACAAAATTTTACTATGTTTAAAAATCGACTATTACCAACTTAACAGACACAGAAAATCACTAGATAACAAGATTGAGAAGAAAAATTTATAACCAAAACGAGGTTCTGACTTAGTTCATGATTGTTTATTACCAATTTGACAGTGCAAAAATCACTAGATGACAAGGTTTCTTATAGGAAATTCAATTCTCCACAAATTTTATTCGAAACATTTTGCAATATTTCGCACAGTTTTCGAGATATTTTCGCATTTTGGCAACAAAAAGAGATAAAAAACAACAAAATTTTACTTTGGTTAAAAATCGACTATTATCAACTTGACAGAGACCTTGACTATTGCCAACCTGACAGACATAGAAACATCACCAGATAACAAGATTGAGAAGAAACATAACTTCACAGCGACCTTGACTATTACTAACTTGACAGCGACCCTGACTATTACCAACTATACAGATACAGAAAATCACTAGATAACAAGATTGACAAGAACATATAAAACTAAAACGAGGTTTTAAATTTGTTCAAGGCTGTTTATTACCAAATTGACAGACGAGAAAGCACTAGATGACAAGGTGTCTTATAGGAAATTTAATTCTCCACAAGTTTTATTCGAAACATTTTGCAAAATTTCGCATAGTTTTCGAGATATTTTTGCATTTTTGCGACAAAAAAAATAAAACAACAACATTTTGCTTTGTCTAAAAATTTGGTATTACCAACTTGACAGACACCTTGTCTATTACCAACTTGAGACACGCAAAGACACGAGACTTGAATACAAGATCACTAGACCTAGAATCACCAAGAAAATAAGATTGAGAAAAAAAATATATAAAACCAAAACGAGTGTTTCGACTTTGTTCAAGGTTGTTTATTACCAAATTAACAGACCAAAAATCAATAGATGGAAGGGTTTATTATAGGAAATGCAATTCTCCACAAGTTTTATTCGAAACATTTTGCAAAATTTCGCGCAGTTTTCGAGATATTTTCGCATTTTTGCAACACAAAAAGATAACAACAAATATTATAATAACAACAAAATCTTACTTTGTTTAAAAATCGACTATTACCAACTTGACAGCGACCCTGACTATTAACAACTTGACAGCGATCCTGACTATTACCAACTTGACAGATACAGGAAATCACTAGATAGCAAGATTGAGAATAAACATATAAAACCAAAACGAGGTTTTGAATTTGTTCAAGGTTGTTTATTACCAAATTGACAGACTAAAAAGAACTAGCCGACAAGATTTCTTGTAGGAAATTTAATTCTCCACAAGTTTTATTCGAAACATTTTCCAAAATTTCGCGTAGTTTTCGAGATATTTTCGCATTTTTGCTACAAAAAATGATAAAACAAAATTTTACTTTATCTAAAAATTAAGTATTACCAACCTGACAGACCTTGTCTATTACCAACTTGAGAAACACAGAAAATCACCAAATAACAAGGTTGAGAAGAAACATATAAAACCAAAACGAGGTTTCGATTTTGCTCAAGATTTTTTATTACCAAATTGACAGACCAAAAAGCACTAGATGAAAAGGTTTCTTATAGGAAATTTAATTCTCCACAAGTTTTATTCGAAACATTTTTCAAAATTTCACGTAGATTTCGAGATATTTTTGCATTTTTGCAACACAAAAAGATAAAACAACAAAATTTGACTTTCTCTAAAAATTAAGTTTTACCAACTTGACAGACACCTTGACTATTACCAACTTGAGAGACGCAGAAAATCACCAAATAATAAGATTGAGAATCAATATATAAAACCAAAACGAGGTTTCGACTTTGTGCAAGGTTGTTTATTACCAAATTGACAGACCAAAAATAACTAGATAGCAAGGTTTCTTATAGGAAATTTAATTCTCTACAAGTTTTATTCGAAACATTTTTCGAAATATCGCCTAGTACTCGAGTTATATTCGCATTTTTGCGAGAAAAAGATAAAAACTAAATTTTACTTTGTCTAAAAATTGACTATTACCTACTTAATAGACACATTGACTATTACCATCTTGACAGACACAGAAAATCACCAGATAACAAGATTGAGAAGAAACATAAAATTAACACGAGGTTTTGACTTTGTTCAAAGTTGTTTATTACCAAATTGACAGACCAAAAATCACTAGATAACAAGGTTTCTTATAGGAAATATAATTCTCCGCAAGTTTTATTCGAAACATTTTGCAAATTCGCGTAGTTTTCGTGATATTTTCGCATTTTTTGCAACAAAAAAAGATTAAAAAAACCAAAATTTTACTTTGTCTAAAAATTGACTATTACCAACCTGACAGAGACCCTGACTATTGCCAACTTGACAGACACAGAAAATCACTAGATAACAAGATTGCGAAGAAAAATATAAAACCAAAACGTTTTTGACTTTGTTCAAGGTTGTTTATTACCAAATTAACAGACCAAAAAGCACTAGATGATAAGGTTTCTTATAGGAAATTCAATTCTCCACAAGTTTTATTCAAAACATTTTGCAAAATTTCGAGTAGTTTTCGAGATATTTTGGCATTTTTGCAACAAAAAGAGATAAAAAAACAACCAAAATTTACTTTGTTTAAAAATCGACTATTACCAACTTGACAGAGACCCTGACTATTACCAACTTGACAGACACAGAAAATCACTAGATAGCAAGAATGACAAGAAAACATAGAACTAAAACGAGGTTTTGAATTTGTTCAATGTTGTTTATTACCAAATTTACAAAACAAAAATCACTAAATAACAAGGTTTCTTATAAGAAATTTAATTCTCCACAAGTTTTATTCTAAACATTTTTCAAAATTTTCGCGATTTTTCGAGATATTTTCGCATTTTTGCAAAACAAAAAAAGATTAAAAAACAACATTTTACTTTGTTTAAAAAACGACTATTACCAACTTGACAGAGACAGAAAATTACTAGATAACAAGATTGCAAAGAAATATATAAAACCAAAACGGTCTTGGCTTTGTTCAAGGTTGTTTATTACCAAATTAAGAGACCAAAAAGCACTAGATAATAAGATTTCTTATAGGAAATTTAATTTTCCAAAAATTTCGCGTAGTTTTTGGGATATTTTCGCATTTTTGCAACAAAAAAAGATAAAAGTAACAACAAAATCTTACTGTGTTTTAAAATCGATTATTACTAACTTGACAGCGACCCTGGCTATTACCAACTTGATAGCGACCCTTACTATTACCAACTTGAGAGACACTAGACACTTGAGAGAAAATCACCAAATAACAAGATTGAGGAAAAACGTAAAACCAAAACGAGGTTTCGTTTTTGTACAAGGTTTTTTATTACCAAATTGATAGACCAAAAAGCACTAGATAGCAAGGTTTCTTATAGAAAATTGAATTCTGCACAAGTTTTATTCGAAACATTTTGCAAAATTTCGCGTAGTTTTCGAGATATTTTTGCATTTTTGCAACAACAAAAAAAAACAAAATCTTATTTTGTTTAAAAATTGAGTATTACCAACTTGACAGAGACCTTGACTATTACCAACCTGACAGACATAGAAAAAATACCAGATAATAAGATTGAGAAGAAACATATAAAACCAAAACGAGGTTTTGGCTTTGTTCAAAGTTGTTTACTACCAATTTGACAGACCAAAAAGCACTAGATGACAAGGTTTCTCATAGGAAATTTAATTCTCTGCAAGTTTTATTCGAAACATTTTGCAAAATTTACCGTAGTTTTCAAGGTATTTTCGAATTTTTGCAACAAATTAAGATAAAAAAACCAAATTTGACTTTGTCTAAAAATTACCAACTTGACAGACACCTTGACCATTACCAAGCCGACAGACAGAAAATCACCAGATTACAAGTTTTCTGCGCTTGACCAACATTGATCAACTGCATAACGATCTAAACCTCTCTAACTGTCGTTTGTTTTGCCATAAAAACGCGTTATTTACCAATCGCCGCACGTTTTGTTGCGAATGTGTGGGCGCCGAATCGGGAATACGCGATTAAAAAACGCGCGTTGGCGATTCCGCGCATACCCCGCCGTTTCGCAACCACTTTCACGCCTCTAAACAGAACAAATAAACGATCGCAGTTAACAACTAAAATTCCCACATAATATTATACCTCAATAAATATTCGAATAATAGTTCGATTGTCTAAATAAAGGCACCCTCACACCGTCAATATATTTGGGGGACTTACACCGTCAATATATTTGGGGGACTTACACCGTCAATATATTTGGGGGCTCAATATAATTGCTTTAATATCGTATTCTTGCCAATTTACTGATCGTGTGAGGAACATCAATAACATTAAAGTCCTGTGTTGAAGCCGTGTCAATATTTATTGGTATATTGACAATATTTTCATCAATATTATGCCCAATAGCGCTAGCGGTGGCAACTTCTGGAAGCAATCTTTACAAAAACAAAGCAAGATCGTAACTGACCAAATATTGAAGCAATTATAATAACCATGTGGGCTGTCCAGTCTGTTTAGTGCGTCTAGTCCGTCTAGGCCGTCTAGTCCGTATAGGCCGTCTAGTCCGTCTAGGCCGTCTAGTCCGTCTAGGCGGTCTAGTCCGTCTAGGCCATCTAGTCCGTCTAGTCCGTCTAGTCTGTCTAGTCCGTCTAGTCTGTTTAGTTTATCTATCCCGTCTAGGCCATCTAGTCCGTCTAGTCCGTCTAGTCTGTCTAGTCCGTCTAGTCTGTCTAGTCCGTCTAGTCTGTTTAGTTTATCTATCCCGTCTAGTCTTGTCTGTCTAGTCTTGTCTGTCCAGTCTTGTCTGTCTAGTCTTGTCTGTCTAGTCTTGTCTGTCTAGTCTTGTCTGTCTAGTCTTGTCTGTCTAGTCTTGTCTGTCTAGTCTTGTCTGTCTAGTCTTGTCTGTCTAGTCTTGTCTGTCTAGTCTTGTCTGTCTAGTCTTGTCTGTCTAGTCTTGTCTGTCTAGTCTTGTCTGTCTAGTCTTGTCTGTCTAGTCTTGTCTGTCTAGTCTTGTCTGTCTAGTCTTGTCTGTCTAGTCTTGTCTGTCTAGTCTTGTCTGTCTAGTCTTGTCTGTCTAGTCTTGTCTGTCTAGTCTTGTCTGTCTAGTCTTGTCTGTCTAGTCTTGTCTGTCTAGTCTTGTCTGTCTAGTCTTGTCTGTCTAGTCTTGTCTGTCTAGTCTTGTCTGTCTAGTCTTGTCTGTCTAGTCTTGTCTGTCTAGTCTTGTCTGTCTAGTCTTGTCTGTCTAGTCTTGTCTGTCTAGTCTTGTCTGTCTAGTCTTGTCTGTCTAGTCTTGTCTGTCTAGTCTTGTCTGTCTAGTCTTGTCTGTCTAGTCTTGTCTGTCTAGTCTTGTCTGTCTAGTCTTGTCTGTCTAGTCTTGTCTGTCTAGTCTTGTCTGTCTAGTCTTGTCTGTCTAGTCTTGTCTGTCTAGTCTTGTCTGTCTAGTCTTGTCTGTCTAGTCTTGTCTGTCTAGTCTTGTCTGTCTAGTCTTGTCTGTCTAGTCTTGTCTGTCTAGTCTTGTCTGTCTAGTCTTGTCTGTCTAGTCTTGTCTGTCTAGTCTTGTCTGTCTAGTCTTGTCTGTCTAGTCTTGTCTGTCTAGTCTTGTCTGTCTAGTCTTGTCTGTCTAGTCTTGTCTGTCTAGTCTTGTCTGTCTAGTCTTGTCTGTCTAGTCTTGTCTGTCTAGTCTTGTCTGTCTAGTCTTGTCTGTCTAGTCTTGTCTGTCTAGTCTTGTCTGTCTAGTCTTGTCTGTCTAGTCTTGTCTGTCTAGTCTTGTCTGTCTAGTCTTGTCTGTCTAGTCTTGTCTGTCTAGTCTTGTCTGTCTAGTCTTGTCTGTCTAGTCTTGTCTGTCTAGTCTTGTCTGTCTAGTCTTGTCTGTCTAGTCTTGTCTGTCTAGTCTTGTCTGTCTAGTCTTGTCTGTCTAGTCTTGTCTGTCTAGTCTTGTCTGTCTAGTCTTGTCTGTCTAGTCTTGTCTGTCTAGTCTTGTCTGTCTAGTCTTGTCTGTCTAGTCTTGTCTGTCTAGTCTTGTCTGTCTAGTCTTGTCTGTCTAGTCTTGTCTGTCTAGTCTTGTCTGTCTAGTCTTGTCTGTCTAGTCTTGTCTGTCTAGTCTTGTCTGTCTAGTCTTGTCTGTCTAGTCTTGTCTGTCTAGTCTTGTCTGTCTAGTCTTGTCTGTCTAGTCTTGTCTGTCTAGTCTTGTCTGTCTAGTCTTGTCTGTCTAGTCTTGTCTGTCTAGTCTTGTCTGTCTAGTCTTGTCTGTCTAGTCTTGTCTGTCTAGTCTTGTCTGTCTAGTCTTGTCTGTCTAGTCTTGTCTGTCTAGTCTTGTCTGTCTAGTCTTGTCTGTCTAGTCTTGTCTGTCTAGTCTTGTCTGTCTAGTCTTGTCTGTCTAGTCTTGTCTGTCTAGTCTTGTCTGTCTAGTCTTGTCTGTCTAGTCTTGTCTGTCTAGTCTTGTCTGTCTAGTCTTGTCTGTCTAGTCTTGTCTGTCTAGTCTTGTCTGTCTAGTCTTGTCTGTCTAGTCTTGTCTGTCTAGTCTTGTCTGTCTAGTCTTGTCTGTCTAGTCTTGTCTGTCTAGTCTTGTCTGTCTAGTCTTGTCTGTCTAGTCTTGTCTGTCTAGTCTTGTCTGTCTAGTCTTGTCGGTCTAGTCTTGTCGGTCTAGTCTTATCTGTCTAGTCTACTCTGTGTAGCCTTGTTTGCTCACCCTAACCAGTTATAATTTTTGCTAATTGTACAACCTTGTGGTAATACAAACCGTGTCGAACTAATCAATTTTTTGGACGTTATCGTTGAATCTTTAGATTATTGTTAATTTAAAGGCTATCGACCTGTAGTGTCCGCCCGTGCGAGGGCTAATTAGGAGCCAAAAATATTTTATCATATATTTTACGTTTGGTCGTCCACGACCTCCACGGTTTCCACGCGGCCTACTCACTCGTCGACTGGGAAGAGTGAGCAGGCGAGTAGGCAAAAGTGTTGAATGAAAACTTGGACGCGGCCTTGCAGTTTCGTTCGCGTCTTCAAACCAAACGAACGCAAAAAGTTTGAATTCGAGTGAATTTGTAATTTCGAGTGAATTGCGTGAATTTTGTGTTGAGAAATTTGTGTAAATTTTGTGTTGAGAAATTTGTGTAAAATTTGAGGGAAATTTGGAATAAATGTTAACTTTTAACTAAAATTTTAACTAAAAAGAGAATTGAGATGTTGGCAGAAAGACCTTGTCGGTCGATAGGCTCTTAATGCAATTTGTGGCAATAAATATTATTATTTATATTAATATTATTTGAGGTACAATAAATATTATTATTATTTGAGGTACTTTGAGATAACGAGATTTGAGTTAATTGCAAGGCAATGAATTTTTAGAGAGATTTTGGCAATGGTAAACATTGAGGAAACGAATATTGAGTGAGTTTTCAATCAACGAAATTGAACTAAATTTGTGGTCGAAGATGAAATTGAACAAAATTTTTGTTGAAAACGAAAAATCTTTCTCAAAATATTTGTCAAAAAACGAGAAATATTTATTTGTCCAAAACGGAAAATATTTCTCAAAAACGAAAAATATTTGTGAAAAACGAGAAATATTTATTTGTCAAAAAAGACAAAAATAAAATATTTGTCAAAAACTAGAAGTATTTGTCAAAAACGAAAAATATTTATTTGTCAAAAACGGAAAATATTTGCGAAAAACGGAGAATGTTTGTCAAAACCGGGAAATATTTGTGATAAAACGCAAAATTTTTGTTAAAACAAAAAATGTTAATTGTCAAAAATGGAAAATATTTGTGAAAAACGGAAAATATTTGTCAGAAACGAAAAATATTTGTGAAAAACGCAAATTTTTTGTCAAAAACGAAAAATGTTTATTCGCCAAAAACGGAAAATATTTGTGAAAAACAGAAAATATTTATCAAAAACCAAAAATATTTGTGAAAAACGAGAAATATTTATTTGTCAAAAACGTAAAATATTTGTCAAAAACTAGAAGTATTTGTCAAAAACGAGAAATATTTATTTGTCATAAACGGAAAATATTTGCGAAAAATGGAAAATATTTGTCAAAAACGGAAAAAATTGTGAAAAACGCAAAATTTTTGTCAAAAACGAAAAATGTTTATTTGTGAAAAACGGAAAATATTTATGAAAAACACAAAAATTTTGTCAAAAACGAAAAATATCTGATAAAAACGGAAAATATTTGAAAAAAAACAGAAAATGTTTGTCAAAAACGGAAAATATTTGTGAAAAATGCAAAATTTTTGTCAAAAACGAAAAATGTTTATTTGTCAAAAACGAAAAATGTTTATTTGTTAAAAACGGAAAATATTTGTCAAAAACGGAAAAAAATTGTGAAAAACGCAAAATTTTTGTCAAAAACGAAAAATACTTATTTGTCAAAAACGGGAAATATTTGTGAAAAAACGGAAAGTATTTGTCAAAAACTCAAAACTTTTGTCAAAACAAAAATTTGTATTTGTCCAAAAGTGAAATTTTTATCAAAAACGAAAAATATTTGTCAAAACCCAAATCACATTTATTTTTAAATTTGAATAAATTTTTTGGCACAAAATTTGAACAAATCTCGTGAAATCAACAGACTTAAGATAGTTGAAATTTGTTTAGAATTTCGAGTTAAATTTAATTAGCGCCCGAATGTTTACTGCGTTGTCGCGAAAATCTTGTTTGGACTGCAATTAGAGAGTTTTTATGTTAATCCATTATTAGTTGCTTTTACGTAAACTTTGTTAGCTTTACGCAAACCACGTGAGAGAAACAGCGGCTTTGCTTACGTGAGAGCTCTTTTTGTGATTCCTGTTCCTTTTTTCGCGTACGGAAAATTTGCTCGTTTTCCACAAGGATTCAATTTCATTTCGATTGGTAATTATTTTCGACAATTTACTGAACAAATCTAGATTCAATTAGACAATTCTAGACAATATGCTTAGACTTGTGTTTTAGATAGAATCTTCTGGTTTTCGATATTTATTAAAGAATCTATCTGAATATACGTAGAGCAAATTTGAAGGCGATATCTAGTCTAACAGTCTAGTTCTAGAGAAAACAAGACGAGACTACCAAAAACGCGATTTCTTAAAAAAGTTCAATTTTGGCAAAAAATTTTTTCGCAATTTGCGTTCTAGATAGAATCTTCTAGTTTTCGATATTTATTATAGAATCTATCTGACTATACGTAGAGCCAATTTGAAGGCGATATCTAGTCTAACAGTCTAGTTCTAGATAAAACAAGACGAGACTACAAAAAACGCGATTTCTTAAAAAAGTTCAATTTTGGCAAATTTTTTTTTCGCAATTTGCGTTCTAGATAGAATCTTCTAGTTTTCGATATTTATTAAAGAATCTATCTGACTATACGTAGAGCAAATTTGAAGGCGATATCTAGTCTAACAGTCTAGTTCTAGATAAAACAAGACGAGACTACCAAAAACGCGATTTCGTTCAAAGTTCAATTTTGGCAAAATTTTTTTTCGCAATTTGCGTTCTAGATAGAATCTTTTAGTTTTCGATATTTATTAAAGAATCTATCTGACTATACGTAGAGCAAATTTCAAGGCGATATCTAGTCTAACAGTCTAGTTCTAGATAAAACAAGACGAGACTACCAAAAACGCGATTTCTTAAAAAAGTTCAATTTTGGCAAAAATTTTTTTCGCAATTTGCGTTCTAGATAGAATCTTCTAGTTTTCGATATTTATTAAAGAATCTATCTGACTATACGTAGAGCAAATTTGAAGGCGATATCTAGTCTAACAGTCTAGTTCTAGATAAAACAAGACGAGACTACCAAAAACGCGATTTCTTAAAAAAGTTCAATTTTGGCAAAAATTTTTTTCGCAATTTGCGTTCTAGATAGAATCTTCTAGTTTTCGATATTTATTAAAGAATCTATCTGACTATACGTAGAGCAAATTTCAAGGCGATATCTAGTCTAACAGTCTAGTTCTAGATACAACAAGACGAGACTACCAAAAACGCGATTTCTTAAAAAAGTTCAATTTTGGCAAAAAAAAATTTCGCAATTTGCGTTCTAGATAGAATTTTCTAGTTTTCGATATTTATTAAAGAATCTATCTGACTATACGTAGAGCAAATTTGAAGGCGATATCTAGTCTAACAGTCTAGTTCTAGATAAAACAAGACGAGACTACCAAAAACGCGATTTCTTAAAAAAGTTCAATTTTGGCAAATTTTTTTTTCGCAATTTGCGTTCTAGATCTTCTAGTTTTCGTTATTTATTAAAGAATCTATCTGACTATACGTAGAGCAAATTTGAAGGCGATATCTAGTCTAACAGTCTAGTTCTAGATAAAACAAGACGAGACTACCAAAAACGCGATTTCTTAAAAAAGTTCAATTTTGGCAAATTTTTTTTTCGCAATTTGCGTTCTAGATAGAATCTTCTAGTTTTCGATATTTATTAAAGAATCTATCTGACTATACGTAGAGCCAATTTGAAGGCGATATCTAGTCTAACAGTCTAGTTCTAGATAAAACAAGACGAGACTACCAAAAACGCGATTTCTTAAAAAAGTTCAATTTTGGCAAAAAAAATTTCGCAATTTGCGTTCTAGATAGAATCTTTTAGTTTTCGATATTTATTAAAGAATCTATCTGACTATACGTAGAGCAAATTTGAAGGCGATATCTAGTCTAACAGTCTAGTTCTAGATAAAACAAGACGAGACTACCAAAAACGCGATTTCTTAAAAAAGTTCAATTTTGGCAAATTTTTTTTTTCGCAATTTGCGTTCTAGATAGAATCTTCTAGTTTTCGATATTTATTAAAGAATCTATCTGACTATACGTAGAGCAAATTTCAAGGCGATATCTAGTCTAACAGTCTAGTTCTAGATAAAACAAGACGAGACTACCAAAAACGCGATTTCTTAAAAAAGTTCAATTTTGGCAAATTTTTTTTTTCGCAATTTGCGTTCTAGATAGAATCTTCTAGTTTTCGATATTTATTAAAGAATCTATCTGACTATACGTAGAGCAAATTTCAAGGCGATATCTAGTCTAACAGTCTAGTTCTAGATAAAACAAGACGAGACTACCAAAAACGCGATTTCTTAAAAAAGTTCAATTTTGGCAAAAAAATTTTTTCGCAATTTGCGTTCTAGATAGAATCTTCTAGATTTCGATATTTATTAAAGAATCTATCTGACTATACGTAGAGCAAATTTGAAGGCGGTATCTAGTCTAACAGTCTAGTTCTAGATAAAACAAGACGAGACTACCAAAAACGCGATTTCTTAAAAAAGTTCAATTTTGGCAAAAAAAAAATTCGCAATTTGCGTTCTAGATAGAATCTTCTAGTTTTCGATATTTATTAAAGAATCTATCTGACTATACGTAGAGCAAATTTGAAGGCGATATCTAGTCTAACAGTCTAGTTCTAGATAAAACAAGACGAGACTACCAAAAACGCGATTTCTTAAAAAAGTTCAATTTTGGCAAATTTTTTTTTCGCAATTTGCGTTCTAGATAGAATCTTCTAGTTTTCGATATTTATTAAAGAATCTATCTGACTATACGTAGAGCCAATTTGAAGGCGATATCTAGTCTAACAGTCTAGTTCTAGATAAAACAAGACGAGACTACCAAAAACGCGATTTCTTAAAAAAGTTCAATTTTGGCAAAAAATTTTTTCGCAATTTGCGTTCTAGATAGAATCTTCTAGTGTTCGATATTTATTAAAGAATCTATCTGACTATACGTAGAGCAAATTTCAAGGCGATATCTAGTCTAACAGTCTAGTTCTAGATAAAACAAGACGAGACTACCAAAAACGCGATTTCTTAAAAAAGTTCAATTTTGGCAAAAAAAATTTTTCGCAATTTGCGTTCTAGATAGAATCTTCTAGTTTTCGATATTTATTAAAGAATCTATCTGACTATACGTAGAGCAAATTTGAAGGCGATATCTAGTCTCACAGTCTAGTTCTAGATAAAACAAGACGAGACTACCAAAAACGCGATTTCTTAAAAAAGTTCAATTTTGACAAAAAAATTTTTTCGCAATTTGCGTTCTAGATAGAATCTTCTAGTTTTCGATATTTATTAAAGAATCTATCTGACTATACGTAGAGCAAATTTGAAGGCGATATCTAGTCTCACAGTCTAGTTCTAGATAAAACAAGACGAGACTACCAAAAACGCGATTTCTTAAAAAAGTTCAATTTTGGCAAAAAATTTTTTCGCAATTTGCGTTCTAGATAGAATCTTCTAGTTTTCGATATTTATTAAAGAATCTATCTGACTATACGTAGAGCAAATTTGAAGGCGATATCTAGTCTAACAGTCTAGTTCTAGATAAAACAAGACGAGACTACCAAAAACGCGATTTCTTAAAAAAGTTCAATTTTGGCAAAAATTTTTTTCGCAATTTGCGTTCTAGATAGAATCTTCTAGTTTTCGATATTTATTAAAGAATCTATCTGACTATACGTAGAGCAAATTTCAAGGCGATATCTAGTCTAACAGTCTAGTTCTAGATACAACAAGACGAGACTACCAAAAACGCGATTTCTTAAAAAAGTTCAATTTTGGCAAAAAAAAATTTCGCAATTTGCGTTCTAGATAGAATTTTCTAGTTTTCGATATTTATTAAAGAATCTATCTGACTATACGTAGAGCAAATTTGAAGGCGATATCTAGTCTAACAGTCTAGTTCTAGATAAAACAAGACGAGACTACCAAAAACGCGATTTCTTAAAAAAGTTCAATTTTGGCAAATTTTTTTTTCGCAATTTGCGTTCTAGATCTTCTAGTTTTCGATATTTATTAAAGAATCTATCTGACTATACGTAGAGCCAATTTGAAGGCGATATCTAGTCTAACAGTCTAGTTCTAGATAAAACAAGACGAGACTACCAAAAACGCGATTTCTTAAAAAAGTTCAATTTTGGCAAAAAAAAATTTCGCAATTTGCGTTCTAGATAGAATCTTTTAGTTTTCGATATTTATTAAAGAATCTATCTGACTATACGTAGAGCAAATTTGAAGGCGATATCTAGTCTAACAGTCTAGTTCTAGATAAAACAAGACGAGACTACCAAAAACGCGATTTCTTAAAAAAGTTCAATTTTGGCAAATTTTTTTTTTCGCAATTTGCGTTCTAGATAGAATCTTCTAGTTTTCGATATTTATTAAAGAATCTATCTGACTATACGTAGAGCAAATTTCAAGGCGATATCTAGTCTAACAGTCTAGTTCTAGATAAAACAAGACGAGACTACCAAAAACGCGATTTCTTAAAAAAGTTCAATTTTGGCAAAAAAATTTTTTCGCAATTTGCGTTCTAGATAGAATCTTCTAGTTTTCGATATTTATTAAAGAATCTATCTGACTATACGTAGAGCAAATTTGAAGGCGGTATCTAGTCTAACAGTCTAGTTCTAGATAAAACAAGACGAGACTACCAAAAACGCGATTTCTTAAAAAAGTTCAATTTTGGCAAAAAAAATTTTTCGCAATTTGCGTTCTAGATAGAATCTTCTAGTTTTCGATATTTATTAAAGAATCTATCTGACTATACGTAGAGCAAATTTGAAGGCGATATCTAGTCTAACAGTCTAGTTCTAGATAAAACAAGACGAGACTACCAAAAACGCGATTTCTTAAAAAAGTTCAATTTTGGCAACAAAAAAAATTCGCAATTTGCGTTCTAGATAGAATCTTCTAGTTTTCGATATTTATTAAAGAATCTATCTGACTATACGTAGAGCAAATTTGAAGGCGATATCTAGTCTAACAGTCTAGTTCTAGATAAAACAAGACGAGACTACCAAAAACGCGATTTCTTAAAAAAGTTCAATTTTGGCAACAAAAAAAATTCGCAATTTGCGTTCTAGATAGAATCTTCTAGTTTTCGATATTTATTAAAGAATCTATCTGACTATACGTAGAGCAAATTTGAAGGCGATATCTAGTCTAACAGTCTAGTTCTAGATAAAACAAGACGAGACTACCAAAAACGCGATTTCTTAAAAAAGTTCAATTTTGGCAAATTTTTTTTTCGCAATTTGCGTTCTAGATAGAATCTTCTAGTTTTCGATATTTATTAAAGAATCTATCTGACTATACGTAGAGCCAATTTGAAGGCGATATCTAGTCTAACAGTCTAGTTCTAGATAAAACAAGACGAGACTACCAAAAACGCGATTTCTTAAAAAAGTTCAATTTTGGCAAAAAAAAATTTCGCAATTTGCGTTCTAGATAGAATCTTTTAGTTTTCGATATTTATTAAAGAATCTATCTGACTATACGTAGAGCAAATTTGAAGGCGATATCTAGTCTAACAGTCTAGTTCTAGATAAAACAAGACGAGACTACCAAAAACGCGATTTCTTAAAAAAGTTCAATTTTGGCAAATTTTTTTTTTCGCAATTTGCGTTCTAGATAGAATCTTCTAGTTTTCGATATTTATTAAAGAATCTATCTGACTATACGTAGAGCAAATTTCAAGGCGATATCTAGTCTAACAGTCTAGTTCTAGATAAAACAAGACGAGACTACCAAAAACGCGATTTCTTAAAAAAGTTCAATTTTGGCAAAAATTTTTTTCGCAATTTGCGTTCTAGATAGAATCTTCTAGTTTTCGATATTTATTAAAGAATCTATCTGACTATACGTAGAGCAAATTTGAAGGCGATATCTAGTCTAACAGTCTAGTTCTAGATAAAACAAGACGAGACTACCAAAAACGCGATTTCTTAAAAAAGTTTAATTTTGGCAAAAATTTTTTTCGCAATTTGCGTTCTAGATAGAATCTTCTAGTTTTCGATATTTATTAAAGAATCTATCTGACTATACGTAGAGCAAATTTCAAGGCGATATCTAGTCTAACAGTCTAGTTCTAGATACAACAAGACGAGACTACCAAAAACGCGATTTCTTAAAAAAGTTCAATTTTGGCAAAAAAAAATTTCGCAATTTGCGTTCTAGATAGAATTTTCTAGTTTTCGATATTTATTAAAGAATCTATCTGACTATACGTAGAGCAAATTTGAAGGCGATATCTAGTCTAACAGTCTAGTTCTAGATAAAACAAGACGAGACTACCAAAAACGCGATTTCTTAAAAAAGTTCAATTTTGGCAAATTTTTTTTTCGCAATTTGCGTTCTAGATCTTCTAGTTTTCGATATTTATTAAAGAATCTATCTGACTATACGTAGAGCCAATTTGAAGGCGATATCTAGTCTAACAGTCTAGTTCTAGATAAAACAAGACGAGACTACCAAAAACGCGATTTCTTAAAAAAGTTCAATTTTGGCAAAAAAAAAATTCGCAATTTGCGTTCTAGATAGAATCTTTTAGTTTTCGATATTTATTAAAGAATCTATCTGACTATACGTAGAGCAAATTTGAAGGCGATATCTAGTCTAACAGTCTAGTTCTAGATAAAACAAGACGAGACTACCAAAAACGCGATTTCTTAAAAAAGTTCAATTTTGGCAAATTTTTTTTTTCGCAATTTGCGTTCTAGATAGAATCTTTTAGTTTTCGATATTTATTAAAGAATCTATCTGACTATACGTAGAGCAAATTTCAAGGCGATATCTAGTCTAACAGTCTAGTTCTAGATAAAACAAGACGAGACTACCAAAAACGCGATTTCTTAAAAAAGTTCAATTTTGGCAAAAAAATTTTTTCGCAATTTGCGTTCTAGATAGAATCTTCTAGTTTTCGATATTTATTAAAGAATCTATCTGACTATACGTAGAGCAAATTTGAAGGCGGTATCTAGTCTAACAGTCTAGTTCTAGATAAAACAAGACGAGACTACCAAAAACGCGATTTCTTAAAAAAGTTCAATTTTGGCAAAAAAAAAATTCGCAATTTGCGTTCTAGATAGAATCTTCTAGTTTTCGATATTTATTAAAGAATCTATCTGACTATACGTAGAGCAAATTTGAAGGCGATATCTAGTCTAACAGTCTAGTTCTAGATAAAACAAGACGAGACTACAAAAAACGCGATTTCTTAAAAAAGTTCAATTTTGGCAAATTTTTTTTTCGCAATTTGCGTTCTAGATAGAATCTTCTAGTTTTCGATATTTATTAAAGAATCTATCTGACTATACGTAGAGCAAATTTCAAGGCGATATCTAGTCTAACAGTCTAGTTCTAGATAAAACAAGACGAGACTACCAAAAACGCGATTTCTTAAAAAAGTTCAATTTTGGCAAAAAAAATTTTTCGCAATTTGCGTTCTAGATAGAATCTTCTAGTTTTCGATATTTATTAAAGAATCTATCTGACTATACGTAGAGCAAATTTGAAGGCGGTATCTAGTCTAACAGTCTAGTTCTAGATAAAACAAGACGAGACTACCAAAAACGCGATTTCTTAAAAAAGTTCAATTTTGGCAACAAAAAAAATTCGCAATTTGCGTTCTAGATAGAATCTTCTAGTTTTCGATATTTATTAAAGAATCTATCTGACTATACGTAGAGCAAATTTGAAGGCGATATCTAGTCTAACAGTCTAGTTCTAGATAAAACAAGACGAGACTACCAAAAACGCGATTTCTTAAAAAAGTTCAATTTTGGCAAATTTTTTTTTCGCAATTTGCGTTCTAGATAGAATCTTCTAGTTTTCGATATTTATTAAAGAATCTATCTGACTATACGTAGAGCCAATTTGAAGGCGATATCTAGTCTAACAGTCTAGTTCTAGATAAAACAAGACGAGACTACCAAAAACGCGATTTCTTAAAAAAGTTCAATTTTGGCAAAAAAAAAATTCGCAATTTGCGTTCTAGATAGAATCTTTTAGTTTTCGATATTTATTAAAGAATCTATCTGACTATACGTAGAGCAAATTTGAAGGCGATATCTAGTCTAACAGTCTAGTTCTAGATAAAACAAGACGAGACTACCAAAAACGCGATTTCTTAAAAAAGTTCAATTTTGGCAAATTTTTTTTTTCGCAATTTGCGTTCTAGATAGAATCTTCTAGTTTTCGATATTTATTAAAGAATCTATCTGACTATACGTAGAGCAAATTTCAAGGCGATATCTAGTCTAACAGTCTAGTTCTAGATAAAACAAGACGAGACTACCAAAAACGCGATTTCTTAAAAAAGTTCAATTTTGGCAAAAAAAATTTTTCGCAATTTGCGTTCTAGATAGAATCTTCTAGTTTTCGATATTTATTAAAGAATCTATCTGACTATACGTAGAGCAAATTTGAAGGCGATATCTAGTCTCACAGTCTAGTTCTAGATAAAACAAGACGAGACTACCAAAAACGCGATTTCTTAAAAAAGTTCAATTTTGACAAAAAATTTTTTTCGCAATTTGCGTTCTAGATAGAATCTTCTAGTTTTCGATATTTATTAAAGAATCTATCTGACTATACGTAGAGCAAATTTGAAGGCGATATCTAGTCTCACAGTCTAGTTCTAGATAAAACAAGACGAGACTACCAAAAACGCGATTTCTTAAAAAAGTTCAATTTTGGCAAAATTTTTTTTCGCAATTTGCGTTCTAGATAGAATCTTCTAGTTTTCGATATTTATTAAAGAATCTATCTGACTATACGTAGAGCAAATTTGAAGGCGATATCTAGTCTAACAGTCTAGTTCTAGATAAAACAAGACGAGACTACCAAAAACGCGATTTCTTAAAAAAGTTCAATTTTGGCAAAAATTTTTTTCGCAATTTGCGTTCTAGATAGAATCTTCTAGTTTTCGATATTTATTAAAGAATCTATCTGACTATACGTAGAGCAAATTTCAAGGCGATATCTAGTCTAACAGTCTAGTTCTAGATACAACAAGACGAGACTACCAAAAACGCGATTTCTTAAAAAAGTTCAATTTTGGCAAAAAAAAATTTCGCAATTTGCGTTCTAGATAGAATTTTCTAGTTTTCGATATTTATTAAAGAATCTATCTGACTATACGTAGAGCAAATTTGAAGGCGATATCTAGTCTAACAGTCTAGTTCTAGATAAAACAAGACGAGACTACCAAAAACGCGATTTCTTAAAAAAGTTCAATTTTGGCAAATTTTTTTTTCGCAATTTGCGTTCTAGATCTTCTAGTTTTCGATATTTATTAAAGAATCTATCTGACTATACGTAGAGCAAATTTGAAGGCGATATCTAGTCTAACAGTCTAGTTCTAGATAAAACAAGACGAGACTACCAAAAACGCGATTTCTTAAAAAAGTTCAATTTTGGCAAATTTTTTTTTCGCAATTTGCGTTCTAGATAGAATCTTCTAGTTTTCGATATTTATTAAAGAATCTATCTGACTATACGTAGAGCCAATTTGAAGGCGATATCTAGTCTAACAGTCTAGTTCTAGATAAAACAAGACGAGACTACCAAAAACGCGATTTCTTAAAAAAGTTCAATTTTGGCAAAAAAAATTTCGCAATTTGCGTTCTAGATAGAATCTTTTAGTTTTCGATATTTAATAAAGAATCTATCTGACTATACGTAGAGCAAATTTGAAGGCGATATCTAGTCTAACAGTCTAGTTCTAGATAAAACAAGACGAGACTACCAAAAACGCGATTTCTTAAAAAAGTTCAATTTTGGCAAATTTTTTTTTTCGCAATTTGCGTTCTAGATAGAATCTTCTAGTTTTCGATATTTATTAAAGAATCTATCTGACTATACGTAGAGCAAATTTCAAGGCGATATCTAGTCTAACAGTCTAGTTCTAGATAAAACAAGACGAGACTACCAAAAACGCGATTTCTTAAAAAAGTTCAATTTTGGCAAAAAAAATTTTTCGCAATTTGCGTTCTAGATAGAATCTTCTAGATTTCGATATTTATTAAAGAATCTATCTGACTATACGTAGAGCAAATTTGAAGGCGGTATCTAGTCTAACAGTCTAGTTCTAGATAAAACAAGACGAGACTACCAAAAACGCGATTTCTTAAAAAAGTTCAATTTTGGCAAAAAAAAAATTCGCAATTTGCGTTCTAGATAGAATCTTCTAGTTTTCGATATTTATTAAAGAATCTATCTGACTATACGTAGAGCAAATTTGAAGGCGATATCTAGTCTAACAGTCTAGTTCTAGATAAAACAAGACGAGACTACCAAAAACGCGATTTCTTAAAAAAGTTCAATTTTGGCAAATTTTTTTTTCGCAATTTGCGTTCTAGATAGAATCTTCTAGTTTTCGATATTTATTAAAGAATCTATCTGACTATACGTAGAGCCAATTTGAAGGCGATATCTAGTCTAACAGTCTAGTTCTAGATAAAACAAGACGAGACTACCAAAAACGCGATTTCTTAAAAAAGTTCAATTTTGGCAAAAAATTTTTTCGCAATTTGCGTTCTAGATAGAATCTTCTAGTGTTCGATATTTATTAAAGAATCTATCTGACTATACGTAGAGCAAATTTGAAGGCGATATCTAGTCTAACAGTCTAGTTCTAGATAAAACAAGACGAGACTACCAAAAACGCGATTTCTTAAAAAAGTTCAATTTTGGCAAAAAAAATTTTTCGCAATTTGCGTTCTAGATAGAATCTTCTAGTTTTCGATATTTATTAAAGAATCTATCTGACTATACGTAGAGCAAATTTGAAGGCGATATCTAGTCTCACAGTCTAGTTCTAGATAAAACAAGACGAGACTACCAAAAACGCGATTTCTTAAAAAAGTTCAATTTTGACAAAAAATGTTTTTCGCAATTTGCGTTCTAGATAGAATCTTCTAGTTTTCGATATTTATTAAAGAATCTATCTGACTATACGTAGAGCAAATTTGAAGGCGATATCTAGTCTCACAGTCTAGTTCTAGATAAAACAAGACGAGACTACCAAAAACGCGATTTCTTAAAAAAGTTCAATTTTGGCAAAAATTTTTTTCGCAATTTGCGTTCTAGATAGAATCTTCTAGTTTTCGATATTTATTAAAGAATCTATCTGACTATACGTAGAGCAAATTTGAAGGCGATATCTAGTCTAACAGTCTAGTTCTAGATAAAACAAGACGAGACTACCAAAAACGCGATTTCTTAAAAAAGTTCAATTTTGGCAAAAAATTTTTTCGCAATTTGCGTTCTAGATAGAATCTTCTAGTTTTCGATATTTATTAAAGAATCTATCTGACTATACGTAGAGCAAATTTCAAGGCGATATCTAGTCTAACAGTCTAGTTCTAGATACAACAAGACGAGACTACCAAAAACGCGATTTCTTAAAAAAGTTCAATTTTGGCAAAAAAAAATTTCGCAATTTGCGTTCTAGATAGAATTTTCTAGTTTTCGATATTTATTAAAGAATCTATCTGACTATACGTAGAGCAAATTTGAAGGCGATATCTAGTCTAACAGTCTAGTTCTAGATAAAACAAGACGAGACTACCAAAAACGCGATGTCTTAAAAAAGTTCAATTTTGGCAAATTTTTTTTTCGCAATTTGCGTTCTAGATCTTCTAGTTTTCGATATTTATTAAAGAATCTATCTGACTATACGTAGAGCCAATTTGAAGGCGATATCTAGTCTAACAGTCTAGTTCTAGATAAAACAAGACGAGACTACCAAAAACGCGATTTCTTAAAAAAGTTCAATTTTGGCAAAAAAAAATTTCGCAATTTGCGTTCTAGATAGAATCTTTTAGTTTTCGATATTTATTAAAGAATCTATCTGACTATACGTAGAGCAAATTTGAAGGCGATATCTAGTCTAACAGTCTAGTTCTAGATAAAACAAGACGAGACTACCAAAAACGCGATTTCTTAAAAAAGTTCAATTTTGGCAAATTTTTTTTTTCGCAATTTGCGTTCTAGATAGAATCTTCTAGTTTTCGATATTTATTAAAGAATCTATCTGACTATACGTAGAGCAAATTTCAAGGCGATATCTAGTCTAACAGTCTAGTTCTAGATAAAACAAGACGAGACTACCAAAAACGCGATTTCTTAAAAAAGTTCAATTTTGGCAAAAAAATTTTTTCGCAATTTGCGTTCTAGATAGAATCTTCTAGTTTTCGATATTTATTAAAGAATCTATCTGACTATACGTAGAGCAAATTTGAAGGCGGTATCTAGTCTAACAGTCTAGTTCTAGATAAAACAAGACGAGACTACCAAAAACGCGATTTCTTAAAAAAGTTCAATTTTGGCAAAAAAAAAATTCGCAATTTGCGTTCTAGA
Source organism: Phosphuga atrata (assembly GCA_944588485.1). NCBI lineage: Eukaryota > Metazoa > Arthropoda > Insecta > Coleoptera > Silphidae > Phosphuga > Phosphuga atrata. The sequence continues at coordinate 3,761,399 of OX155904.1, forward strand.
TAGAATCTTCTAGTTTTCGATATTTATTAAAGAATCTATCTGACTATACGTAGAGCAAATTTGAAGGCGATATCTAGTCTAACAGTCTAGTTCTAGATAAAACAAGACGAGACTACCAAAAACGCGATTTCTTAAAAAAGTTCAATTTTGGCAAATTTTTTTTTCGCAATTTGCGTTCTAGATAGAATCTTCTAGTTTTCGATATTTATTAAAGAATCTATCTGACTATACGTAGAGCAAATTTCAAGGCGATATCTAGTCTAACAGTCTAGTTCTAGATAAAACAAGACGAGACTACCAAAAACGCGATTTCTTAAAAAAGTTCAATTTTGGCAAAAAAAATTTTTCGCAATTTGCGTTCTAGATAGAATCTTCTAGTTTTCGATATTTATTAAAGAATCTATCTGACTATACGTAGAGCAAATTTGAAGGCGGTATCTAGTCTAACAGTCTAGTTCTAGATAAAACAAGACGAGACTACCAAAAACGCGATTTCTTAAAAAAGTTCAATTTTGGCAACAAAAAAAATTCGCAATTTGCGTTCTAGATAGAATCTTCTAGTTTTCGATATTTATTAAAGAATCTATCTGACTATACGTAGAGCAAATTTGAAGGCGATATCTAGTCTAACAGTCTAGTTCTAGATAAAACAAGACGAGACTACCAAAAACGCGATTTCTTAAAAAAGTTCAATTTTGGCAAATTTTTTTTTCGCAATTTGCGTTCTAGATAGAATCTTCTAGTTTTCGATATTTATTAAAGAATCTATCTGACTATACGTAGAGCCAATTTGAAGGCGATATCTAGTCTAACAGTCTAGTTCTAGATAAAACAAGACGAGACTACCAAAAACGCGATTTCTTAAAAAAGTTCAATTTTGGCAAAAAAAAATTTCGCAATTTGCGTTCTAGATAGAATCTTTTAGTTTTCGATATTTATTAAAGAATCTATCTGACTATACGTAGAGCAAATTTGAAGGCGATATCTAGTCTAACAGTCTAGTTCTAGATAAAACAAGACGAGACTACCAAAAACGCGATTTCTTAAAAAAGTTCAATTTTGGCAAATTTTTTTTTTCGCAATTTGCGTTCTAGATAGAATCTTCTAGTTTTCGATATTTATTAAAGAATCTATCTGACTATACGTAGAGCAAATTTCAAGGCGATATCTAGTCTAACAGTCTAGTTCTAGATAAAACAAGACGAGACTACCAAAAACGCGATTTCTTAAAAAAGTTCAATTTTGGCAAAAAAATTTTTTCGCAATTTGCGTTCTAGATAGAATCTTCTAGTTTTCGATATTTATTAAAGAATCTATCTGACTATACGTAGAGCAAATTTGAAGGCGATATCTAGTCTAACAGTCTAGTTCTAGATAAAACAAGACGAGACTACCAAAAACGCGATTTCTTAAAAAAGTTCAATTTTGGCAAATTTTTTTTTCGCAATTTGCGTTCTATATAGAAGCTTCTAGTTTTCGATATTTATTATAGAATCTATCTGACTATACCTAGACCAAATTTGAAGACGTTCACCAGTCTAACAGTCTAGTTCTAGATAAAACAAAACGAGACTAACAAAATCGCGATTTTTTAAAAAAGTTCGATTTTGGCAAATTTATTTTGCAACTTGCATTCTAGATAGAATCTTCTAGTTTTCAATATTTATTAAAGAATCTATCTGTCTATACCTAGACTAAATTTGGTAACAGAGCCTCTGATCCTCATCAAGTTTTGATGACAACATTTGATGAAAACCTGTTCGATTCGCCTAAACCCAGACGATGTTCCATCTGCGCTCGCCTTTCGAGTCGTCTTTGCGCAACGGCGACGCCAAAGACGCCCCGCCGCGGCTAAAGCACACGCGATGCAGCGGCGCCGCCCACGGCGCCAAATGCGGCAAAACCGTTCAGCCTCCCGACGAACCCTTCCGCCGACAGGGTTCCGTCCGCCGCTCCGCCCGCAAACCGTCCAGTTTGACTTCCGGCGAGAGCACTGCGTCCGATAGCCTTGACAGTGTTAAATCGACAGCGTCAAATCGTAAAGACAGTAATAGCAATGGGACGGCGAAGAAGGCTTGTATTAATGAGAGGCTGTTGGTGTTTGATGCGAGTTTGTATAGGAAAGTTCCTGGGTTTGAGGTTTTAGAAAAGTTTTGGTTTAAGGAATTTGGTGATGTTTTGAAAATTAAGGTAAAAACTAGCAATCGCCGTTTGATTTGGGCAAAAATTGTTTGTTTTCCAACAAAGCTTGATGTGTTTCTCTTTTTGTTGAAGGCGAGAAGTGAAGAACAAATCGCGAACGAGAAGCAATGGCTGGACAAGGAGAAGGTGTGGCTGATGCATCGAGCCGGATTCACGGCCGCCCGGAACGAGAAGGGATGGGACGCCGAACCGGGGAAACTTCGCCTCCTCATCGAACAAACCGGAGAAAACATCGTCGTCGACGAAGACGACGTCGAAAAAGTAAACCAAAAACGTTTTGGCTTCTATTTGTCTAACTTTCCATTTTTTATTAAGGCGAATCCTCCACAATTTGACAGAGCGGAAGACTTGTCCACCCTGCATCACCTGAACGAGTCAAGTCTGTTGCACACGCTGCGCCAACGTTTCTCCACGAACCTGATCCATACTTACGCCGGAAACGGAACACTCCTCGTCATGAATCCAATGGCCCCCTTGGCCATCTACTCAGAAAAAGTATAACACTGCCTGAAACACCTCTTCAATTTCATAACGAAATCTCTATTTAAATTTCAGGTAGTTGCGCTATTCAAGGGTTGCAAATCGGAGGACATGCCGCCTCACATCTATTCCATGGCCCAGTCGGCCTACCATAACATGCTTTCCACGCGCAAAGACCAAAGCTTGGTGTTTTTGGGCCGCAGCGGCTCCGGCAAGACGACGAACTTCCGGCATTCCATCCAGTACCTGGTCACGGCGGCGGGCACCCTCAACAGGATCCTCACCGTCGAGAAACTCACGGCCATCTGGAACGTGTTGGAAAGTTTCGGCAACTGTAAAACCGTCATGAACGGCAACGCCACCAGATTCACGCAAATCTTCAGCTTGGACTTCGACCAGAGCGGAATCATAGCCTCGGCCAGCATTCAGTTCCTGATGTTGGAGAAGACCAGGATCACCAAAAAACTCGACGGGGAGACCACGTTTCACATCATGCATCGCCTTCTTTCCGGCGTCGAAGGCGTCTTAAGGAAAGATTTGCTGTTGGACGGAGTTAACGGGAACGAGCAAAGCGCGTTCTTTGCACATTTACAAAGAGCTGAGGATAAACATAGAGCTCAAACTGATTTTGCCAAAGTTGTGTCTAGTTTTGGAGTTTTGGGCGTTTCCGAAGCTCAGATGAAACTCATCTGGAGCGTTTTAGCTGCGATATTTCACCTAGGCTGTGCGGGTGCTGTCAAAGGTACTATGCCCTGAACTGGGGCAAGCAAGCGGGATTAATTCTTTTTGTTTCGCAGCTGGAAATTCGAATCGGTTCCAGTTTGCCAATCCCCAGTCGGCGCAAAGAGCTGCCAATCTTCTCGGCACCACCGTTGAAGAGTTGTCCAGGTTGATCTTCGGATTGGCTTCGGGGGGATTGACGCCTAACACTCCAAGGGCTCCGTTCAGGACGCCCTCACCCACCGAAAGGGGTTTCGAGAGAGAAGTTTCTGGTATCGAGGCGCTAGAAGGAATCATCATTGGGTTGTACGGGGAAGTTTTCAACTGCGTTGCTTCCCTTATTAACAAGTAAGGAATGATTTTTCCAAAGTTTTTAACTAAATTTTTGGGCAATTATCTGTAGAAAAAATCTTTGCAAATTTTGTTTGGACAAGAAGTTTGCGGTTTTTCTTTTGGAACAACCCAGCAAATTTCTTCTAGGAACTGCTCTACCAAATTCTAGTTAATTCTCAAACCTTTTGCAAATTTTGACACTTCACCAATTTCTTTTAGATCAATTTCTGCTCCTACGAGTACGATGTTCTCGCTGCTGTTGGTGGACACGCCGGGCTTTCAGAACCCGGCGACCTGCGGGCGGCAAGCCGGCGCCACCTTCGAAGACCTCTGCCACAACTACCTCCAGGAGCGGCTGCAGCTGCTCTACCACAACACCCACCTCGTCCTGCCCAAAGACCGCTACGCCCAGGAACACGTAGACATCCATCTGGACGACCAGGAGAACGAATCCCTCATCAATCCCACCCCGCTGGTCAATTTGATGGACAGGACCGCTCAGAATTCCGTAGTCAGAGGATCGCAGATGGATCTGAGGGAGTCTGATAGGAGAGGATTGCTCTGGTTGTTAGACGAGGAAGCCATTTATCCTGGTAAATTAAATTTTAGAATAAGGATTTGAGATTAGATTTGCACTCAAGCAAGACGGGCAAAATTGGATCAGACTAGACCTAATTAGGAATATACCAGGTAGTACTAGACCAGAGAAGATTAGATCTGATAATACTAAATGAAAGCAGGATTAGAACAAACTGTACGTGTAGACCAGACGATGTTAAACAAGACTCAAGAAATGCTAGGCCAGTGGTGTGGTCCATTTTCTCTTGTCGTCATTTATCGATTTTGTCTTAAGAAAGCCCACAATCAATTTAATCCAATAAGATTCGGCCTTTACCCCGTTTGCTGTAGCTTTGCTAAATCAGTTTAGTCCCGACTTTGCGACAGAACTCCCGGCGAATTAGATTTCTCGCTCCCTCTGATCGCACCCGAGCTATCGGAGACGGAGCGAGAAGGTGATGTTGTGTGCAAGATGTCGATCGCAACTAGGTAGACAAATCCATCCTCCAATGTTTGATCGGTCTCATCTTCAATTGATCTGATGATTTTTGGGCCGCAGGGTCGACCGATGATTCGTTTCTGGAGCGTCTGTTCACGCACTACGGCGACCGCGACCACCAGCTGCTGCTGAGGAAGGCCCCCGGCAACCAGCAGTTCATCCTGCAGCACCTCCAGGGCACCAACCCCGTCCTCTACACGGCCAACGGATGGCTGAAGTGCAGCAGGGAGAATCCCATCGCGCGCGCGGCCGTCACCGTCCTCCAAGAAAGCTCCAAGTAAGTAGAAGATAAAAAGATCTATTGAATGATCAAGGTAGTAGAGAGATAACGATTTGCAAGTCAGTTCCAAGTAATTGGAAGATAAGATGTCTTGAAGGATCAAGGTGGTAGAGAGATAACTATTTGCAAGGAAGTTCCAAGTAATTGGAAGATAAGATTTCTTGAAGGATCAAAGAGAGATAACGATTTGCAAATAAGTTCCAAATAAGTGGAAGATCTCTTGAAGCATCAAGGTAGTAGAGAGATAACGATTTGCTAGTAAGTTCCAAGTAAGTGGAAGATAAGATTTCTTGAAGGATCAAAGTAGTAGAGAGGGAACGATTTGCAAGTAAATTCCAAGAAAGTGGAAGATCTCTTAAAGCATCAAGGTAGTAGAGAGATAACGATTTGCAAGTAAGTTCCAAGTAAATGGAAGATCTCTTGAAGCATCAAGGTAGTAGAGAGATCACGATTTGCAAGTAAGTTCCAAGTAAATGGAATATAAGATCTCTTGAAGCATCAAGGTAGTAGAGAGATAACGATTTACAAGTAAGTTCCAAGTAATTAGAAGATCTCTTGAAGCATCAAGGTAGTAGAGAGATAACGATTTGCAAGTAAGTTCCAAGTAAATGGAAGATCTCTTGAAGCATCAAGGTAGTAGAGAGATAACGATTTGCAAGTAAGTTCCAAGTAAGTGGAAGATCTCTTGAAGCATCAAGGTAGTATAGAGCTAACGATTTGCAAGTAAATTCCAAGTAAATGGAATATAAGATCTCTTGAAGCATCAAGGTAGTAGAGAAATAACGATTTGCAAGTAAGTTCCAAGTAAGTAGAAGATCTCTTGAAGCATCAAGGTAGTAGAGAGATAACGATTTGCAAGTAAGTTCCAAGTAAGTGGAAGATCTCTTGAAGCATCAAGGTAGTAGAGAGCTAGCGATTTGCAAGTAAGTTCCAAGTAAGCGGAAGATAAGATCTTTTGAAGCATCAAGGTAGTAGAGAGATAACGATTTGCAAGTAAGTTCCAAATAAGTGGAAGATCTCTTGAAGCATCAAGGTAGTAGAGAGATAACGATTTGCAAGTAAGTTCCAAGTAAGTGGAAGATCTCTTCAAGCATCAAGGTAGTAGAGAGCTAACGATTTGCAAGTAAGTTCCAAGTAAGTGGAAGATAAGATTTCTTGAAGCATCAAGGTAGTAGAGAGATAACGATTTGCAAGTAAGTTCCAAGTAAATGGAAGATCTCTTGAAGCATCAAGGTAGTAGAGAGCTAACGATTTGCAAGTAAGTTCCATGTAAGTGGAAGATCTCTTGAAGCATCAAGGTAGTAGAGAGATAACGATTTGCAAGTAAGTTCCAAGTAAGTGGAAGATCTCTTGAAGCATCAAGGTAGTAGAGAGCTAACGATTTGCAAGTAAGTTCCAAGTAAGTGGAAGATAAGATTTCTTGAAGCATCAAGGTAGTAGAGAGATAACGATTTACAAGTAAGTTCCAAGAAAAAGATAAGATCTTTTGAAGCATCAAGGTAGTAGAGATAACGATTTGCAAGTAAGTTCCAAGTAAGTGGAAGATCTCTTGAAGCATCAAGGTAGTAGAGAGCTAACGATTTGCAAGTAAGTTCCAAGTAAGTGGAAGATAAGATCTCTTGAAGCATCAAGGTAATAGAGAGATAACGATTTACAAGTAAGTTCCAAGAAAAAGATAAGATCTCTTGAAGCATCAAGGTAGTAGAGAGATAACGATTTGCAAGTAAGTTCCAAGTAAGTGTAAGATCTCCTGAAGCATCAAGGTAGTAGAGAGATAACGATTTACAAGTAAGTTCCAAGTAAATGGAATATAAGATCTCTTGAAGCATCAAGGTAGTAGAGAGCTAACGATTTGCAAGTAAGTTCCAAGTAAGTGGAAGATCTCTTGAAGCATCAAGGTAGTAGAGAGATAACGATTTGCAAGTAAGTTCCAAGTAAGTGGAAGATAAGATCTCTTGAAGCATCAAGGTAGTAGAGAAATAACGATTTGCAAGTAAGTTCCAAGTAAGTGGAAGATCTCTTGAAGCATCAAGGTAGTAGAGAGCTAACGATTTGCAAGTAAGTTCCAAGTAAGTGGAAGATAAGATCTCTTGAAGCATCAAGGTAGTAGAGAGATAACGATTTGCAAGTAAGTTCCAAGTAAATGGAAGACAAGATCTATTGGAGCATCAACGTAGTAGAGAGATAACGATTTGCAAGTAAGTGGAAGATCTCTTGAAGCATCAAGTTAGTAGAGAGATAACGATTTACAAGTAAGTTCCAAGTAAATGGAATATAAGATCTCTTGAAGCATCAAGGTAGTAGAGAGCTAACGATTTGCAAGTAAGTTCCAAGTAAGTGGAAGATCTCTTGAAGCATCAAGGTAGTAGAGAGATAACGATTTGCAAGTAAGTTCCAAGTAAGTGGAAGATAAGATCTCTTGAAGCATCAAGGTAGTAGAAAGATAACGATTTGCAAGTAAGTTCCAAGTAAATGGAAGATAAGATCTCTTGAAGGATCAAGCCAGTAGAGAGATAACGATTTGCAAGAATAAGTAGAAGATCTCTTCAAGGATGAAGGTAGTAGAGAGATCGAGGTAACGATTTGCAAGAACGTATGTGGAAGATGTCTATTACGGTCAAGGTGTTTGTGATTGAGCTAATCGAGATTTTCGGTTTTAGGGAGGAGATGAGTAAACTGTTTGTGAGTGTTCGAGGTTTGGGAGCGTCCAGTTTCAGCGGATCTTTGGTCGGGATCGAAGGTTCGCAGTCGTTGAGGAGGGCTTCCAGTATTCGAAGGACGTTTTCTGCGGGAACTGCTGCCATTAAGCGGAAGTCTGTCTGTCTGCAGGTAAGCGGATATTTCTTCGGTCGCCATTGCAACTTCCAATGATCATTTTTTTGCAGACTAAGTTTACTGTTGACGGACTGGTGGAGACGCTTCGGCGGACGAAGCTTCGGTTCGTGCAGTGCGTTCTGCCGCAGCATAACGCGGGGGTTTGCGAGGCTAATGCGGCCCTGGTCGCCGCCAAGAACGGCAACGACGACGACGGTGTCCTCAATGTGCCTTTGCTGCGATCACAGGTAACGGAAAACTGTTCGATATGGAACTAATTCGAGTCCTGTTCCATAGTTTTTTTTAATTAAAAGTTTCCTAGGTATATGATATACGTTTTACGATGATTATTTTTCAATTAAATTAAACTATTTTTAAAATAACTTATTTTTAAATTAAATTAAAATATTTTTAAATTAAATTAAATTATTTTTAAATTAAATGATATAAATATATTTTTTAAACAAATTAAATTAGTTTTAATTTAAATTAAATTATTTTTAAATTAAATTAAATTATTTTTAAATTAAATTATATAATATTTTTAAATTAAATTAAATTAATTTTAAATCAAATTAAAATATTTTTAAATTGATTTGAGACGCTGAATCGATTGGTGAAGACTAAAAGTCATTTGCATATCTATAATCAGCAGCAAAAATGCTTTCAAAAGTTATGACAGCGTGAAATCAGTCGGAAATGCGAGAGGGTGTACAGCGAAAAATTATATAAAACTTGTTTATTTATAGCTTTAGAGCGAAATAAACTGGAAAACTGTTTTCAGCTCATCGATTTCCTTCGGGTAACCAACAAAAAAATTACGAAAAAAATTTCCAACAAATTTTTCAACAAAAATTTTCCATCATTTCGTTCGAAAAATATGTGCTTTTTCGGTTTTTTTCGATTTTCTCGAGAACGGTAAGAAGCAGCGAAATCATTTTCGGCGCACAGAAAGTACACGACAAGACGAACAAGTCGATGTGTAAATTGTCCGGAAGTTTCAAAAATTCGTCAAAAAAATTCAAACTGAAATTTACCCGATTCTCGATTTGCTTAGTAGATGTCTCGAAAACCGTTGCATATAATCAGAAACGGATTGCGGCAGCGTTTTCAGAATGTCATTTACCTGTTAATAGACTAAATTTATCCGCAGGAAATTCACGACTTTCCGATATCTCTGCTCGAGCGCCGAAATTTCATAAAAATTTCTTCAATTCTTGCAGGCGATGGTGAACGGAAAGAGCTAGCGAAATATAATTTGCATATTTCTAATCAGCAGCAAAAATGCTTTCAGAAACATTTTTAAGTTTTGCTGTAGCTCAAAAAATAACGATTTTTATAAAATCGATTTTCTCGTATTTCGTCGTTTCCACTGTCTAGACCGGTGTTTCCCAACGTGCGGCCCACGCCTCACAGGAGGGCAATTTGATTGTTAGGGGGGGCAATTTGATTGTTAAGGGGGGCAATTTGATTGTTTAGGGGTGCAATTTGATTGTTAAGGGGGCAATTCGAAAATGGACTCGACACGAGTGGACACGACCCTTTTGCTCCGGACCATTTATATGCAATGCTACATTTCGGTGTCAAAATTGAAAAAAAGCAAATTCTTAAATAATTGCGGTCAATAAATATTATAAATTCGTTTGATATCAACAAGATATCAACTGGGTTTTTGGCGTCGTCAAGTTAACTGTAAAATAACCCATAAATCTGGAAAAATCATACTATAGCAGAGAATTTAATAAAACCGTCAATATCAGCATTTCTTAAAACGATTCTTGAAAAATATGATAAAGATGTAAAAGCTATGAAACTTAGTAACAATACTGTTACCAGGAGAATAGACGAAATGAGTGAAGATATAGAAAAACAACTTGTTGAAAAACTGAAAACAAGAAAATTCTCACAATCAGTGCAAATGGATGAATCTACTTTCAGAGACAGTGAGGCAGTATTGGTAACTTACGTAAAATATATTAATAAAAAAACACACACCCACACACATATAATAAGCTAAAAAATTATTTAGATGTCAATAATATACCAATGAAAAATATAACATATTGTACTGCAGATTGTGCTCCTAATATAATGGACAAGAAAAATGGTTGCTTAAAATTGATGAAAGATGAGTATCCAGAACTGTTTCTTGTGCATTGTGTTATTCATAGGGAAAACTTGTTAGCTAAAAACATCTCGCCTGTTCTAAATGAGGTACTCAAATAGGCTCTCTAGGTATCAAATTTTAGAGACTAAATGAGGTACTACATCCAGTAATTAAGTGCCATCAATGCTATTAAAGCTAATGCCAAATGTGAGCGTCTCTTCAAGCTATTTTGTGAAGAACAAAATGCAGACCATGTGAGACTTTTACTTCACACTGATGTAAGATGGCTCTCTAAAGGGAACTGCTTGAAAAGATGTATGGAATTTTGAATTGGTAAAACCATACAACATTATAGATAATCAGATAAACTTAATAAAGACGGAACAAAGCTTGAATATATAAATATACTCAACCTTTCCGGAACTCTATAATACTAATGAGTCTTTTTAGGACTACCTAAAACAAATCTCGTATGAAATTTGTCAGTTATTCTATAGCTTTCAGTCCACCTTCGTGGCACTCAACAAAAACCATAAAAATAACATTGATTTTTAAGATCATGTCTTTCCGATACCTTGAGTGGATAGCCATCTGTGGACGCGTTTCGAGATTTATCTCTCATCAGCACAGCTTTGCTTCCATGAACAATATTTTGTAAATCACTCACTTGAAAACCCATGTGTTGATTAGGGTTCGAGAGTGCCACGAAGGTGGACTGAAAGCTATAGAATAACTGACAAATTTCATACGAGATTTGTTTTTGGTAGTCCTAAAAAGACTCATTAGTATTATAGAGTTCCGGAAAGGTTGAGTATATTTATATATTCAAGCTTTGTTCCGTCTTTATTAAGTTTATCTGATTATCTATAATGTTGTATGGTTTTACCAATTCAAAATTTATCATTTATATCAATAACCTGCTAAGTTCATGTCTCTCTCACAAAATGTCAAAATTAAAAACATCTAACCCTAATCAACACATGGGTTTTCAAGTGAGTGATTTACAAAATATTGTTCATGGAAGCAAAGCTGTGCTGATGAGAGATAAATCTCGAAACGCGTCCACAGATGGCTATCCACTCAAGGTATCGGAAAGACATGATCTTAAAAATCAATGTTATTTTTATGGTTTTTGTTGAGTGCCACGAAGGTGGACTGAAAGCTATAGAATAACGGACAAATTTCATACGAGATTTGTTTTTGGTAGTCCTAAAAAGACTCATTAGTATTATAGAGTTCCGGAAAGGTTGAGTATATTTATATATTCAAGCTTTGTTCCGTCTTTATTAAGTTTATGTATGGAATTGTTTGAAATAAAACTCTTGTGGATGCAAAACCGAAGATATTTGGTTTCATTACCCTTATTGAGTTGTCAGAAATATATTAACAACAAAAACTTTGTACAGTTTCATTGGCTCCAAAAATGTGAAGTGAATGATATCGCTACACTTGTTATCGTCGATTATCTAAAAATACTACTGGCTGATTTAAAAGAAAGATTTTCCTAACTAAAACAAATTGATTTTCAAACATGGATGATGCATCCAATGTTAGTGGATTTGTCTGATATATCAAATATGCAATATCAAGATGAATTCGCAGAAATGCCAAATGATGAGTCAGTTAAAACTTTCTATAATCTAAAAGGAGCGATGGCATGGCTTTGCGAGGAAACAGAAATCAATTACCCAAACTCAAGAAAAAATGTGCAAGAAAACTATTGTTATCGTTTCCGTCTTCATATTTAGCTGAGTGTGGATTTATTGCTGTAAATGATTTACTGGTAGAAAAAAGAAATCGTCTGGATATAACACAACGGGGAGACTTGACACTGAAGCTAACCAAATTGGAACCTAACATAAAATCTCTGTGCAGCAAGCATCAAACGCAAGGATCTCACTAAATTCAAATAATAATTTTATATAGAAAAGCCATTATTAAAATTATTTGGATTACTATTTAAAATTATGTATATGTTACATTGGGGGGCATAAGAAGTTCGGAAAGGTTTAGGTGGGGCATGACACCAAAAGGTTGGGAAACACTGGTCTAGACTCTCCACGTCGATGGTTTTTCTTAACTGAAGGCTTTCTAGGGAATACTTTATACGTTAACCTACTAATTTTGGAAATCCAAATCGATTGGTGAAGACTAGAAGTCTCTGTGGTGAGCCGTTCAAAAGTTATGACAGCGTCAAATCAGTCGGAAATGCGAGATGGTGTACAGCGAAAAAATATATAAAACTTATTTATTTCTAACTTTAGAGCAAAATAAACCAGAAAACCGTTTTCAGCACTTCGATTTCCTTCAGGTAACCGAAAAAAAATCACGAAAAAAAAATCCAAAAAGTTTTGCAACAAAAATTTTCCATCATTTCGTTTGAAAAATATGTGCTTTTTCAGTTTTTTTCGATTTTCTTGAGAACGGTAAAAAGCTGCGAAATTATTTTCGGCACACAGAAACTACACGACCAGAGGAACAAGCCGATGTATAAATTTTCCGAAAAGATTCAATAATTCGTCTAGATATTTCAAACTGAAATTTACCCGATTCTCGGTTTGCTAAGTAGGTGTCTCGGAAACGATAGCAAATAATCAAAAACGGATTGCGACATCGTTTTTAGAAGCTCATTTTCCTATTAATTCACTAACATTATCCGCATAAATTCACAACTTCTAGAGATCTCTACTCGAGCGCCGAAATTTCTTAAAAATTTCTTCAATTCTTGTAGGCGATAGTGAACGGAAAGAGCTAGCGAAATATTATTTGGATATTTGTAATCAGCAGCAAAAATGCTTTCAGAAACGTTTTTAAATTTTGCTGTCACTAAAAAAATAACGATTTTGACAAAATCGATTTTCTCGCATTTCGTCGATTCCGAGGTCTAGACTCCCCGTGTCGATGGTATTTCTTAATTGAAAGCTTCCCAGGGAATATTATATACGTTTTCAGACTAATTTTGGGACGCTGAATCGATTGGTGAAGACTAGAAGCCTCTGCGGTGAGCCGTTCAAAAGTTATGACAGCGTGAAATCAGTCGGAAATGCGAGATGGTGTACAGCGAGAAAATATATAAAAGTTGTTTATTTTGTAACTTTAGAGTGAAATAAACTGGAAAACCGTTTTGAGCACAAAAAAAAATCACGAAAAATTTTTACAACAAATTTTTCAACAAAAATTTTCTATCATTCCGTTGGAAAAATATGTGGTTTTTTGGTTCTTTTCGATTTTCTTGAAAACGGTATAAAGCAACGAAATCATTTTCGCCACACAGAGTCTACACGACAAGACGAACAAATCAATATGTAAATTGTCCGGAAGGATGCAATAATTAGTCAAAAAATTTCAAACTGAAATTTACCCGATTCTCGATTTGCTAAGTAGATGTCTCGGAAACGGTTACAGATAATCAAAAACAGATTGGGGCATTGTTTTCAGAAGGTCATTTTCCTATTAATACAATAAGACTGTCCGCGGCAAATTCACGACTTTCCGAAATCTCTGTTCGAGCGCCAAAATTTCTTGAAAATTTCTTAAATTCCTGCTGGCAATAGTGAACGGAAAGAGCTGGCGAAATGTAATTAAAATATCTGTAATCAGCAGAAAAAATCCTTCCAGAAACGTTTTTAAATTTTGCTGTTTCCTTCCTTTGAAAAAAAATTCCTTCAATTCTTGCAGGTGTTAGTGAACGGAAAGAGCTAGCGAAATATAATTTGCATATTTGTAATCAAAAAAGCTTTCAGAAACGTTTTTAAATTTTGCTGTAACTCAAAAAACGATTTTGACAAAATCGATTTTCTCGCATTTCGACGTTTCCGCGGTCTAGACTGCCCGTGTCGATGGCATTTCTTAACTGAATGCTTCCTAGGGAATAGTATATACGTTATCTGACTTATTTTGGGACGCTGAATCGATTGGTGAAGACTAGAAGTCTGTGTGGTGAGCCGTTCAAAAGTTATTACAGTGTGAAATCAGTCGGAAATGCGAGATGATGTACAGCGAAAAAATATATAAAACTTGTTTATTTGTAACTTTACAGAGAAATAAACTGCAAAACCGTTTTCAGCACATCGATTTCCTTCGGGTAACCTGAAAAAAATTTGGAAAAAAATTTCCAAAAAAATTCTCAACAAAATTTTCCATCATTTCGTTCGAAAAATATGCGCTTTTTCGGTTTTTATCGATTTTCTCGAGAACGGTAAAAAGCAGCGAAATCATTTGCGGCACACAGAAACTACACGGCAAGACGAACAAGTCGATGTGTAAATTGTCCGGAAGGTTCAGTAATTCTTGAAAAAAATTCAAACTGAAAGTTACGCGATTCTCGATTTGTTTAGTAGATGTCTCGGAAGCGGTTACAGATAATCAAAAACGGATTGCCGCAGCGTTTTCAGAAAGTCATTTTCCTATTAATACACTAAGACTGTCCGCGGCAAATTCAGGACTTTCCGAGATCTCTGCTCGATCGCCGAAATTTCTTGAAAATTTCTTAAATTCCTGCTGGCAATAGTGAACGGAAAGAGCTGGCGAAATGTAATTTGCATATCTGTAATCAGCAGAAAAAATCCTTCCAGAAACGTTTTTAAATTTTGCTGTAACTCTAAAAATAAAGATTTTGATAAAATCGATTTTCTCACATTTCGTCGTTTCCGCGGTCTAGACTCCGCGTGTCGCTGGTATTTCTTAACTGGAAGCTTCCTTGGGGATATTATATACGCTTTCCGACTAATTTTGGGACGCTGAATCGATTGGTGAAGACTAGAAGTCTCTGTAGCGAACCGTTCAAAAGTTAGGACAGCGTGAAATCCTTTGGAAATGCGAGATGGTGTAAAAATATATAAAACCTGTTTATTTGTAACTTTAGAGCGAAATAAACTGGATAACCGTGTTCAGCACTTCGATTTCCTTCGGGTAAGCAAAAAAAAAATCACGACAAAAATTTCCAAAAAAAAATTCCATGATTTCGTTCGAAAAATATGTGGTTTCTCAGTTTTTTTTCGATTTTCTTGAGAACGGTAGATTGTAGATTGTAGATATGGTGGTGACGACTTGTACTGCGACCTTTATAGATCTATTGTACCCCACCCTCCTCCTCCAAGTGTTGGTGTGCTTGCCCATTTAGAGCGCCTCCTCTAATCCTGACTCCTTTAGGAATCTCAGGATCTGGGTGGGATTCAAGGCCTGCAGCTCCTCTGTGTTTAAGCAGTGAGCCCCAAGGTACAGCTGTCTCTTGCGGAGTAATGCTCCGCAGTCTTTGAGCAGATGTATGGGGGTTTCCTCTGCTGAGCCACAGAATCTGCATCCATCATCCTCCTCTAGGCCTAGGGCCTTGAGATGTTTCCTAAGTCTGCAGTGTCCCGTCAGGGCTCCTGTCAGAATTCTGAGCTTGTTCCTGCTTAGTTTCAGGCAAGCTTTAGTTCTCTTCTGGTTGAAAGATCCCAGCATCACTTTGGATTGCCTTAGCCCTGGAAGTTCTTCCCAGGTTTTCATCCATTTTTCTCTTATTTCTTCATCTAAACTTATGCGGATGGTGTTCACGCTCATACCGCAAAAGGGTTCCGGACCTATAAACGGTAAAACGGTAGAAGGACGGTTGAGAACGGTAAAAAGCAGCGAAATCATTTTCGGCACACAAAGTACACGACAAGACGAACAATCGATGTGTAAATTGTCCGGAAGAATGCAATAATTCGTTGAGAAATTTCAAATTGAAATTTACCCGATTCTCGATTTGCTTAGTATATGTCTCGGAAACGGTTGCAGATAATCAAAAAGGGATTGCGGCATCGTCTTCAAAAGGTCATTTCTCTATTAAAACACTAAGGGTGCATTCGCGTTGGGCGCTTACACGTTTTGAGCGCTCACGCTTATAAGCTCAGATTATAGGTGTTTTTGTTGGCCTATGAGCGCTTAGAATCAATAAGAAAATTTCGTTCGTTTTGGACACTATGACAGTCAGTTAGCGTCAGAGTTAGCATCAACATGGCGAATGTGAGAAATGTTTATCCATTAGTAAATAATATATTGGAAATTATCAACGATGAATCTGATGAATATGACATGATTGAAGATAGTGACTATGAAATGGAATGGAAATATTGCAGTATTTATTTAAATTTATCTTGCAAAAAAGACAAAACGTTTAAGGAGACTTCAAAATTTTGTTCAAGAGGTTATACCATCTTTTACTGATTAAGAATTTAAATCTCACTTTAGGTGATTATTAAAAGTTTAACATTTAATATTCCAAAATTATTGATCTTTACCTTCTATTTTAAATTTATAGATTATATTAACATTTAATTTTGTTCTTGATACAATTAAACCATCCTTAATAAGAAAAATCCCAAGATGTAAAATGGTACCACCTGATAAACAGTTATTTATAGCTATATGGAAAATGGCAACTCCAGATTCGTATCGGTAGAATAAGAAAATATTACTTAAATTTCGGATAACTTCATTCAGCATAAATAAAATATTAATTTAATTTATTATTTCTAAAGGTCAATTAGGTTTTGCGTTAGTTTTGCAGCAGCATTGTCAAGTGTACGAAGAGTTACATCAGTTGTAGTTGAAATAGCTTAAAATTTTATAACCTGGCCAAAAATTGAGAAGTTTGCAGAAATTTCTAATGAGTTTGAAGCTATGAGCGGCTTCCCCAATATTATTGGTGCAATAGATGGAACGCATATAAATAATGTTCCTACACCTCGCGAACATCCAGAATGCTGTGTCAACAGAAAAGGACAAATTGATTTGCTTTGCTTTTTTTTATTTATTAACTGAATCTTCACTTGCAATAAAATAGAGATCGCTTCACCAGTTTCCATGATATCTGTCATGGTAAAAGTTTCCATGACTTGTACCTATCAAACCTATAAATGTTTGTTTAGCTTACGCTCACATGGTATTCGTTTTTATAAATAGTGAAGTTTGGCGCTCACGCTTCTGCTGCCCTACCTCTGTTGCGTGAGCGTCTGTGAGCGCAAAATCTGCAACCCGAAGTTAGGCACGAGCGTGATTTTTTGACGCGCACAGCATCAAGTCGAACGCTGAAAAGGACGTTTATGTGCGCTCAAAGCGTGTAGGTTTCCAACGCGAATGCACCCTAAGATTGTCCGCGAGAAATTCACGACTTTCCGAGATCTCTACTCGGAGTCCGAATTTTTTTTTAAATTCCTTCATTTCTTGCAAGCGATAGTGAACGGAAAGAGCTAGCGAAATATAATTTGCATATCTGTAATCAGCAGCAAAAATGCTTCCAGGAACGTTTTTAAATTTTGCTGTAACTAAAAAAATAACGATTTTGACAAAATCAATTTTCTCGCATTTTGTCGTTTCCGCGGTCTAGACTCGGCGTATCGATGGTATTTCTTAACTGAAAGCTTTCTAGAGAATATTATATACGTTATCCGACTAATTTTGGGACGCTGAATCGATTGGTGAAGACTAGAAGTCTCTGTGGTGAGCCGTTCAAAAGTTATGACCGCGTGAAATCCATCGGAAATGCGAGATGGTCTACAGCGAAAAAATATATAAAACTTGTTTATTTGTAACTTTTGAGCGAAATAAACTGAAAACCCGTTTTCAGCACTTCGATTTCCTTCGGGTAACCCAAAAAAAATTACGAAAAAATTTTCCACAAAATTTTTCAACAAGAATTTTCCATCGTTTCGTTCGAAAAATATGTGTTTTTTCGTTTTTTTTCGATTTTCTCGAGAACGGTAAACAGCAGTGAATTCATTTTGGGCACACAGAAACTACACGACAAGACAAACAAGTCGATGTATAAATTGTCCGGAAGGTTCAATAATTCGTTAAAAAAATTCAAACTGAAATTTACCCGATTCTCGATTTGCTAAGTAGATATCTCTGAAACGGTTGCGGATAATCAAAAACGGATTGCGGCAGCGTTTTTAGAAGGTCATTTTCCTGTCAATACACTAAATTTGTTCGCAGGAAATTCTTGACTTTCCCAGATCTCTGCTCGAGCGCCGAAATTTCTTAAAAATTTCTTCAATTCTTGAAGGCGATAGTGAACGGTAACAGTTGGCCAAATATAATTTGCATATTTGTAATCAGCAGCTTTCAAAAATGCTTTCAAAAACGTTTTTAAATTTTGCTGTAACTCAAAAAATAACGATTTTGACAAAATCGATTTTCTCGCATTTCGTCGATTCCGCGGTCTAGACTCCCCGTGTTGATGGTATTTCTTAACTGAAAGCTTCCCAGGGAATATTATATATGTTATCCGACTAATTTTGGGACGCTGAATCGATTGGTTAAGACTAGAAGTATCTGTGACAACTCGTTCAAAAGTTATGACATCTTGAAATCCGTGGAATATACGACAAAATGTATTTCCTGAAAATCGTTATTTATGAAGCGAATGGAAAATTTCAAAGTGTGCCTGAAAGTGTTTTTCCTGCTGGTTGTAAATATATAATTTGTGTTTTGCTAACAGTTTCGGTTCGCGAGATATGACTTGGTAAAATGGGCAAAATCGAGCGAAATTTCGCGAAATGTGATCCCGTGCAGAGATCTTGGAAATTAATTAATACAGTATAATCTCGATAATCCGGCACATATTGGACCAGACAAACGACGAATTATAAGAAAGAGTGATGAGAGGGAAGAAGATCGCGAGCGGTCTCCAGACCGCCAGATTACTGGACGTGTCGTCCGAATAACCAACGGCCGAATTACCCAGATTATACTGTATTTTTAAAAATCTTTAAAAGGGGAATAACCTCCTGAAAACAATGCTGCAATCGGTTTTTAATTATCTGGAACCGTTCTCGAGATATCAAAATTCTGGAAAATGTGAATTCCGAATTTTGCAATAAAAAATTGAATGTTTCCAAAGAATTTACACATCGATTAAATTTACACATTTAATCATCGACTTCATTCGCAATATACACATCGACTTCTTTTTGTTCCCCCGAGCCCAAAGATACCTATAGATAGATAGATATAGATATATGAAAGGGAGTACGATTCCAGCGGTACACGCAGCTTCGACGAGGACAGCCTTCCACGCGAAGAGTTCCAAGCAGCTTATGAACAATCGAAAAAAACGCTGGTGCGGTGTGTTGTTGCCCGCGTGTCATATTTCGCTTTTAGTTTTTCGCGTTTAGTTTTAAGGCTTTTACTTTGCTGTACAAAAATACTTAATAAATTTTCTACTCCGAGACCAGTCTTGAAACTATGAACGCACCCTGTATATGAACAGTGAACGCACCCTGTATATGAACAACGAACGCACCCTGTATAAGAACAATGAACGCTCCCTGTATATGAACAGCGAACGAACCCTGTATATGAACAGTGAACGCACCCTGTATATGAAGCAACTTTAGGCCTAGGCCGCACTACGGCTAAGCCGCGGCGGTTTTTAATCGCGTGATTTTGTGACTCAAGTAAGCTAATACAAGCGGCCTCACTTGCGGTTTTTGCCCGCGGCTGATTTTTCCCATATTTCCACAGTGTGTTACTCGAGCGGTTTCGCGGTTATAGCGGTTACTGCTCGCGGGAGAAAACGTAGTGCGGCCACGGCCTAAGCTAATACAAGCGGCCTCACTTGCTGTTTTTTTCCCCGCGTCTGATTTTTCCCATGGCGTGCTGTATGTTTCTCGAGCGGTTTCGCTGTTATAGCGGTTACCGCTCGCGGGCAAAAACCGTAGTGCGGCCTCGGCCTTACTTGAATCTAGAAATACTTTCGTAAAAATGGTTGACACTTGTCAAAATGTGAGTTGTCATCTTATTGTTGCAGATACGTGGCGGACAAATATTAGACGCGATCCGTCTGCACAAACAAGGCTTCCCCAATTTCATGCCGCTCTGCGAGTTTCGACGGCGCTTCAGACTTCTGGCCGCCGACACCAAGACGCCCACCAATCAAAACGGCGCCGTGCTGGACGAACGGAAAGCCGTCGAGGACATGATCCTCGCCATGGACATGGACCCCTCCGGATACAGAATCGGACTTAGCCAAGTAAGTCATTTTATTTACTAATACATAATTATTGAGTGTAGCTGTTGTTACTGACGTTGACTTAACCTTTTCAAGCCTATAGCCAAGGTTTTATGTCAATTTCCGTTAGTTTCAATTGTGGCACGGAGGGCGCTGAATGGGTCATGCCTCTTATGTCTCTATGCATATTAACCCGGAGCATGGTTAAACTGCGTTAAGAGGCATGAGTTGTATAGGCAACCCATTGTACGCATTATGCGCATGCGCACAAAGGCGTAGAGAAAATAAATTTGAAGGGGGTATATAAAAATTATTTATTCTTATTTCGGATCGAGAAGTCGCGCTACCGCGCGATATGTGGTCTTGATTGATCTTCTCCTAATATAACATAATCTAAGCATCCATTTTGTTCAAATCTGCTACGGTGGCGTTTTGTACACGCCAGTGGAGGTTTTATGTCAATTTCCGTTAGGTTTCAATTGTGGCACAGAGGACGCTGAATGGCCCATGCCTCTTAACGCATATTAACCCGGATTTATTTAAAAAAATCATTCAGGACTTTGCTCTTGCTTCATTCAATTGGTCTCTCTGTCTGTGTCTCTGTACCGTTTCTGGAGTCTCTGCGCCGTCTCTACAGTCTCTGCATCGTCTCTGGAGTCTTTGCACCGCCTTTGAAGTCTCTGCACCGTCTCTAGAGTCTCTGCACCGTCTTTGGCGTCTCTGCACCGTCTCTGGAGTCTTTGCACCGTCTCTAGAGTCTCTGCACCGACTCGGGAGTCTCTGCACTGTGTCTAAAGTCTCTGCACCGTCTATAGAGTGTCTGCACCGACTGTAGAGTCTTTGCACCGTTTCTGGAGTCTTTGCACCGTCTCTGGAGACTGCACTGTCTCTGAAGTCTCTGCACCGTCTCTAGAGTCTTTGCACCTTCTCCGGAGTCTGCACCATCTCTGGAGTCTCTGCACCGTCTCTAGAGTCTCTGCACCGTCTCTGGCATCTCTGCACCGTCTCTGGAGTCTCTGCACTCCCTCTGGAGTCTTTGCACCGTCTGTAGAGTCTCTTCACCGACTCGGAAGTCTCTGCACTGTGTCTAGAGTCTCTGCACCGTCTCTAGAGTGTCTGCACCGACTGTAGAGTCTTTGCACCGTTTCTGGAGTCTTTGTACCGTCTCTGGAGACTGCACCATCTCTGGAGACTGCACCGTCTCTGAAGTCTCTGCACCGTCTCTAGAGTCTCTGCACCGTATCTGGAGTCTCTGCACTCCCTCTGGAGTCTTTGCACCGTCTGTAGAGTCTCTGCACCGACTCGGAAGTCTCTGCACTGTGTCTAGAGTCTCTGCACCGTCTCTAGAGTGTCTGCACCGACTGTAGAGTCTTTGCACTGTTTCTGGAGTCTTTGCACCGTCTCTGGAGACTGCACCATCTCTGGAGACTGCACCATCTCTGGAGACTGCACCGTCTCTGAAGTCTCTGCACCGTCTCTAGAGTCTCTGCACCGTCTCTGGCGTCTCTCCACCGTCTCTGGAGTCTCTGCACTCCCGCTGGAGTCTTTGCACCGTCTCTAGAGTCTCTGCACCGACTCGGGAGCCTCTGCACTGTGTCTAGAGTCTCTGCACCGTCTCTAGAGTGTCTGCACCGACTGTAGAGTCTTTGCACCGTTTCTGGAGTCTTTGCACCTTCTCCGGAGTCTGCACCGTCTCTAGAGTCTCTGCACCGTCTCTAGAGTGTCTGCACCAACTCCAGAGTCTTTGCACCGTCTCTAGAGTCTTTGCACCGTCTCTGTAGTCTGCACCGTCTCTGGAGTGTCTGCACCGTCTCTGGAGTCTTTGCACCGTCTCTGGAGTCTTTGCACCGTCTCTGGAGTCTGCACCGTCTTTGGAGTCTCTCCAGCGTCTCTAGTCTCTGCACCGTCTCTGCAGCGTCTCTGGAGTCTCTGCATCGTCTCTGAAGTCTCTGCAACGTCTCTGGGGTCTCTGCACCGCTTCTGGAGTCTCTGCACCGTCTTTGGAGTCTCTCCACCGTCTCTAGTCTCTGCACCGTCTCTGACGTCTCTGCAGCGTCTCTGGAGTGTCTGCAACGTCTCTGAAGTCTCTGCAACATCTCTGGGGTCTCTGCACCGCCTCTGGAGTCTCTGCACCGTCTTTGGAGTCTCTGCACCATCTCTAGAGTCTATGCACCACCTCTGTCGTCTCTGCGCTGTCTCTGGAGTCTCTGAATTGTCTCTGGAGTCTCTGCACCGTCTCTAGAGTCTCTGCACCGTCTCTAGAGTCTCTGCACCGTCTCTAGAGTCTCTGCACCGTCTCTAGAGTCTCTGCACCGTCTCTGCACCGACTCTAGAGTCTTTGCACCGTCTCTGGAGTCTTTGCACCGTCTCTGGAGTCTGCACCGTCTTTGGAGTCTCTCCAGCGTCTCTAGTCTCTGCACCGTCTCTGACGTCTCTGCAGCGTCTCTGGAGTCTCTGCATCGTCTCTGAAGTCTCTGCAACGTCTCTGAAGTCTCTGCAACATCTCTGGGGTCTCTGCACCGCCTCTGGAGTCTGCACCGCCTCTGGAGTCTCTGCACCGTCTTTGGAGTCTCTGCACCATCTCTAGAGTCTATGCACCATCTCTGTCGTCTCTGCGCTGTCTCTGGAGTCTCTGAATTGTCTCTGGAGTCTCTGCACCGTCTCTAGAGTCTCTGCACCGTCTCTAGAGTCTCTGCACCGTCTCTAGAGTCTCTGCACCGTCTCTAGAGTCTCTGCACCGTCTCTGCACCGACTCTAGAGTCTTTGCACCGTCTCTGGAGTCTTTGCACCGTCTCTGGAGTCTGCACCGTCTTTGGAGTCTCTCCAGCGTCTCTAGTCTCTGCACCGTCTCTGACGTCTCTGCAGCGTCTCTGGAGTCTCTGCATCGTCTCTGAAGTCTCTGCAACGTCTCTGAAGTCTCTGCAACATCTCTGGGGTCTCTGCACCGCCTCTGGAGTCTGCACCGTCTTTGGAGTCTCTGCACCGTCTCTAGAGTCTATGCACCGTCTCTGTCGTCTCTGCGCTGTCTCTGGAGTCTCTGAATTGTCTCTGGAGTCTCTGCACCGTCTCTAGAGTGTCTGCACCGACTGTAGAGTCTTTGCACTGTTTCTGGAGTCTTTGCACCGTCTCTGGAGTCTTTGCACCGTCTCTGGAGTCTGCACCGTCTTTGGAGTCTCTCCAGCGTCTCTAGTCTCTGCACCGTCTCTGACGTCTCTGCAGCGTCTCTGGAGTCTCTGCATCGTCTCTGAAGTCTCTGCAACGTCTCTGAAGTCTCTGCAACATCTCTGGGGTCTCTGCACCGCCTCTGGAGTCTGCACCGTCTTTGGAGTCTCTGCACCGTCTCTAGAGTCTATGCACCGTCTCTGTCGTCTCTGCGCTGTCTCTGGAGTCTCTGAATTGTCTCTGGAGTCTCTGCACCGTCTCTAAGAGTCTCTGCACCGTCTCTAGAGTCTCTGCACTGTCTCTAGAGTCTCTGCACCGTCTGTGCACCGACTGTGGAGTCTTTGCACCGTCTCTGGACTCTTTGCAACGTTTCTGGAGTCTGCACCGTCTCTGGTGTGTCTGCACCGTCTCCAGAGTCTTTGCACCGTCTCTGGAATCTTTGCACCGTCTCTGGAGTCTGCACCGTCTTTGGAGTCTCTCCACCGTCTCTATTCTCTGCACCACCTCTGAAGTCTCTGCAGCGTCTCTGGAGTCTCTGCAACGTCTCTGAAGTTTCTGAAACGTCTCTGAAGTTTCTGAAACGTCTCTGGGGTCTCTGCATCGCCTCTGGAGTCTCTGCACCGTATTTGGAGTCTCTGCACCGTCTCTAGAGTCTATGCACCGCCTCTGTCGTCTCTACGCCGTCTCTGCATTGTCTCTGGAGTCTCTGCACGGTCTCTGTAGTCTATGCACCGTATCGTTTGCTGGGAAATGTTTGTTCAAACATTATTGTTAAAAATGTGTGGTCACAGTGGTGTGGTGGTGAACGCATTCGCTTGCCATGCATGAGATCCCGGGTTCAATACCCGGCCAAGCCGTGAAGATCTTTTACGGAGTTATGCTGTGACCACCTCGTGGGAAGCAATGGCAAACTACCACGAGTAATTCTGCCAAGAAAGCTCTCTCTAAAATATGCAGAATAATCTCAGTTATTCGGTGGTTGGTTAAATGGACGAAACGTACAATAATCCGGCAGTCTGGAGACCGCTCGCGCCCTTCGCTCTCACCACTCCTTCTTATAATCCGGCGGTTGTCTGGTCCCATATGTGTCGGATTATCGAGATTATAGTATATTTGTGGATGATGCGTTCCACAAGTATGCGCGAGAGGTTGCCTATGCTCTCGGAGAGAGTACGCCACTTCAAGAAGAAGAAACATTAATAATGAGGTCCCGTATGCAGTATAATCTCAGTTATTCGGTGATTGGTTAATCGGACGACGCGTTCAGTAATCCGGCGGTCTGGAGACTGCTCGCTCTCTTCGCTCCCACCACTCTTTCTGATAATCCGGCGGTTGGCTGGTCCCATATGTGTCGGATTATCGAGATTATACTGTATTTGTGGATGATGCGTTCCACAAGTATGCGTGGGAAGTTGCCTACCCTCTCGTAGAGATTATGGCGCTTCAAGAAAAAGAAACATTAATAATGAGATAATAATAACTCACACGTCATCACAGATAACTGGGTTGTATACATGGTCTGTTAGAAAAGTATCCGACCTTTAGCCGGTAATAAAAATTGGCTTACTTCGAGCGTTGGAAACTTAATCAACCTCAAAGTAGTCTCCATGGGACTCCACACACTTCTCCCAGCGGTACCGCCATTGTTGGAAGCATTCCGAAAAAGCCTCTTTCGGAATCGACTTTAGCTCGGCTGTCGTTGCAGCCATAATGTCCTCTCTTGTCTGAAATCGCGTTCCTTTCAATGGCCTTTTGACTTTGGGGAATAGCCAGAAGTCGCAGGGGGCCATATCTGGAGAGTAAGAAGCCTGTCGAACCAGAGGAGTCCAAAAAATTGTGAACCAAGTGCGAAGAATGTGCTGGAGTATTGTCGTGATGGAATCGCCAATTTTATGATGACCACAAATCCAGTCGCTTGGCATCACGTAGGCGACGTAGGACATGTCGTCATTTTACTTGTATTGAAAAACCGACGAGAGCACTACAGACTACGTCACTCGAACACTGCTCGACATCTATCTACAGGCGAGAAAAAATTCACGCATGCGCACGAAGGTTCAAGGTCGGCTTATGCAAGCGCGCTTGATTCAAATTCATCAGGTTTTCAAAATAAAAAATAAGGTCGGATACTTTTCTAACAGACCACGTATGTCCCGACCGACTTGAAAGGGTTAACTGAGCAATTTCACAGAGAAAATAGTTCTTAATTTTATAAGATTACTTACGAGCCAGATAAATCCAGACTGAGAGGCCGAGACTTCTTGATTCAAATTTAATAAATTCAGTCAGAAAATTTATTTTTACTACGTCTCTGTTTTTTTGTTTAGTGACGCGAGTTGTTGCCATAGTAACAACAAAGAGAAATCGTTTAATAATGAAACTCCATTTGATTTACATTGGACTTTTACGCACTGGATATTTTTACACACGATTGTAATAATGGCGTCCTTCACATACAATAATGTATTTATTAATGTGTTAATTTTGGTGTGCGAGTAGATAAACAAACTTTCCCAATCGATTCCAATAGTTTCTGAATTCCTTATAGAAACAAATTCTTAATTAATCAGCGTCGAAAAACGTCATTAATGAATTAGTTAATGCGATATCGTTAATTATAACTATGCCGTTTCAAATCAGCTCAAATAGATCTTTTCATATTTTTTTTGTGCGCATGTGTCAATTTCCGCCTTGTTTGGGCACTTTTTGACGTATAATTAAATATGTGCCCGAAAGTTTCATATTCCCGCCTTTCAAACTAGGCGGATGCGCATGCGCTTAACTAACCGTAAAAAGGTCTATTAAAGGATAATACTGCTACTAGTTAATGTTGATGATTCTTAAGTTATTTAGTGTGTGAGTTGTTAATTAATTGGAGTTCTTGAGCTGGAGAAACGAATACAGATTTTCTCGAATGAGAGAGTGTTAAATTCCTTTCTTGGGGAGATTTTGCATTCCGGATCGAACGAGATTTCTGTTTCTAAATGAAATCTATTCAAATTCGAGGCGAATTTGGAATATTTTATACACAGAAAAACACATTCGTCAGAACTTTCTAAATTTTTTTTGCCCAGTTCTAATTTAATCTCGGCATGTGTTTAGTGCACATCAGAGTTATTCAAATTGTATTGTTCTCGTCTCGGGATTAGAAAACCCAGCCGGGTAGAATGAGAGGAATTCTATAATCCCAACGAGAGAGGAAAAAAAACGCAGAGAAAATGATTCTTGCAGTTTTAAGATCATAACAACAGCAAAAAATAATGAAATATAGTTAGTGTAGTCTCGTTAAGTCGGTCTGATTTCGATATATTTAGTCGATCGTTTAAAAACGTTTATTTGCTAGCAAAATGTTTAATCGTGCCACATGTGACACGCGTGCCATAGGAGCACTTATTACTTAAGACAGAAACTTGAATTTGCAAACTGTCCTTCAGTTAGTCTAGTTTCGTTAAGTCGGTCTTATCTCGGTCTTATCTCTCATTTAGTGGATCGTTTAAAAACGTTCACGTGCTAGCAAATTGTTTAATCGTGGCACATTTGACGCGCGTGCCACATTTAACCCGCGTGCAACATTTGACGCGCGTGTCACATTTGACGCGCGTGCCACATTTGACGCGCGTGCCATAGGAGCACCTATTACTTAAGGCAGAAACTTCAATTTGCAAACTGTTCTTCAGTTAGTCTAGTTTCGATAAGTTAGTCTTATCTCCGTATATTTGGTCGATCGTTTAAAAACATTCACGTGCTAGCAAGATGTTTAATCGTGCCATATCTGACGCGCGTGCCATAGGAGCACCTATTACTTAAGACAGAAATTTGAATTAGCAAACTCATTCAGTTAGTTTAGTTTCCTTAAGTCAGTTTTATCTCCGTATATTTAGTCGATTGTTTAAAAATATTCACGTGCTAGCAAATTGTTTAATCGTGCCACATTTGACGCGCGTGCCACATTTGACCCGTGTGCCACATTTGACGCACGTGCCATAGGAGCACCTATTACTTAAGACAGAAACTTGAATTTGCAAACTGTTTTTCAGTTAGTCTAGTTTCGTTAAGTCTTATTTATCTCGTTAGGTCTTATCTCAGTCTATTTAATCGATCGTTTAAAAACGTTCACGTGCTAGCAAAATATTTAATCGTGCCACTTTTGATACGCGTGCCATAGAAGCACCTAATATTTAGACATTTGAATTTGCAAACTGTGCTTCTGTTTTGTTAAGTCTTATCTCGGTCTATTTAGCCGAGTTTCTCAAATATTTCGTGAATTATGTGTGAATAAACAGTAAGTTTTAGCACATTAGCTGTTGAATTATTCATGGGGGCGATGGATTAAAACAGCGCGGAAAAATATGAGCGTTAAATTGGGCAACGAAATTGGTAACAGAATATGATTTGTTAACATCGAAACAATGCAATTAACGGGTTTTCTAATCGTCTGGCGGTGTGTTACGTAAGGCGTCGAACTTTCCGAATTTTTAGAAATCGATCGGGAATTTTAGTTAAAAAAATATAAATATTCATTTCTATTTTGTTGTGGACTCCACAATCACTTCGGAAATTTGACCAATTCTCGTTGTTAATAACACGCTCAAGAATCGAAAGGTTTTTATCACAACGAAATAAATCGCAACTTGAATCGATAATTCTGTCTAAACTACTCGGTCCAGCTCAAACTATCTAGTCTACTTATTAAGTATACATTTCCAAGATTCTAGCCATGCGAAATACTTAGTCTAATCCCGTCTAGTTTGCTTGGTACAGACGTTTAAGTTTAGTCAAATTTGTTCCAACTTTATGCATTCAGTTTCATGTAGAGCTGACTTTAATCTTTTATCCTGACTAAACTACTTGGACTAGCTCAAACTATTTAGTCTACTTATTAATTACAGATTTCCAAGATTCAAACCATGCGAAATACTTTGTTTAATCCCATCTAGTTTGTTTGGTACAGACGTTTAAGTTTAGTCCAATTTGTTCCAACTTTATCCATTCAGTTTCATGTAGAGCTGACTTTAATCTTTTATCCTGACTAAACTACTTGGACTAGCTCAAACTATCTAGTCTACTTGTTAAGTACAGATTTCAAAGATTCTAGCCTTGCGAAATACTTAGTCTAATCCCATCTAGTTTGCTTGGTACAGACGCTTAAGTTTAGTCCTATTTGTTCAAACTTTATCTATTCAATTTCATAAAGAGCTGACTTTAATCGTTTGTCCTGACTAAACTACTTGGACTAGCTCAAACTATTTAGTCTACTTATTAATTACAGATTTCCAAGATTCAAACCATGCGAAATACTTTGTTTAATCCCATCTAGTTTGTTTGGTACAGACGTTTAAGTTTAGTCCAATTTGTTCCAACTTTATCCATTCAGTTTCATGTAGAGCTGACTTTAATCTTTTATCCTGACTAAACTACTTGGACTAGCTCAAACTATCTAGTCTACTTGTTAAGTACAGATTTCAAAGATTCTAGCCTTGCGAAATACTTAGTCTAATCCCATCTAGTTTGCTTGGTACAGACGCTTAAGTTTAGTCCTATTTGTTCAAACTTTATCTATTCAGTGTCATAAAGAGCTGACTTTAATCGTTTGTCCTGACTAAACTACTTGGACTAGCTCAAACTATCTAGTCTACTTATTAAGTACAGATTTCCGAAATTCTAGGCATGCGAAATACTTAGTCTAATCCCATCTAGTTTGCTTGGTACAGACGTTTAAGTTTAGACTAATTTGTTCCAACTTTATCTATGCAGTTTCATGTAGAGCTGAATTTAATCTTTTATCCTGACTAAACTACTTGGATTAGCTCAAGCTATCTAGTCTACTTGTTAAGTACAGATTTCCAGGATTATATCCGTGCGAAATACTTAGTCTAATCTCATCTAGTTTGCTTGGTACAGAGGTTTAAGTTTAGTGCTATTTGTTCCAACTTTATCTATTCAGTTTCATGTAGAGTTGACTTTAATCTTTTATCCTGACTAAACTACTTAGACTAGCTCAAACTATCTAGTCTACTTATTAAGTACAGGTTTCTAAGATTCTATCCATGCGAAATACATAGTCTAATCCCATCTAATTTGGTTATTAAAGACGTTTAAGTTTAGTCCAATTTGTTCCAACTTTATCTATTCAGTTTCATGTAGAGCTGATTTTAATCTTTTATCCTGACTAAACTTCTTAGACTAGCTTAAACTATCTAGTCTACTTGTTAAATACAGATTTCCAAGCTTCTAGCCATGCGAAATACTTAGTCTAATCCCATCTAGTTTGCTTGGTACAGACGTTTAAGTTTAGTCTAATTTGTTCCAGCTTTATCTATTCAGTTTCATGTAGAGTTGACTTTAATCTTTTATCCTGGCTAAACTACTTGTACTAGCTCAAAATGTATAGTCTACTTATTAAGTGTAGATTTCCAAGATTCTAGCCATGCGAAATTCTTAGTCTAATCCCATCTAGTTTGCTTAGTACAGACGTTTATGTTTACTCCAATTTGTTCCAACTTTATCTATCCAGTTTCATGTAGAGCTGACTTTAATCTTTTATCCTGACTAAACTACTTTGACCAGCTCAAACTATCTAGTCTTCTTGTTAAGTACAGATTTCAAAGATTCTAGCCATGCGAAATACTTAGTCTAATCCCATCTAGTTTGCTTAGTACATACGTTTAAGTTTACTCCAATTTGTTCCAATTTTATCTATCCAGTTTCATGTAGAGCTGACTTTAATCTTTTATTCTGACTAAACTACTTGGACTAGCTGAAACTTTCTAGTCTACTTATTAAGTACAGATTTTCAAGATTCTAGCCATGCGAAATACATAGTCTAATCCCATCTAGTTTGCTTGGGATAGACCTTTAAGTTTAGTCCAATTTGTTCCGACTCTATCTATTCAGTTTCATGAAGAGCTGACTTTAATCTTTTAACCTAACTAAACTACTTGGACTAGTTCAAACTATCTAGTCTACTTATTAAGTACAGATTTTCAAGATTCTAGCCATGCAAAATACTTAGTCTAATCCCATCTAGTTTGCTTGGTACAGACGTTTAAGTTTAGTCCAATTTGTTCCAACTTTATATATTTAGTTTCATGAAGAGCTGACTTTAATATTTTATCTTGACTAAACTACTTGGACTAGCTTAAACTATCTAGTCTACTTTTGAAGTACAGATTTCCGAGATTCTAGCCATTCGAAATACTTAGTCTAATCTCCATCTAGTTTGCTTGCTACAGACGTGTAAGTTTAGTCAAATTTATTCCAACTTTATATATTTAGTTTCATGAAGAGCTGACTTTAATCTTTTATCTTGACTAAACTACTTGGACTAGCGCGAACTATCTAGTCTACTTATTAAGTTCAGATTTCCAAGATTCTAGTCATAAGAAATATTTAGTCTAATCCCATCCACTTTGCTTGGTACAGACGTTTAAGTTTAGTCCAATTTGTTCCAACTTTATCTATTCAGTTTCATGAAGAAATGACTTTAATCTTTTATCCTGACTAAACTACTTGGACTAGCTCAAACTATCTAGTCTACTTATTAAGTACAGATTTTCAAGATTCTAGCCCTGCGAAATACTTAGTCTAATCCCATCTAGTTTGCTTGGTATAGACGTTTAAGTTTAGTCCAATTTGTTCCGACTCTATCTATTCAGTTTCATGAAGTGCTGACTTTAATGCTTTATCCTGACTAAACTACTTAGACTAGCTCAAACTGCCAAGTCTACTTATTAAGTACAGATATCCAAGATTCTAGCCATGCGAATTACTTAGTCTAATCCCATCTAGTTTGCTTGGTACAGACGTTTAAGTATAGTCCAATTTGTTCCGACTTTATCTATTCAGTTTCATGTAGAGCTGACTTTAATCTTTTATCCTGACTAAACTACTTGAACTAGCTCAAACTAACTATTCTCTCTGCTTTGTATAGTCTCCCAAAAATCTATATAGGAAGAGTACTTAGCCTAGTCCCACATAATTAACTATATAACGATATTTAAAACAAAACTTTACATTTTATGTCTTGAATTTAAATCCTCAATCTTGATTAAACTACTAGGACTAGCTCAAGCTTTCTAGTCTTACTGGTTATTATAGACTACATGGACTTAATATCTTGTATGTCTAATGATGTTTGTGTTCTCTGGCAAGTCTTGTTGGGTTACTTTTTGTGTGACCTTTGACCTCCATTCAGTCCGATTTACGAATCGCTCGCGCGATTGTTGTTATAAAGTGGAACGTTAATTTGCATCTAGTCGAGCAAAAAAATAATACAAAAAATTTTGGTACACTTTCCAACTAACATGCGAAAACGAAACGATGGACGAGCGATGAATATTTAATTCGATTCGAGTGATTTTGTTGTTTTAGAAAACCGCGGAGAAATTACGATTTCTGTTTATAATTAATAACGCGAATCCTTTCGCCGAGAAATGGGACGATGTAAATTAAAAGGGGATTAAAACGGGACTAAAGGTCGATTCTCATATTCGCGACACTCAGCTACGCGACGTCACGCGACATCGCCTGTCAAATAATGATTACATTGCTTTAAATGGGCACGTTCTCACTATGGCTACGCGACGTGCCCATTTAAAACAATATAATCATTATTTGACAGGCGATGTCGCGTGACGTCGTGTAGCTGAGTGTCGCGTATATGAGAATCGGACTTTAAATAGACGCGTCGCGTAGCCATAGTGAGAACGTGCCGATTTAAAACAATGTAATCATTATTTGACAGGCTATGTCGCGTGACGTCGCGTAGTTGAGTGTTGCGGATATGAGAATCGGACGTCGCGTAGCCACAGTGAGAACGAGCCCATTTAGAACAATGTAATCATTATTTGACAGGCGATATCGCGTAGCTGAGTGTCGCGTATATAAGAATCGACTTTAAATGGACACGTCGCGTAGCCATAGTGAGTTCGTGCCCATTTAAAACAATGTAATCATAATTAGACAGGCGATTTCGCGTAGCTGAGTGTCGCGTATATAATAATCGACTTTAAATGGACAAGTCGCGTAGCCATACTGAGAACGTGCCCATTTAAAACAATGTAATCATAACTTGATAGGCGATGTCGCGTAGCTAAGTGTCGCGTATATAAGAATCGACTTTAAATGGACACGCCGCGTAGCCATACTGAGAACGTGCTTATTTATAACAATGTAATCATTATTTGACAGGCGATGTCGCGTAGCTGAGTGTCGCGTATATAATAATCGACTTTAAATGGACAAGTCGCGTAGCCATACTGAGAACGTGCCCATTTAAAACAATGTAATCATAACTTGATAGGCGATGTCGCGTAGCTAAGTGTCGCGTATATAAGAATCGACTTTAAATGGACACGCCGCGTAGCCATACTGAGAACGTGCTTATTTATAACAATGTAATCATTATTTGACAGGCGATGTCGCGTAGCTGAGTGTCGCGTATATAAGAATCGACTTTAAATGGACACGTCGCGTAGCCATAGTGAGAACGTGCCCATTTAAAACAATGTAATCATAATTTGACAGGCGATGTCGCGTAGCTGAGTGTCGCGTATATAAGAATCGACTTTAAATGGACACGTCGCGTAGCCATAGTGAGAACGTGCCCATTTAAAATAATGTAATCATTATTTGACAGGCGATGTAGCGTGACGTCGCGTAGCTGAGTGTCGCGTATATGAGAATCTGACTTTAAATGGACACGTCGCGTAGCCATAGTGAGAACGTGCCCATTTAAAACAATGTAATCATTATTTGACAGGCGATGTCGCGTAACTGAGTGTTGCGGATATGAGAATCGAACGTCGTGTAGCCACAGTGAGAACGTGTCCATTTAAAACTATGTGATCATAATTTGACAGGCGATGTCGCGTGACTTCGCGTATATGAGAATCGACTTTAATTGGACACGTCGCGTAGCCATAGTAAGAACGTGCCCATTTAAAACAGTGTAATCATTATTCGACAGGGGATGTCGCGTGACGTCGCGTAGCTGAGTGTCGCGTATATGAGAATCGACCTTTACAGATTTATAAAGGTTGCAGCACAATAACATCACCAGCGATAATCTACAAATTGGACAAGACTAGAAGGATACGATTTTAATAGACTAGGTATTATAAAATAGAAAGATATGATTTTCAAAACAATGTTATTTATGTAGTTCTTGTTTAGTGCCACGAAAGCGGACTGGGGGCTGGTGAATAGCAGACAAATATCTGTTGTGTTAACATGAGATTTGTTTCGTAGCCTTAAAAAGACTCGGTAATATTATAGAGCTGCAGAAAGGTTGAATATATTCATATATTCTAAGCTTTATTTTGTTTAAATTAGTTGGTATTATAAAACCGATCGCAGATGCGAGCAAATCTGTTTTGTAAATGGCGGGTACGAATAGGCCCGAGAAAGCGTGTTCGAGCCAAAACTCGTCGAGGCCACGATAAATTTCAATTCGGACGTTTCTATGTAAACGATGCAGTTTCTCTTCCGCATCATTTCATCCAGCCCTCGATCGCTTCTCACACAATTCTAAATATTCGCTTTCTTTTCGAAACAATCGGACGCATCTGTTCTAGGATCACTTTTCACTCGATCCACTCTAGTTTCACTTTCCTAACTTCTCTCTAATCCCCTTGAACTAGATTGTTTCTAGCCTTGCTCCTCAGTTAGTTTTGATCTAGTTTGAGCTTCTCTAGTTTCTTGGTTTTGCGCTTATTTCCGTTTTCAGGATTTGATTTTAACGAGCGGATTAGAGGACGAGTGCGTGGAATGCATTCAGTGGTCGCGGCGTGGAAGTGGACCACGGCTCGGTCGGGCCATTACGCAACGCGAAAAATGCAATCGAAGAAACGCAGACGGAGAGAAACGTGCGGGCGACACGACGCATTTATAGATCGGACGCAATTGGAGCGCGACCGTTAGATCCACGAATATGTATATTCACACTTCCATTTTGTATCAATTGTCAATTACATTTTTTGCCGTTGCACCTGTGACTCGTCTTATAATGGGACTCGCCTTATAATTGAACTCGTCTTATAATGAGACTCGGCTTGTAACAGGACTCTTCTTATGACGGGACTCGTCTTATAATGTGACTCGTCTTATAATGTGACTCGTTTTATAATGAGACATAGGACCTAGGAGTAATAGGATTCCTCTTATAATGGAACTCGTCGTATAATGTGACTCGTCTTATAAATGTGACTCGTCTTATAAATGCGACTCGTTTTATAATGAGACTCGGCTTGTAATAGGACTCCTATTATAATGGGACTCATCTTATAATGTGACTCGTCTTATAAATGGGACTCGTCTTATAAATGCGACTCGTCTTATAATGTGACTCGCCTTATAATGAGACTCGGCTTGTAATAGGACTCTTGTTATAATGGGACTCGTCTTATAATGTAACTCGTCTTATAAATGGGACACGTCTTATAATGTGACTCGTCTTATAATGTGACTCCTCTTATAATGTGACTCGACTTATAATGAGACTCGACTTTTAATAGGAATCTTGTTATAATGGGACTCGTCTTATAATGTGACTCGTCTTAAAATGTGACTCGTCTTATAATGTGACTAGTCTTATAATGTGACTCGATTTATAATGAGACCACTTTTAATAGGACTCTTGTTATAATGGGACTCGTTTTATAATGTGACTCGTCTTATAAATGGGATTCGTCTTATAATGTGAGTCGTCTTATAATGTGACTCGACTTATAATGAGACTCGGCTTGTAATAGGACTCTTGTTATAATGGGACTCGTCTTATAATGTAACTCGTCTTATAAATGGGACACGTCTTATAATGTGACTCGTCTTATAATGTGACTCGACTTATAATGAGACTCGGCTTGTAATAGGACTCTTGTTATAATGGGACTCGTCTTATAATGTAACTCGTCTTATAAATGGGACACGTCTTATAATGTGACTCGTCTTATAATGTGACTCGACTTATAATGAGACTCGGCTTGTAATAGGACTCTTGTTATAATGGGACTCGTCTTATAATGTAACTCGTCTTATAAATGGGACTCGTCTTATAATGTGACTCGTCTTATAATGTGACTCGACTTATAATGAGACCCGACTTGTAGTAGGACTCTTGTTATAATGGGACTCGTCTTATAATGTGACTCGTCTTATAATGTGACTCGTCTTAAAATGTGACTCGTCTTATAATGTGACTCGTCTTATAATGTGACTCGACTTATAATGAGACTCGGCTTGTAATAGGACTCGTGTTATAATGGGACTCGTCTTATAATGTAACTCGTCTTATAAATGGGACACGTCTTATAATGTGACTCGTCTTATAATGTGACTCCTCTTATAATGTGACTCGACTTATAATGAGACTCGACTTTTAATAGGAATCTTGTTATAATGGGACTCGTCTTATAATGTGACTAGTCTTAAAATGTGACTCGTCTTATAATGTGAGTCGTCTTATAATGTGACTCGACTTATAATGAGACTCGGCTTGTAATAGGACTCTTGTTATAATGGGACTCGTCTTATAATGTAACTCGTCTTATAAATGGGACACGTCTTATAATGTGACTCGTCTTATAATGTGACTCGACTTATAATGAGAATCGGCTTGTAATAGGACTCTTGTTATAATGGGCCTCGTCTTATAATGTAACTCGTCTTATAAATGGGACTCGTCTTATAATGTGACTCGTCTTATAATGTGACTCGACTTATAATGAGACCCGACTTGTAGTAGGACTCTTGTTATAATGGGACTCGTCTTATAATGTGACTCGTCTTATAATGTGACTCGTCTTAAAATGTGACTCGTCTTATAATGTGACTCGTCTTATAATGTGACTCGACTTATAATGAGACTCGGCTTGTAATAGGACTCTTGTTATAATGGGACTCGTCTTATAATGTAACTCGTCTTATAAATGGGACACGTCTTATAATGTGACTCGTCTTATAATGTGACTCGACTTATAATGAGACCCGACTTGTAGTAGGACTCTTGTTATAATGGGACTCGTCTTATAATGTGACTCGTCTTATAATGTGACTCGACTTATAATGAGACTCGGCTTGTAATAGGACTCTTGTTATAATGGGACTCGTCTTATAATGTAACTCGTCTTATAAATGGGACTCGTCTTATAATGTGACTCGTCTTATAATGTGACTCGACTTATAATGAGACCCGACTTGTAGTAGGACTCTTGTTATAATGGGACTCGTCTTATAATGTGACTCGTCTTATAATGTGACTCGTCTTAAAATGTGACTCGTCTTATAATGTGACTCGTCTTATAATGTGACTCGACTTATAATGAGACTCGGCTTGTAATAGGACTCTTGTTATAATGGGACTCGTCTTATAATGTAA
This sequence comes from Phosphuga atrata, assembly GCA_944588485.1. Taxonomy (NCBI): domain Eukaryota; kingdom Metazoa; phylum Arthropoda; class Insecta; order Coleoptera; family Silphidae; genus Phosphuga; species Phosphuga atrata. The sequence continues at coordinate 3,797,908 of OX155904.1, forward strand.
CTCGTCTTATAAATGGGACTCGTCTTATAATGTGACTCGTCTTATAATGTGACTCGACTTATAATGAGACCCGACTTGTAGTAGGACTCTTGTTATAATGGGACTCGTCTTATAATGTGACTCGTCTTATAATGTGACTCGTCTTAAAATGTGACTCGTCTTATAATGTGACTCGTCTTATAATGTGACTCGACTTATAATGAGACTCGGCTTGTAATAGGACTCGTGTTATAATGGGACTCGTCTTATAATGTAACTCGTCTTATAAATGGGACACGTCTTATAATGTGACTCGTCTTATAATGTGACTCCTCTTATAATGTGACTCGACTTATAATGAGACTCGACTTTTAATAGGAATCTTGTTATAATGGGACTCGTCTTATAATGTGACTAGTCTTAAAATGTGACTCGTCTTATAATGTGAGTCGTCTTATAATGTGACTCGACTTATAATGAGACTCGGCTTGTAATAGGACTCTTGTTATAATGGGACTCGTCTTATAATGTAACTCGTCTTATAAATGGGACACGTCTTATAATGTGACTCGTCTTATAATGTGACTCGACTTATAATGAGAATCGGCTTGTAATAGGACTCTTGTTATAATGGGCCTCGTCTTATAATGTAACTCGTCTTATAAATGGGACTCGTCTTATAATGTGACTCGTCTTATAATGTGACTCGACTTATAATGAGACCCGACTTGTAGTAGGACTCTTGTTATAATGGGACTCGTCTTATAATGTGACTCGTCTTATAATGTGACTCGTCTTAAAATGTGACTCGTCTTATAATGTGACTCGTCTTATAATGTGACTCGACTTATAATGAGACTCGGCTTGTAATAGGACTCTTGTTATAATGGGACTCGTCTTATAATGTAACTCGTCTTATAAATGGGACACGTCTTATAATGTGACTCGTCTTATAATGTGACTCCTCTTATAATGTGACTCGACTTATAATGAGACTCGACTTTTAATAGGAATCTTGTTATAATGGGACTCGTCTTATAATGTGACTCGTCTTAAAATGTGACTCGTCTTATAATGTGACTAGTCTTATAATGTGACTCGATTTATAATGAGACTCCACTTTTAATAGGACTCTTGTTATAATGGGACTCGTTTTATAATGTGACTCGTCTTATAAATGGGATTCGTCTTATAATGTGAGTCGTCTTATAATGTGACTCGACTTATAATGAGACTCGGCTTGTAATAGGACTCTTGTTATAATGGGACTCGTCTTATAATGTAACTCGTCTTATAAATGGGACTCGTCTTATAATGTGACTCGTCTTATAATGTGACTCGACTTATAATGAGACCCGACTTGTAGTAGGACTCTTGTTATAATGGGACTCGTCTTATAATGTGACTCGTCTTATAATGTGACTCGTCTTAAAATGTGACTCGTCTTATAATGTGACTCGTCTTATAATGTGACTCGACTTATAATGAGACTCGGCTTGTAATAGGACTCTTGTTATAATGGGACTCGTCTTATAATGTCACTCGTCTTATAAATGGGACACGTCTTATAATGTGACTCGTCTTATAATGTGACTCCTCTTATAATGTGACTCGACTTATAATGAGACTCGACTTTTAATAGGAATCTTGTTATAATGGGACTCGTCTTATAATGTGACTCGTCTTAAAATGTGACTCGTCTTATAATGTGACTCGATTTATAATGAGACTCCACTTTTAATAGGACTCTTGTTATAATGGGACTCGTTTTATAATGTGACTCGACTTATAATGAGACTCGGCTTGTAATAGGACTCTTGTTATAATGGGACTCGTCTTATAATGTAACTCGTCTTATAAATAGGACACGTCTTATAATGTGACTCGTCTTATAATATGACTCGTCTTATAATGTGACTCGACTTATAATGAGACTCGACTTTTAATAGGACTCTTGTTATAATGGGACTCTTCTTATAATGTGACTCGTCTTTTAAGTGGGACACGTCTTATAATGTGACTCGTCTTATAATGTGAATCCTCTTATAATGTGACTCGACTTGTAATAGGACTCCTCTTATAATGGGACGCGTCTTTTAATGTGACTCGTCTTATAAATGGGACTCGTCTTATAATGTGACTCGTCCTATAATGTAAATCCTCTTATAATGTGGCTCGACTTGTAATAGGACTCCTCTTATAATGGGACGCGTCTTTTAATGTGACTCGTCTTATAAATGGGACTCGTCTTATAATGTGACTCGTCCTATAATGTAAATCCTCTTATAATGTGACTCGACTTGTAATAGGACTCTTTTTATAATGGGACTCGTCTTTTAATGTGACTCGTCTTATAAATGGGACTCTTCTTATAAATGGGACTCGTCTTATAATGTGACTCGTCCTATAATGTAAATCCTCTTATAATGTGACTCGACTTTTAATAGGACTCTTGTTATAATGGGACTCTTCTTATAATGTGACTCGTCTTTTAAGTGGGACACGTCTTATAATGTGACTCGTCTTATAATGTGAATCCTCTTATAATGTGACTCGACTTGTAATAGGACTCCTCTTATAATGGTACGCGTCTTTTAATGTGACTCGTCTTATAAATGGGACTCGTCTTATAATGTGACTCGTCCTATAATGTAAATCCTCTTATAATGTGACTCGACTTGTAATAGGACTCCTCTTATAATGGGACGCGTCTTTTAATGTGACTCGTCTTATAAATGGGACTCGTCTTATAATGTGACTCGTCTTATAATGAGAATCCTCTTAAAATGTGACTCGACTTGTAATAGGACTCCTTTTATAATGGGACTCGTCTTATAATGTGACTCGTCTTATAAATGAGACATGTCTTATAATGTGACTCGTCTTATAATGTGAATCCTCTTAAAATGTGACTCGATTTGTAATAGGACTCCTCTTATAATGGGACGCGTCTTAAAATGTGACTCGTCTTATAAATGAGACATGTCTTATAATGTGACTCGTCTTATAATGTGAATCCTCTTAAAATGTGACTCGATTTGTAATAGGACTCCTCTTATAATGGGACGCGTCTTAAAATGTGACTCGTCTTATAAATGGGACTCGTCTTATAATGTGACTCGTCTTATAATGTGACTCGACTTATAATGAGACTCGACTTGTAATAGGACTCTTGTTATAATGGGACTCGTCTTATAATGTGACTCGTCTTATAAATGGGACTCGTCTTATAATGTGACTCGTCTTATAATGTGACTCGACTTATAACGAGACTCGACTTGTAATAGGGCTCTTGTTATAATGGGACTCGTTTTATAATATGACTCGTCTTATAAATGGGATTTGTCTTATAATGTGACTCGTCTTATAATGTGACTCGACTTATAATGAGACTCGACTTTTAATAGGACTCTTGTTATAATGGGATTCGTCTTATAATGTGACTCGTCTTCTAAATGGGACACGTCTTATAATGTGACTCGTCTTATAATGTGACTGGTCTTATAATGTGAATCCTCTTATAATGTGACTCGACTTGTAATAGGACTCCTCTTATAATGGGACGTGTCTTTTAATGTGACTCGTCTTATGAATGGGACTCGTCTTATAATGTGACTCGTCCTATAATGTAAATCCTCTTATAATGTGACTCGACTTGTAATAGGACTCCTTTTATAATGGGACTCATCTTATAATGTGACTCGTCTTATAAATGGGACATGTCTTATAATGTGACTCGTCTTATAATGTGAATCCTCTTATAATGTGACTCGACTTGTAATAAGACTCCTCTTATAATGGGACGCGTCTTATAATGTGACTCGTCTTATAAATGGGACTCGTCTTATAATGTGACTCGCTTTATAATGGCACCCGTCTTCTAATGGGATTCGTCGTATAATGGTACTCGTATTGCAATATGACTCGCCTTATAATGGCACTCGTCTTCTAATGGGACTCGTCTTATAATGAGACTCGGCTTGTAATAGTACTCCTCTTATAATGGGATTCGTCTTATAATAACAATCGGCTTGTAATAGGACCCTTCTTATAACGGGGCTCGTCTTATAATGTGACTCGTCTTATAATGGGACTCGTCTTATAGTGTGACTCGCCTTATAATGACACTCGTCTTCTTACGGGACTCATCTTATAATGAGACTCGGCTTCTAATAGGACTCGTCTTATAATGTGACTCTTATTATAATGAGATTCGTCTTGTAATAGGATTTGATTTATAATAGGATTTGTTTTAGGTAGAATTGGTGAAACCATCCTACGTTATAGATAATCATACAAACATAAAACAAACGGAACACACCCTGAATATATAAATATATTCAGCCTTTCCGGAGCTCTATAACAATTATTGAGTCTTTTCAGGATTACCAAAATAAATCTCACATGAAATTTGTAAGTAAGATTTATCTCTCATCAGCACAGCTTTGCTTCCCTGAACAACAATTTGTAAACAACTCACTTGAAAACCCATGTGGTGTTTACGGTTAGATGTTTATAAATTTGACATTTTGTGAAAGAGACAAGAACTTAGCAGGTTATTGATGGAACTGATAAGATAGAATTGGTGAAACCATCCTACGTTATAGAAAATCATACAAACTTAAAACAAACGGAACACAACCTGAATATATAAATATATTCAGCCTTTCCGGAGCTCTATAACAATTATTGAGTCTTTTCAGGATTACCAAAATAAATCTCACATGAAATTTGTAAGTAAGATTTATCTCTCATCAGCACAGCTTTGCTTCCATGAACAATAATTTGTAAACAACTTACTTGAAAACCCATGTGGTGTTTAGGGTTAGATGTTTATAATTTTGACATTTTTTGAGAGAGACATGAACTTAGCAGGTTATTGATTGAACTGATAATATAGAGTGCCACGAAGGTGGACTGAAAGCTGTAAAATAACTTACAAATTTCATGTGAGATTTGTTTTGGTAGTGCTAAAAAGACTCAATAATTGTTATAGAGCTCCGGTAAGGCTGAATATATTTATATATTGAGGCTGTGTTCTGCTTGTTTTAAGTTTGTATGATTTTCTACAACGTAGGATGCTTTCACCAATTCTATCTTATCAGTTCAATCAATAACCTGCTAAGTTCATGTCTCTCTCACAAAATGTCAAAATTATAAACATCTAACCCTAAACACCACATAGGTTTTAAAGTGAGTTGTTTACAAATAATTGTTCAGGGAAGCAAAGCTGTGCTGATGAGAGATAAATCTTACTTACAAATTTCATGTGAGATTTATTTTGGTAGTCCTAAAAAACTCAATAATTGTTATAGAGCTCCGGAAAGGCTGAATATATTTATATATTCAGGCTGTGTTCCGCTTGTTTTAAGTTTGTATGATTTTCTATAACGTAGGGTGGTTTCACCAATTCTATCTTATCAGTTCCATCAATAACCTGCTAAGTTCATGTCTCTCTCACAAAATGTCAAATTTATAAACGTCTAACCCAAAACACCACATGGGTTTTCAATTGATTGGTTTACAAATTATTGTTCATGGAAGCAAAGCTGTGCTGATGAGAGATAAATCTTACAAATTTCATGTGAGATTTGTTTTGGTAGTCCTAAATAGACTCAATAATTGTTATAGAGCTCCGGAAAGGCTGAATATATTTATATGTTGCGTGTTGCGTTTGTTTTAAGTTTGGATTTGTTTTATAATGGGATTTGTGTTATAATGGGACTCGTGTTATATCGAGTGTTGCATTTGTTGAAGCACTGGTCTAGATTTTCTTCTAGGAATTGTTTCAATCGCAAATATAGCGACGGTGGAAAGTGGCCGCGTCGTGTAAATAAGGGTGTACCCGATTTGTCGTTTGGAAAGCGCTTTCTAAATCAGGGCTCGACTCGAAATTTCACCTTTCCAGCCGCTCGTTATTTCTTTGCTCCGTCGTTTCATCGCGGCACCGCCCGATTATTATAATCGACAGTTAATGGGAATTATAAACAAGAATGCACACGGACGCTTTCACTTTCCGCTATTCATACATTTCTCATTTAAAGTTATAAATTGCTAAATTAAACTAAATTAGGAAGCATAGACAGATTTGGTTTGGTCCCAAGGTTCTACAATTAGAAGTAAAAACAAATCTAACAAATTTGGGGCGCACTTGGTACTACCTCAAGTTTCCACATTCAGGACCAAAAATGATAAACTTTGTTTTGCACGACGTTCTGTTTTCTTTGTCTATCATGTCCATCAGACAAAGGAAACAGGTCGATGATTCGGCGATCACTAGTCTTTAGACAATAGATTTGGTCTCCTCAAAGGTGGTTCTATAATGAGAAAAAGGTTCTACAATTAGAAGTAAAAACAAAACTATCGCGCGCCATATTTGTTCTGCTTCAAGGTTCCACATTCAGGACCAAAAATGATAAACTAAACAAATCAGCTTAAACTTGTCATTTTTTGTTTTCCACGACGTACTGTTTTCTTTGTCTATCGTGTCCATGAGACAAAGAAAACAGGACGATGATTCGGCGATCACTAGTCTTTAGACAATAGGTTTGGTCTCCTCCAAGGTTCTACAATGAGCAAAAGATTCTACAATTAGAAGTAAAAAAAACTAACGCGCGCCAAATTTGTTCTACCTCAAGGTTCCACATTCAGGACCAAAAATGATAAACTAAACAAACCAGTTTATTCTTGTCATTTTTTGTTTTCCACGACGTTATGTTTTCTTTGTCTAACGTGTCCATCAGACAAAGAAAACAGGTCGATGATTCGGCGATCATTAGTCTTTAGACCATAGATTTGTTCTCCAAAGACAATGAGCAAAAGGTTCTACAATTAGAAGTAAAAACAAAAACTAAACAAACCAGATGAAAGTTTACTATGCCTTTAAGACCACTGGACCAGCCGAAATGCCAAAACAAGCTCTTGAAACTAATAAATGAAGACAAGCTAGACATAATTGTAGATCTCTTCGATGTAGTACACAGAATCGGGATCATACCAAAACAATCTTCCTTCATAACGATACCAAAAAACACCAAGTGCGAAAGAATGTAGTGACCATCGAACTACTAGTTTGATGAGCCACGCACTAAAAGCATTTCTAAAAATTATCTACAAAAGGACATACGTGGTCTGTTAGAAAAGTATCCGACCTTATTTTTTATTTTGAAAACTTGATGAATTTGAATCAAGACTTTTAACCTTCATGCGCATGCGTGATTTTTTTTCCCGCCTGTAGATAGCGTCAGTTGCAGTGTTCGAGTGACGTAGAGTGTAGTGCTCTCGTCGCTTTTTCAATGCAAGTAAAATGACGACAATTGAAATGAGGGATGTATTACGTCGCCTACGTGATGCTGTGCGGCGCAAGCGACTGGAGTTGTAGTCATCAGGAAATTGGCGACTCCATCACGACAATGCTCCAGCACATTCTTCGCACTTGGTTCACAATTTTTTTCCTTTGGTTCGACAGGCTCCTTACTCTGCGACTTCTGGCTATTCCCCAAAGTCAAGAGGCCATTGAGAGGAACGCGATTTCAGACAAGAGACGACATTATGGCTGCAACGACAGTCGAGCTAAAGTCGATTCAGAAAGAGGCTTTTTCGGAATGCTTCCAACAATGGCGGCAACGCTGGGAGAAGTGTGTGGAGTCCCAATGAGACTACTTTGAGGGTGATTAGGTTTCCAACGCTCCAGGTATACCAGTTTTTTTTTACCGGCTAAAGGTCGGATACTTTTCTAACTGACCACGTAACATCGGTAGGTGCAGAATTTGCGCAATCTGAGGGAACGGTGTAAAACAACATTCAATGAACTATTCGGAGCTGTCACATCAAAGATTAAAATTGCGCTGATGATTGCAAACGTCCTGAAAGGAGATATCACTTGAAGAAGAAGAAACAGCGAACGTTGATTCGGCTATCACTAGGTTTTGAACAATAGATTTGGTCTCCTCCAAGGTTCTATTATAAGCGAAAGCAGAATATTTGAAAATTTGAAAAGTTGGCAGAGAGTAGACATCGAACGATGATTTGGCAATCACCAGTTTTTGAACAATAGATTTGGTCTCCTCCAAGGTTCTATAATAAGCAAAAGTAGAGATGCCATAGAGACAAAGAATAGACACATGAAAATCAACACTAAACTAGCTAAAGTACTAGCAAGGGGGCCCTGTCAACTCGTCATCACCGATTTGGCCCAAATTTACAGTATATGTAGGGCTTGACTATAAATGAAAGTGACGCAAGCGGGAGCGCCAGATGGCCAAGCGTTAAAAAAATATCTCATTTTTTACTCCGACCGGTAAGTTACCGACAACTCATAAGCCCGCTATGTTAACATAAATTTCAATGGCCGGTCAGCGCAGCGGTAAGAGCTCGGGTTCATAGTACGAGGATCGCTGGTTCGATTCCCCGCGGGGACGCTTTCTTTTTATTTGCAATTTTTAAAATGACTTTCTTTTATTATTATTATTATTTATTATTGTTTTACTTTTTAATTGTAATTATTAATTTGTCAATTTAATTATTTTATTAGTATTAAATAACTAGTATTAAATAACATAAACCCCATTTATTATTTGTTTCTTTATAACTTCAACGGTTAATTTATAAAATTGCTTTCTTTTATTATTACTATTATTGTTATTATTCTTTATTTTATTTTTTCGATACTTGCGCCACAAATGAACCGTAGTTACCATTCATAATGTAGTATTTTTACTTATAATTTTACAAAGGTATTTTCAGAGGTATTGTAATTAAAGCGTACACGAGGAATTGGTATATAAAATTAGATATTTTTATTATTGTACAGGTGTATCACATGTGCTGGGGTGATAATTATCGTAAAAACAAGGAAAACAGTAATTGTGTCGGCAGCTTGCACACGTTACAAAAGCCACAATTCTACAGCTACATGTTTTTTTTTTGAGTATCCATAGCAAAACAAGCTTGATTTACAGGTCATTAGGTCATTTAAAAATTGCAAATAAAAAATTAAAAAAAATCGTCCCACAGGGAATCGAACCGGCGATCCTCGTACTATGAACCCGAGCTCTTACCGCTGCGCTGACCGGCCATTGAAATATATGCTAACATAGCGGGTTTATGAGTTGTCGGTAACTTGCCGGTCCGCGTAAAAAGTGAGTTATTTTTTTAACGCTTGGCCATCTGGCCCTACCGCTTGCATCACTTTCATTTATAGTCAAGCCCTACATATACTTTAAATTTGGGCCAAATCGGTGATGACGAGTTGACAGGGCCCCCTTTGTAAGAATAAGAAATTTTCAAAAATTGCATTGTTTCGTGATAATCTGAACTGATGACGGCATGTCGGTAGAAATTCTCCAGACTTCGTCGAAAATATTTACTTATCCCTTGATTACGCGTTTGTCGAGGTATGTTTATTGTATGCAAATTCGCGGTTAAAACGTGGAATCAATTTGTGAACGCGAATCTCCTAGACTTTGCCGAGCGTTTCAGCTTAAATTTCACATAGGATTTTTATACCGCGCGCCGCGGTTTTAAAATCTCGGCGCAACGAGTTCCAAACTGGGTACAGCTCGCGCCGCACGTACGTCAAAAAATTGTCGGCCTCGTCACACGCCAAGCGAATACTCAATATTTCGGTTGGAAAATCAATAATTTAATAACAGAATTCTGTTGAAATTCTTGAAACTTCGTGAACGCTCTATGTACATGTCTCAATAGAATCGAAAGCATAAAAGATCATTGTCATTTACGCATGTCGAATTATAAATGAATACGAAGATAATCGATTGGTTTTCTGACGCTGATTAATTATGAATTTGTTTCTACATGGAATTCAAAAACAATTAATAGCCCACAAACAATTAATAGTCAATAGACCTTTTCATAGTTGACATTTTTTTGTACGAATGTGTCAATTTCCGCCATGTTATACGTCAAAAAGTGCTCGAACTTTTTGACGTATAACTAAATGTGTGCCCGAAACTTTCATATTCCCGCCTTTTAAACTTTGCGGATGCGCATGCGTCTAACTAACCGTAAAACAGTCTATTGGAAAAGTTTGTTTTTATGATTTTCTTTCTCAAGAGTTTTGTGTTTAAAGTAATTTATAAAATACATCGCCGGCCGCCATTTGTCCAGCCATAAAATGCCCGCCATTTGCCCAGACGTGGTCTAGAACAATGTATATGACACTAACCGATAGACAGTTTGTGAATTCAAGTTTCTGTCTTAAGTAATAGATGTTTCTATGGCACGCGCGTCACATGTGGCACGATTAAACATTTTGCTAGCACGTGAACGTTTTTAAATAATTTTTAAATATGCGAATAAACAGATCGAGATAAGACTGACTTAACGAAACTGCACTTACTGAAAGACAGTTTGCAAATTCAAGTTTCTGTCTCAAGTAATAGGTGCTCCTATGGCACGCGCGCCAAACGAAACTGCACCAACTGAAGGACAGTATGCAAATTCAAGTTTCTATCTCAAGTAATAGGTGCTCCTATGGCACGCGCGTCACATATGGCACAATTAAACATTTTGGTAACACGTGAACGTTTTTAAACGATCGACTAAATAGAGCGAGATAAGACTGACTTAACTAAACTAGATTAACTAAAAGACAGTTTGCAAATTCAAGTTTCTGTCTTAAGTAATAGGTGTTCCTATGGCACGCGCGTCACATGTGGCACTATTAAACATTTTGCTAGCACGTGAACAACCGTTTGCAAATTCAAGTTTTTGGCTTAAGTAATAGATGCTGCTATGGCACGCGCGTCACCTATGGCACGATTAAACATTTTGCTGCCACGTAAATGTTTTTAAACGAGCGACTAAATAGATCGAGATAAGACTAACTTAACGAAACTAGACTAACTGAAGGACAGTTTACAAATTCGAGTTTCTGTCTTAAATAATAGGTGCTGCTATGGCACGCGCGTTACATGTGGCGTGATCAAACATTTTGTTGGCACGTGAACGTTTTTAAACGATTTGTTTGCGTGAGTTTAGAAAATTACAGTGTTTACAACACGTGTGCAAAACGAGTTTAATGTGCAAATAATCGTGCAAATAATTGTCACTCGGTGCAAAACGGACTAACATGCAGAACAAGACCAATAAGTTGAATACAAGCTAGACTAATCGGGCTTTAATTAGTTTAACTATAACAAGCTTTAATTAGTTTACTGTGCCATGTCCAGTTTTGGTGAACAATCCGGTTAACACAAAAACCCGAATCGGACAACGGACACCGCAGCCAAATCCGAACTAACAGCTACAAGTTTCACTTGTTGCTCCTCTTTGTGTCAACACACAAAAGTATTTTCGTGAATTCCTACGTGTCGCCGCTTTATCTGTTACACCTAAGTCTATATTTCGTTATCATTTTCGAACGCATTGTTCGACTTTCACTTTCAATTCCAGATGATTTTACAAACAATTTTGTAATGAGATTTTATCACAACGAAATAAATCGCAACTTTAATCTTTCAACCTGACTAAACTACTTGGACTAACTCAAACTATCTAGTCTACTTGTTAAGTACAGATTTCGAAGATTATAGCCTTGCCAAATACTTAGTCTAATCCCGTCTAGTTTGCTTGGTACAGACGTTTAAGTTTAGTCCAATTTGTTCCAACTTTATCTATTGAGTTTCATGAAGAGCTGACTTTAATCTTTTATCCTGACTAAACTACTTGGACTAGCTCAAACTATCTAGTTCACTTATTAAGTACAGATTTCAAAGATTCTATCCATGCGAAATACTTAGTCTAATCCCATATAGTTTGCTTGGTACAGACGTTTAAGTTTAGTCTAATTTGTTCCAACTTTATCTATCCAGTTTCATGTAGAGCTGACTTTAATCTTTTATCCTGACTAAACTACTTGGACTAGCTCAAACTATCTAGTCTACTTGTTAAGTACAGATTTCAAAGATTCTAGCCTTGCGAAATACTTAGTCTAATCCCATCTAGTTTGCTTGGTACAGACGCTTAAGTTTTGTCCTATTTGTTCAAACTTTATCTATTCAGTTTCATGTAGAGCTGATTTTAATCTTTTATCCTGACTAAACTACTTGGACTAGCTCAAACTATCTACTCTACTTTTTAAGTACAGATTTCAAAGATTCTAGCCTTGCGAAATACTTAGTCTAATCCCATCTAGTTTGCTTGGTACAGACGTTTAAGTTTAGACTAATTTGTTCCAACTTTATCTATGCAGTTTCATGTAGAGCTGAATTTAATCTTTTATCCTGACTAAACTACTTGGACTAGCTCAAACTATCTAGTCTACTTGTTAAGTACAGATTTCCAGGATTATATCCGTGCGAAATACTTAGTCTAATCCCATCTAGTTTGCTTGGTACAGACGTTTAAGTTTAGTCCAATTTGTTCCAACTTTATCTATTCAGTTTCATGTAGAGCTGACTTTAATCTTTTATCCTGACTAAACTACTTAGACTAGCTCAAACTATCTAGTCTACTTATTAAGTACAGATTTCCCGGATTCTAACCATGCGAAATACTTAGTCTAGTCCCAGCTAGTTTGCTTGGTACAGACGTTTAAGTTTAATCCAATTTGCTCCAACTTTATCTATTCAGTTTCACAAAGAACTGACTTTAATCTTTTATCCTGACTAAACAATTTGGACTAGCTCAAACTATCTAGTCTACTTATTAAGTAAAGATTTACAAGATTTTAGTCATGTGAAATACTTAGTCTAATCCCATCTAGTTTGCTTGCTACAGACGTTTAAGTTTAGACTAATTTGTTCCAAGTTTATCTATTCAGTTTCATGAAGAGCTGACTTTAATCTTTTATCATGACTAAACTACTTGGACTAGCTCAAACTATCTAGTCCACTTATTAAGTACAGATTTCCAAGATTCTCTCCATGCGAAATACTTAGTCTAATCCCATCTAGTTTGCTTGGTACAAACGTTTAAGTTTAGTCCAATTTGTTCCAATTTTATCTATTCAGTTTCATGAAGAGCTGACTTTAAACTTCTATCCTGACTAAACTACTTGGACTAGTTCAAACTATCTAGTCTACTTGTTAAGTACAGATTGCCAAGATTCTAGCCATGCGAAATACTTAGTCTAATCCAATCTAGTTTGCTTAGTACAGACGTTTAAGTTTAGTTCAATTTGTTCCAACTTTATCTATTCAGTTTCATGTAGAGCTGATTTTAATCTTTTATCCTGACTAAACTACTTTGACCAGCTCAAACTATCTAGTCTTCTTGCTAAGTACAGATTTCAAAGATTCTAGCCATGCGAAATACTTAGTCTAATCCCATCTAGTTTGCTTGGTACAGACATTTAAGTTTAGTCCTATTTGTTCCAACTTTATCTATTTAGTTTCATGAAGAGCTGACTTTAATCTTTTATCCTGACTAAACTACTTGGACTAGCTCAAAGTATCTTGTTTACTTGTTAAGTACATATTTCAAGAATCTAGTTTGCTTGGTACAGACGTTTAAATTTTGTCCAATTTGTTCTATCTAGCTAGTCTAGTTATTCTTGGCTTCGGGGTGTCACGTCGTGCGTTCTGTTCATTCTAGGTCGATGATCTAGGAGTTGTTCTAGGAGATGTTCTAGGAGTGTTAGTTTCTGTGTGAGTTGCGGTTAGAAACTGGCGATCTTCAAAGATTGTGTTAATCTCGTGGAAGATGACTAGTGAAGCTTGCGAAGTCCTTGTAATCTTACCGCAACTGTACGCAGATTTCGCAGCAAAAGTTCAAGCCGGCGCGAAGAGAAAAAAAGCGGTGGAAGAACTCGATTTCCAGTTTATACAACTTTTAAAAATCCCGTTGGAGCGTTTCGAGAAACGAGATGCGGTGTCGTCTCGCTCGCGTGAACGCAGGACGAGCGGCGATCCTCTTCTTCGGATCTTCCGCCTCCACCTTGCTCCTTTCGCACCTGTTTCTCTTTCCACCGGTGCACGGTTTACGGTGCGCCCGGCCGCGGGTGAAATCAGTGTTCGCCGCGGCGCACGACCCACCATTTCGCAGCGCGCGCTCCGCCGCCCGAACTTCCGACCGATTAGGTCTTAACGGTTCACGCGAAATAGGTTAATAACGGCCCGTTAATTAATCACAGGTGGAAAAGAAAAATTCGAGATTCTGTGAAATAAGTATTTGTTTAGTTTTGGAACTGTTCGTGTTTTTTTTAGTGGAACAAGTGATAACATTTTAGCGGTGAATTTTTTTACAAAATTTTTTGCAAAACTACGAAATTTTTTGGGTTTTGATAAATATTTTGGTTTCAAATCGACCATTCAGATAACAAAAACAATTAAAATCTATGTT